>QEPC01000381.1:4103811-4160074 GCA_003113815.1 Sphenodon punctatus
CCTGAATGTTTGTTTGTCTTCTCCCATGTCTCTCCCACTGTCCCCTCTCCTTGTCTCCCCCTCCTTGTCTTTTAGATTGTAAGCCACAGGCAGGGACCGCGTCTGATTGTATGTTCTGTACAGCGCCAGGTTTTGCAACTGGCGCTTTATAAATGTTTAATAATAATAATAATAATAATTCTATGTTTACAAACACAGATGAACCTAGAGAGAAAGAGTCTGTGCTGGGAAACTCTGCGGCTGAAAAGGTGACAGGAAGGCTCACCCATTGCAGGCTCAATCCGTTCTAGAGAGAGAGCTGATCCAGTGAGAGCTGCAAGCCAGGGAAACTGAGGCATGACAGCCTAGAGTGGGGTAGTGAGTCCCAATCCCATGTCATGTTATCGATATTATTTGTATGCTACTGTGTACGATGTTTATTAGAGACCACAACTTTGACTGATAATAACAAACACAGCTATAATTCATACATACATTTTGGAAATATAGAAATGTTGTTTTTAGAGTGCATGCTAATATTGGTTTTAATAATCATGTCGTATTCATAAATCATAAGTCACGACAACAGACCCTTAATTTCAGAGGGTGGGGCTTTGGAGTGATTTGGACTCAGGTTGCCCTTACCCCACTGCTGCCAACGCTACACCCTCCTACTGTGTCTTTTCCATCACACTGTGTCACTCACTCTGGATGTACCCAGTAGGAAGCTCTTGGGGCCTCTTCCTGATAGGCTACACCCCTGGTTCTTTTTGAGAACTCTTAATAAAGCACCTTTTGGCCTTCAGGACTCCCACCCTTTATTGAAGCATGCAGGTAACAAAGTGTGAGGTGAAGACAGAGTGGGATTGCCTTTGACCTGAAAAGGGCCAATACACTGGAGATGCTAAACCAGAGAATAGGATTTGTTTCCATGCTGTGAACCAAATCTGCCTCCCAGGCTTCCGTCATTGGGAGGTCGAGGGGCAGATATTTTCAGATGATTCCTGCCAGGGCAGGGTTAAGAAATCCCAGCTCCATGTGTCTTCAGATCAGCACCATGGCACCCTCTGGCCTGAGCAAGACACCACAGGCTGGCTCTAAGCTGGTAAGTACAGGGCGCGCGGCAGCAGAGAAGAAGAGAGTTAAAGTAAATCCCTCACCCAGACAACAGCAAATACACCCATTGGGAAGCAGAGACACTGCCAGCCTGGGTGTAGGAAGGAAGCAGAGGGCAGAGCAGGCTAGGCAAAGAAGGGGACTGGAACAAGGCTCAGCAATGGTGCCACAAGAAAAGCCTCAGCCACAGTAATTACACCAGAACCTGCACAACAAGGGGAGAAAATTAAAGGAAACAGCACAGACACAGGGGGACTGCTCCCCCTAATTGCACCTCTCCATAGCATCAACAGTGCCTCGCCCTCCTCTGCTCATCCTATCCCACCCTGCCCCACTTGGGAGGGACTCGAGCAGAAAGGCAGGCAGAACTCCAGGAACAGCACATCACTGATCATTCAGCAGGGTGCCCTTGGGGCTCTTCAGCATGTGCAGAACGGGGTGGGTGTGTGTGTGTGTGTGTGTGTGTTACTCAGTGCCATTCTGCTAACAATGCACTTTTAAAACAACTTGCACTTCCCCTGGCCAGAGAGGTCGTGTGCAGTCATGCCCAAGCCTTCCAGCACATTCTTCCTGCCATTATAACCAAGCTCCCCACCTGCACGTCCATACTGGATAAAAGGCCCAGTGTAGTCCCACCCAGGCGAACAGCCCCATCTCCTCCTGAGAAGGTATCTACTGATCTTCAGGAAGCAGACTCACACTTGCAGAAATGGGAATTGGTTCACAGGTGCCCTGGAGCTATAGAGAACTTAGTTTTGGTGCTTCTATAGAGTCCTGTGTCGTTCCTAATTTCCAGCAGGATGGGAAGCTTTGATCCTCTAGATGAACTAATAACCTGGACAGGTCAGCTAAACCTCCCCTTCACACATACACACATCCGTCTGAAAACCCTACCCAGAGATGACCAGATGTCTGCTAACTCTCATCCTGAGGCCTGACTCTCTTGCACTCGGACAAAAGAGACCACCTGGTCACTCTCATACAGCATGTACTGCAGGGCTCCTTTTGGGAAAGGTTTCCTTTACGTGAAGGTTCCCAATCCCACCAAGAAGGAAGTTTTAGGAGTTGGCAGGGACTGCACTCCACCCTTGCCCACTCTGAAATCTTCCTTCTTGGTGGGACCCTTATTTTCAGAGTGGGTGGGGGCAGAGTGTTGGCCTGCTCCCTCCCCCATTCACTCTGTAAATTTCCTAGTTAAATATCTTACCCATAGTTTGTGGCTTAAACCAAAGTCCATCAAGACTCTGTCAGAGTTTGGGTTCAGCTCTCAGGAGAGCAAACACCTCATATTTCATCTTTTTATACCTTTTACGTCCCTTTCAGTGTTAAAATCCTTTTGGTTCCCAGTTCCTGAGTATTAGTTCCAGAGTCCCTGTAAGGTAACAAAACCATCCTCTGACAGTGGCAATAAGATGGGCAAAGAAAGAGAGAGAGTCCAGCGAGCAGCAATGGGTACAGGATTCCCCTGGGACAAGGCGGCCACTACCACTCCTCCTCCTCCTCCTCCTCCTCATGTCTATGTGCTATAGAAATACATACTAGGCGTACACAGCACCTTACAATTACAGATTCTTTTGGGAGACAGGTCCCTCCCCAGTGGGCTTACAATCTAAGATCAGCAAGGGTGAGGTGAACACGAGGAGAGACAGACACACACATGACATTCCCATTTTACAGAAGGGGAACTGAGGCTGAGAGGTTGTGATTTGCCCAAGGCCACCCAATAAGTTCATGGCTAGGGCAGGACTCAAATTCTGGCTTCCCATGACCAAATCCAGCACCCTCTCCACTACACTACACTGACTCTCTAGGCTAAGAGGTTGTGACGTGCCCAAGGTCACCCAGTGAGTTTATGGCTAGGGCAGGATTTGAATCCTGGTTTCCCAGATCCACATAAAGCACCTTACCCACTTTTGTCAGTGGGGAAAGCGAGTACAAAGGGGGACTCAGCTTCTCGTGCTAGTAGCTGTACATGCTAGATATGGGCTCAACTTACAGGCTCCTATTCTAGATGCTGCCAAGAAGGGAGATGTCTTGCAAGAAGAGATGTATGGTTCTTGATGGGCACTAGCTCCTCCAGGCCTCCCAAGCTCTGCTTATCACACATTGACTCTACCGGGCCAGAGGCCCCTGTGCCCATTGTAGGGACTCTTCCTGGAGCACTAGCAGAGGACAGGGGCAGCACCTTGGCGAAGTTGCTGTGGCATCCAATGCAAGCATCCTTCCTGTTGGGCTGTATGTGCCAGCTGCCTCCCACATGCACATAAAAAAGGCAGAAGAAAGCAGCCCTCTCCTTCAACCACACCTTTGCATACCTCCCAATTTAGGAGGGACAGTCAGTCCCTCTGGGTGATGTGTCCCACTGTCCCTTCTGCAGGGGGTCAAAGTCCCTCTTTCAGGAGAGACAAAGTCAGCAGGAATGGTACTCAAGCCTCAGACATCTCCTTCCCGGCTCCCTCCCAGGAAAGGTGCTTGAGAGGAAAATGGGGAGATGATTGAATGATAAGAAACTAAGTGGAACAAGAAGCAGGGAAGCTTCTGTCCCTCTTTATGCACCTCGAATATTGGCGGGTGTGTGAGCGACGGAGCCTACTTGCTGAGGAGGTGAGAATTGTCTCTCTTTGTTCACTCAAAATTGAGAGGTATACTTTCGCCTTGGCTTTGGGTGGGGAAAAAGGCCTGGGCAGAGGAGTGCAAGGAAGTTAGTTCTGCCTCTGACTTCCTGAGCCTGAGGCCGCTTTTACACGAGGCACTTAGAAGCACCTCTGCAGCCGTGTGTTGAAGAGGAAAGCCGCGCGGGGAGTGTTTACATGCTCCCTGTGCTACCGGAAGTGATGTGTTGCTAATTTTCTTCAGCGGCGGCAGCTGCAGATGCGGGGCTTTCAAGAGCCCATGTTCTATAGATCTGAAAATTGAAGTCTACAGAACACGGCCTCTTAAAAGCCCCGTGTCTGCAGCTGCCGCCGCTGAATGAAACAGGTGGCACGTCACTTCTGGTAGCACGTGGAGCGTGTAAACACTCCCCGCGTGGCTTTCCTTTTGAATATGGGGCTGCAGAGATGCTTCTAAGCGCCTTGTATAAAAGCGGCCTAAGACCATTTTCAAACAAGACACACCCACGCATGTCAACCCATCAGACGTGTGAGAGCGTCCCATTTGAATTTGGAGGTGCATGGGTGCGTGCTTCCGTGACCCATGCATCCCCACTCATTCCCCATGCACAGAGTGATTGGCAAACATCCCGGTTGCTCTGTGCACGTAAATAGGTGGAGGTCGGTGGAGCCCATCTGTGCCCTCCCCCCACAAATGGCCCCCACAGTGGCACTCCACCAGCCGCACATGGACTGCGCCCCAGTGACGGTCCGTTTAAAAACAGCCTTAGTCACCTTCCCACTGAAGGTGGGAAAGTGTCATGTCATTCACCAAATGGAGCCTGTGGACTGAGGAATGGCTCTGAACCAATCAGGAGACAGAGCAGGATAGCCCTGGGAGAAGATGGAAGATGCTAGCCAGGAAAGCACAGCTTGTCACTCATTTGTGGTGTTACTATACTCCGATGCTTCTCCAAATGGGGCCATGACTTTGTTTCCTTACTTGCAATCCTGATGGGCTGCTGTCAGCATGGAGCTCACCCATCCCCCACAGCTTCCATCTACAAGAGAATGTGATGAGCCTTCCCTTCCCTGCAGGAACTCACTGAATGGCCAGATATACAAGTGTCACACACACTCAAGACTTCTGTATGGGGGACTTCTGTAAAAGAAATTATGTAAGATGTTTACTTCAGTCTCTAGCCCACAATGGGGCACTGGCAGGTGGGTTGAAGGTGTCAGGCATGCTCAGGCTTAGAAGCTTTGTATCAAGACTGGGTCCCACTACGAGAAGATACAGAGGTCGTCAGGTTGCTATAGATGGAAAATATAAAGCATAAAGTTGCTAAGTAACTGGTAACCTCCCTAGCTGACAGTCTTATTGTACAGCTCAGTATAGCAGCATTTCTCCTTTCATCCCTCCCAGTCCATCCAAGCTTTGGTCCTTCATGGGCAGCAGATGAAAGACAAAAACCCATTTCTGTCCCAGAATATTTATCATCCAAAATCTTTTGATCTCAATTCAGTCCTAGTGACAGCTTGATTTTCTAGCCTGCTCCCAAGGTTTCTGTAGATCTTCTTCCTGCTGTCCATAAGTGTAAGAAGCTTACTAGCATATGCAGAGTGTTGGCCAACATAACGGTCTCTCTCTAAAAGTATCTGCTCCAATAGGCATCTTAGCAAAATATGAAGGAATATGATTTTCTTCATAGCTTCTACATTAGTAGTTTTACACCAATTATTTTTGGACTTACTATGGGTTTTATGAGGTTCTTTCATATGATATCACAAGCAGTATGTGTTTCTAAGACATGGACAGGCAAAGCCTGGCCCGCAGGCCAAACACAGATGGATTTAATTTGGCTTCCTTCCAATTCCTGGATCTGGACCGCAGATCCAGCCCTTAACTTTGAGTGCAGATGAGGTGTGGAGCTGAGATAAAGGTATGTGTTGAAGTATAGAGGCTGGATCCTCAGATAAGATACATGATAAGATACATGAACTTTGGCCCGCCCTCCCGTGGGCCCCCATCCTTCCCTGCTCTGAGCACACACTCCTCCTTCTCTCCCTGCCTCCTCCCCCCAACCCCCTTCCCAGCCATAAGACTTGTAATCATTTTCAAACTGGCCTACAGGGTTACACACGCACACTGCGTTGTAAGACACTGCACTGCTATGTTGCTGTGATTCCTCCCTCTCATACATCACAACCCACGCAAGCTGCTCTTAGTTACCGTTATAAGGTCATTGCAGATGTCTCTGCTGGGCACACACTTTTCTCAGAGTGCACCTCTGGGTCACAAAGCGCTGCGGGTGCACATGCTGCGTGGATGATCAGCAGGGAGATCATTCTCACAACCCTGCTATGATATAGGCAAGTGTGATTATCTGTGGGAACTTTTAGTCACAGGACTTGCCCTAAGTGACTTACCCAAGCTCACTGTGGGTGGGTGGGTGGCAGAGCCTGGAGCTGAACCCAGGCCTGGAACTTTATTCACTCCAGTTTGCAGTGATTACCAGCTAAGCTCATAGGGAGACCACCGTCAGTGGGTAGAAATGGTGACACTGCCTCACCAGAAAGGATGCCCTAGAAGTGGATAGGTCACTGGATTGGGGTTCAGCTCTGGGCTCTGCCACAGACCCTCCCCCCCAATGTGAGCTTGGGTAAGTCACTTAGGACAAGTCCTGTGACTAAAATGTTCCCAAGGATAATCACGCTTGCCTGCATCACAGCAGGGTTGTGAGAATAAAATCTATTAGTGACTGTGAGGCACTCCAATGCTATTGAGATGAGGTCCATATAAGCACATAGACATGGGGTATGGTAGCGAACATTTCCCCTCCCAGAGGCCATTTGGAAAACTAGTACAAGCTCTGTGGGCCCGAGATAGGAATTGGGAGCAGGTGTACCCAAGACAAGGAGAGGGAGAGGAAGGTCCAGCTCATGGAACTATGCAATGGATCCATCCCTTTGAGTGCATGTCCTCATCTCTGTGACAGGCTCTTGGGAGAGGTGCTAATCCATTCCTTTGGTGTCACCAGCAGATCTCCCACCACAGACCCACCTTCCTTTCCCTGCTCTGGGTCCTAGGGTTGCAAAGCCAGTTGCTGTCCAAGCCCCTTGGCAGCCAGACAGCAAAGTGTGGCAGGTCCTTCCCTGGCATCTGACCCCACTACATGCAAGGCCAGCTCTTCCCAGTTCCACTTACTCCTCTGAGCAGCAGCTGCATGGCATGCCCAGAGGAGCCCATGCAAGGTGGGAAAACAGCCAGCCAGACTGTGGGTTTGCTGTGAGATTCCCAAACATCCAGAGACACTGAGTGAGGACTGAGCAGACAGTGACTCATGCCCAGCAGCAGGATCGTGTATGGACACTGCTGTTGCTGCTGTGACAGCCCCACATTTGGGATTCCCACCTTTGGGCAAATACAGATACATCTGCTGAGGAACATCTGCTACATGAGCCACAGAGCCAGCCAGCCTCTGGGGGAGAGTGGACTCCTTCACCCCACAGCTGCACAGGTAGAGCACCATGGCTGGGAGGAACCAGGAGCAGCTACAGAGACTTGGCCTAATAGGCACAGCTTCATGGGGCGCCCCTTGCACTATTGCTCAGCTTCTGCACGGCATTCTCTGTTTCCCTGATATGTCAGAGCACTGCTGCTCTGCCAGCCCCCACCCCCCACCCACAACCTCAGTCACTCCCCTGACAGGATTGGGGCTGATCAGCATAACAGCTGATCAGTGGTAGCAGTACCAGCCCTGGCCCCCATCTGGCCCTGAGTAAGGGCTGGCAAAGTGGGGATGGAGACAGGGACTGGTAGAGTCAGGGTGCGGGCAGGGGAGAGCTGGTTGCATGTCTCCACCGGCTGCGTTGAATACCCCCCAGTACCTCCGAGGTCAAGGAGCAGAACTTGAATACCTACAAATGAAGCACTGCACGGTAGCACCCCATCCTATTCCCTGTTAGTTTGTGGCATGATTCAGTCTTGACTCTCAGTCATGCCCCATTACCCCTAGTTAGCTGCAGTCTCCTGCCCAGTCCTTCTTGTTCTAATCTGTGGTCATTCTACTGTCTCCAAGAGGACTGAATAAAGTAGAAAGAACCAGACTGGGGGGAGTGAGTGCACCATAGCAGGTGACAATGGGGACACAGAGTCATAGCAGGGACACAGGAGCCGCTGCCATGGATGGGAACGTCAACAGAATTCAAAGGTGTTTTCCTGCTTTCTCTACAAACACACAGGATGCTTTGAAGCAGAAGCATTGGCTGCTGCAGGAGGCAGGAGATGGGACTGATGGGCCAGTGACCTGCCCTGACATGGCAGCTCGTATGTTCCCATCCTGGGTTAGATGCAACTTGGCAGCAGCGTCCAGCGGAGGGGAAACAAGATGACCTTGTGCGAAGGTCAGTAAGTGGAGGAAGTGGGGAGCGCCACAGGGGCTGGGATGGAGATAGCCTGATAAGAGCTGTGGAATCTCCGCTCTGCCTCGGCCAGTTGGGACAGGCTCCAGGAATGTCTCTGGGGAGCCAGCCATTGACAGGATCCAGGTTCCCCCAATCTGACTCATTCAGCTCACACCTACTTCTCCCAGGCCAGGTGAGAACAGGCCCCCAGGGGAGATAAAGGCCAGAGGGAAGGATTCACTCTAGCCTGCAGTGATAATGAACTAGCTAAGTTCACAAGGAAACCACCACAGGAAATCCAGTGTTTGCTGGCTTTACAGAGCGGCCACTCCCAAATCAGCCTGAAGCCTATGGGGTCTGCAAGTGAAGCCAAGGTCCAGCAGAGAGGGTGCTGCTGGCTGCATCCCTCAAGGTCAGAGATGATAATCCCTATCCATCTGTGATGGAGGCTTCCTCCAGGGCAATGCAGAGGGACAGTCCAACTGCTCCCTGGGCAGGAGAATCCACCGACTGATCTGTAGCACCAACCCTGCATTAAAGCCCCTACTCTGTATAATGGCAGTGGATGCAAGACCCTATGGGCAGAATCCATGGCTCCCCCAGCAGTGGCAGGATGGGGAGGGGCAAGGGGCCCCCATCATTGTTGTGCAGGGGGACACTCTCCTGGCACTTGTGCACTTCAGTCTGCACAGATCAGCAGCCCCTGATCACTAGTTCAGTCCACTAGTCTCAACAATGAGCCTTAGCAGCAGCTTCAATACCCAGACTGGAGTCCCCCGAACCAGCCAGTTCCTGCTGATGCTAGCAGCCATTTCAGCTGTAAAGGTGCCACTGTGTTGCGCTGAGGTCCTGAGCTCTGGTGCTTCTCTATGGAGAGGGGCAGGGTCGCCTTGCCCGCCAGGAGGAGAGAGAACGGTTTGAATTCACTAGCCCACCAGGCAGCGGCGTTGTCACGGCTGTCTGTCTCTGCTCGTCCAGACTCTTCTAGAGGGCAGGCCAGGGGGTATGTGCGTACTCCTCTCTCTGCCAGAGCCAAGCAACCATCTGCCCTCAGAATGTTCTCCCCAGCCAGGCCCTGCTACCCACACAGTTGGCAAGGGTCCCACAAGGAATCGCCCTGGATTCTGCAGCAGGGTGTGAAAAGCAGAACCTTCCTGCAACAATAAACTGCTGGCTTTCTCCCAGAGAGAGACACTTTCTACACCTCTGTGAGAGGAGCAAGGTCCCATCAGGACCAAGCTCAAGTTCTGCCACTCCCCACCCCTTCTATGACAGGAGCTCATAGCGCTCAGTGGGTCACATACTTCCCAAATCAATGCTTCTCCCTGCACCACCTCTTCTTGTTCCATGGTGAAGACCTGGATGTGATGATGACTGTATGTTCTGACCATCAGAAAATTAAATGGGTGCTTAGCACCCACTTAAGGCTTGCTAAGTGCCTGGGGCTGCAGCTTGAACAAACTGTGCATAACTGTCACCTTCACTCTGATTGATTTAATTTGCAAGACAAAGGGGCATGAGGCAGGGGAAGATCTATTCTAGATCTTCAAGAAGCAGGGGGGGAAGGAAGGGGGGGGAGAGAGAGACATGTCCTCAGGTGTTTACCTTCCTCTGGGACTTGTCTGATCCAGCGATAAGGCTTGAAGCAGGAGTTATATTTCTCCCAAAAGTTTATTGTCCCTGAAATTGTGTATTTCCATCTGGCTATGTCTGGCCTTCGTTTCGGAGTCTAGGAGTCAAGAGATGTCACCGGGGTTTGGTGTTTGGGTCCCTCTCTTCATTTAGAGGCTGTCCCCCATTTTCTCACCAGGCCAGCCGCAACCCAGTTGCCTGTGCCCGCGTGGGTCCCCACGTGATCAGAAAACCTTCACTGCAATCAGGGAGCTTTCAGAGGTCCGCACTCCTAGCCAAGCCTCCCTTTTATCTCCCCGCCCAGCCGTAATGCAGAGAACGTTCTCTGGCCACCTGTAGCTTGGAAGACTTTGCAGTGGGGTTGTCTTATTATGAAAAAGGTTCGTCTAGGCTCTCACCTAGATAGGAGTACCCCCAAGTGAATTCCCCAAGGCCAAATAAAGACACAAGCATGCTAGGCTTGATTGTAAAACATATATTGAGCACATACAAGTATAAGGCTGTTGATCAGATAGTGCAAGTCAATAAATCAAACAAAGTCCATGCATTCTAAATCCACTGATATTCCCTGACTGTCTCTTACCCTAAGAGGTACAATACAGGTCCATCAGATGCTGTCTTGGTCTGGAAGTTGAAGACCGGGTTCAAATCTTAGTTCATAGTCAAGTCTTTAGTCCATAGTTTGCAATCTTGCAGGAGCTCCTCTCCTGAGCTGTTAACTTGTTCAAGTCCAAAATGGAAGAGAGCTAATTCTTGAAGAAGAACTTCCTTCTTCTTCCTCACAGGAGGCCCGAGGTCACTTCCTGAGTGTCCTGGTCATTGTCATTGTTATCAAGGTGGCAGGATGACCTGGGCGTTGCTTGGCAACAAACTGCCCACTTGTCATAACAAGGGAATCTCTTCCCCCACTCCGGCAACTTGTTTCAGCATTCTGCTCCCACTGAGCTTACAATCTGTTACATCTTTATATTACCTTACACATTTCCCCCCCAAATGGGTGGGTTATCTCCCCCAAATGAGTGTGTGGCCCCCATGTCCCCATGACACTTCCCCCCCTTCGAGAACACTTGAGAAGGGTTGGGTCTGTGTGTACCTGTACGCATATGTCTGGGAGCAATGTATGTGCACGCACACATGTGTATGCACGTGGATGTGCGTGTAAATAAGCACCCAGAGGCAGGAACAAAAGTCAGCACCTCTGCTTTGATGATTGCCTCTTGCCCAGCTAAAAATAAACAGAGATGGTCTCTAGGCCCTAATGCACCAAAGCCAAGGGGAAAGGACATTCAGTACAGCTGTTGGCTCCTGCAGCTGACCGCTCTGCCCACTCTTAGAGACTTGTCAGAGACCAACCTGAGATGGATGCATTTTGCATGTTGAAGCACCGGATAGCTGGCACACAGAGCCCCTTTTAACGGGCACATTTACTTCCTATCCAAGAGTAGTTACAGGGATTTTAAAAAACAGCTCCCCTGTCCTGTGTCAGCTCTACAGTCTTTTTGTTCTACTACAGAAAGTCAGTGCTCTATCCAATAAAGAGCACGCTTCTGCCAGGAATCAAGGCCTTTGCTTTGCATTTTTGGCCTTGGGGCCCAAGCTGGTTCACAGGACTCCACACTATTTAGGTCTGGGAGGAATCTTAAGTGACCATTGTGGGCCTAGCACTTCCTGAAGGCCTTGGAGGCATCTTGGATGTAACTTCATGCATCCCACACTCACCAGTGGGCTGGAAACCTCAATGAAATGGCATTTTCCTCCCCATAAACTGTTGTGTCTGAACTTCAAGAGGCAGCCAAACCAACATTGCAAACATACTCCAAAATACTGTCCTGCAATTCCAACCCTCTTCTCCCCTGACACACGTACAAGCCACCCAGCTCCTCCTCCCCCTCCTCCACAACAGATGTTTACTGTGCTTACACCATGGCTGCATCCGAGAATGATTTGACATACAGCCAGGCCAAGGAGACCAACCCAGCATCAGGACAGACGAGTCAGCTTGAGATCTTCTAATGGGACAGAGGTGGCCAAAAACAACTGCTCTCTGCAGAGAAGGGACTGGGGGAGGGGGCGACAGTACTGGTGGAGGACTGTTTCTATGCATTAGGTGGCGGGTGATTCACAGAGAGAAGCCCAGCTGAGCTGAACCCTGGAGCCAAACCTTCATCTTTCTTGCATTGCCTTTCAATATGAACATAAGAGCTAGAATCAGGGATCACAGTATGGCTTCCCCACTGCTTGGCACCATTGTTAATTCATTTATGCTTGTGCATAACCAGCACAGGATGGGGGTAGATTGCTACCACTCTGATTGGATAGTGCTCAATAACCCAGCAAAAATGAGGGCACAAGAGCTTGGGGCCTACTCTCCACAGGGCTGGAGGCATTGCTGTAGGGATGCTGCTGATCAGCGATGCAATGACAGTAGCTCAGGCACCCCTGTAGACACAGCTGTGCATCTGTTGTGAGCATGGGGATTCCCCCAAACCCCAGCTGTTCTCCCTCCTCACAGCTGCGGTGTGTGAGGATGGGGATTCTTTGTGGTCCCAGCTCCATTCCCTCCTGGCAACACACATGGGAACAGGAGATTTCCTGGCATCCTGACTCCCACCCATCTACTTGCAACACTGGGGATGAGCAGCAGTGGTCAGTGCAACAGTCTGAGAGCAAAGAGAGCGACTTTAGGGGTGAAAAAGTCTGGAGGACCAAGAAGCAGGGAACTTCCTTTAGAAAATCCTGGTTTATGCCCCTGCTGATGCAGTCACGTAGAGAGGGTTGAGGGGTGGGAGGAGCAGCAGCAGAAACAAGATGAGTCTAAGGACAAGAGCCAGTGTAACATAGTGGATAAGGTGTTGGATTTGAATCTGGCACCTGGCCATTTGAACTTGGGCTGAAATTAATAACATTAAATTCATCCAAGATAAATGTTAATTTCTGCAATTATAGAAGAAAAAACATATGCTCAAGTATAAGATGGGGGGATACCTGGCTTAGCATCAGCACTTGTGGAAAGGATCTAGGGATTGTGGGTGATCACAAACTGAATATCAATGTGAGGTGGCTGCAAAAACAGCAAAGGCAGTTTTTAGGCTGCATTAACAGAAGCCTTGTCTCCAAGTCAGTGGAAGTAATAATTCTACTCTATTCAGCACTGGTCAGACCTCACCTGGAGTACTGTGTCTAAAGGGCTGCCACAAAGAAGATGTGGGGAGGACTAAAAATAACGGGTTCAAATTACAGGCAGGTCGTTTTCAGTAGTTTTCAAATAACCCTCGAGGTCCGTTCCAGCTCTGACATTCTATGATTCTATGAAATCCTGCCTTAGCCAGGAACTCACTAGTTGGCAAGTCACTATCTCTCAGCCTCCCTTCCCCATCTATGAAATGGGACCTCCCAGGATTTTTTTGAAAGTGAATTAGATAAGAATTCTAAAGCACTTTGAACACTGAAAGTGCTATGCAGAGGTGGGCAAAGTTCCCAGCGCCAGGAGATGTGTACCAAAATCTTCATGTGACCAAGAGTCACAAGACACATGTGGTGTGTGCCCCTTCAAAACATCTCCCAGGCTGAGCCTCTCCTGCTTTGTGATTGGCTGGGGGAGCCGGTGGGGAGAAAGTTTAAAACAAATAAAAGAATTTTTCCTCCCACTCAGCATACGATTGGGTTGTGGAATCTCCTGCCAGAGGCTGTGGTAAGGGCCGGTACTATAGCTGAGTTTAAAAGAGGTTTGGACACGTTTCTGGAAGACAGGCCCATTAGCAGCTATTAGCCAGACAGGATCAGAGAACATGACGGGAGCTGGGGGAAAACAACAGGGAATAGATCCCCCAGTGTGACCTGTTGGGTGCTTCTCCCAAGTCACCGTGATTGGCCACTGTCGGAGACAGGATGCTGGGCTAGATGGACCATTGGTCTGACCCAGGATGGCGCTTCTTATGTTCTTAAATAAATAAACAAATAAATCAGCTTGGGGAGAAGGCAGAGGAAGCAACTTTCATGTGTTTAGGTGCTGCATCAGAGCCCACATGAGTCAGCCAAGAGCCTATATGCCAGAGCTTGGCAAAGGCTTCAGGTGGGATCTCAGCCCGCATTGCCTGGTTTCACTCTGGCATTGTGCAGCTCCCTCAGAAACTCTGCCAGCCAGCACAGGAGAGCGGGGAGAGCATTCAGCTCCTGGCAAGGCACTGGCCGCACCGTACCGCCAGAATAAAAGCTGCTGGCAAGCTTCATTCCAAGGAGAATCCAACTGTGACCATGCACTCCCCCCTCTCAGTCAGTGCTAGGCAGGGTTGGCGCTTGGCACTGGGCAGCTCCCATTCGGCAGCAGCACCAGCTCCTTCTTGCCCTGGTTGTGAACCTTCACCCAGTCTTGTGGCCAAGAGCCTGCCAGCCCCTTGCAGCCAGACCACATTAAGGGAGCGTGTTGGATGACTTGGAGGAGGGACTCACTCACCTGCTGTAGTTTGCTAGAAAACCTTCCCTTTCCCTCCCTCTCGGCGAGTTCCTGGAACAGAGCAGCATAGGAGAATACAGGCTGCTCTTAAGCAGGCATTAGAGGCTTGCTCATTAACAAGCCATTTTCATTTGAAAATCATCCCCCCCCCCCCCAGTGTTGCATTGGTTCTTCCTAACAGGTTGCACCCCTCCCAACTCAAAGTGCTGCTGGCAGATTCCCAACCACCACCACAACCACCTTTTCAGCACAAGAGAATGACTGCTCTAGAAGGGTGGGAGAACTGGGGTGCCAATTGCATCTGGGTACAAATACACACGCGGAGAGGTCAAAACACAAGACCTTCCATAGAGGTTTAGATCCATGGTCTGTCTAGCTTGGTAGCCTGTCTCTGACAATGGCCTGCCAGTACATGATGCTTTAGGGGAGGTGCAAAATATAGATCATATTTGGATCTGTTGTTCATAGCCAGCTTCCATGAGCCAGAGGTTTAGGGACTCTTCAAATAGGAGGCTGAATCTTCACAAACCACCCTCTTGATTTATAGCCACTGATGGACCTGTTCCCCATAAATGTATCTACTTCTCTTCTTTTCAGCTCAGTTATAATATTGGCTTCCCCAGCACACCGTGGCAATGACTGGCCTCCTCCCTGTGCTTAAATGGGTAAGAAATGAAAGAAGCCACACCTGTGCCCCAGAAGCCCTACCTCCCATCGCAGATATTGTCAGAGCAGGGAATGGAACCCTAGTTGCCAGATAGCAACCCAACCACCCTGCCTCTTTATAGCTGAATATAAACCAGGAGTTCTTGTGTGATTTAATCTATATGAGAGTGAGTGCAGGGGGCAGGGCAGGAAAGTCATTAATGAAAGCCAAATAAACCACCCAGCTTTTTTCTGGCTTTTGTCTCCAACCCCAAAAGAGTCAATATTAGCTTTTTTCAGGTGCACACTCTTACTAGGAACATTTCCCAAGGCCATCTCCGCCCACCCACCCACAATTAAGTCCTGCCCCCCTGTGTCAGGGCCAGGTCTTGAACCCCAAGCCTCAAGGGCTAGATGACAACAGCTGATCCTTCTGCATCACTGTCTGGGCTTGTGCTCAGCCTGCTGCTCCCCCTTGTGCTTCCTTTGTGTGGTCTCCACACCTTTTCTCTGCCTGTCTTTCTGTGCCCCTCCTACCCAGCTTCCTGACCGTGCATGAGTGGCTCCTAGCATGCTGCCCAGATAAGACATCTGAACGTCTGGCCCCTTGTGTTACAGCCTGCTCTGCTATGGATCTGGCCATACTTTGATTCTGTGCCTAGTTATTCCTTGGTGTATTGGTATCTTGCTATCTCTCTCCCTACTGGTTGTTCCCCTGTTCCTGCTAACCCTTTTCTCTTGCCCCTGACTCCTGTGCCTGGCCCCATTTCCCTGTGAGTGTTCCCCGTGGACCTCTGTGTCTGTATGTACATCTCAGAATCCCTTGTATGTCTGGTGTCCCTCCCCTCCCCCATCAGTGTTTGTAGCTTAACCTTCCCACCTGGATCTTTATGTCTGGATTTGTTCCCTATAGCCTTGAGCATTTCCTGGCCTTTGGCTTGGAGCCCCCAACTCCTGTTTCGCCTGTAATTGTGTGGTTCCTAGCTGATTCTTCCCTGTGCCTTGGAAGTGCAAGTTGCTCTAATCCTCCTTGCAAGTTGCTCTAATCCTCCTTTGCTTCTGCCTGGTGTCTTGTGAGTGTGAGTGAGTGATCCTTCTAGTACTGGTCTGGTCTCCCTCTTTCTGTCCTCTTTGTTCCCAAATGGCCTCTTTAGTAACTGCTGTACCTGTGTCCTCAGCCCTTGATCCTATTCCTCCTTCCTGACCCTTTTCGCCTCCCTTTCAGTGCTTAGTAACCTCTTGTTAGCTCCTGACCTTCCTTTGAGAGTCTTGGGAATACCTTGCCCTGTCGGCCTTCCTGGCTCTTCCCACGTCCCACCCTCTGTTCTGTCCTTGTGCTCTTGCCCCTTAGGGTTAGCCTGCTGCTGGTTACTCTGCTTTCCCATCCTCTTGTTGTCCGGTGTTTGCCTCATTACCCAGTATGAGGCTAGCCCCTTAGAGAAGGGCGCCTGAGCCTTCTGGGATTCTTCCTGATACTTCCCTGTGACGATTTCTGGCCCATGCTGTTAACCTTGCTGCCTGTTATCCTGAGGGAATGCACCTTCCTGTTTTCCTGAACTTCCAGCATCTCTTGTTTTGCCTTCCTTGTCTCCGATCACCCACCTCCTGTTCCAGTCTCTCCTCCTAATGCCTGACACCGTGGGCCTGAAAGGAGCAAACCACAACTCTCGGTGCAGTGAGGGGTGGGATCACTTTTGGGAGGAGCTTGCAGAAGGCCTTAGAATTTGTGGGGTTCAGGGCCTTGCCCTCCATAGCCCCGTTCCTTGAACAATTGGTGGTCTGGTGGTGTGCTTATAAAAACAGTGTCATAAGTTTACACGTACACACAAACTAGTGCGCAGTGCACATACACATGCCCACGCACACACACGTGGGCTCTCCTTTTCACTCTTGCACACGTGCTTGTGCACCCAGAATCGGATTAATTTGATTCACCCAGTTTTCCCCAATCTACCCAATTTTCATTGGATCGGATTAATTCAGGGGTGCGCTCTGCTCCTTTTCCCCTCTCTGCTACTGCAATTTGCTAGGCACTTCTTTGGCCCATTTATCGTTCTAGGATTGTAGCTTAGAATTATGAACGGCCCACTGAACTGAATAGGTTTGGTTTTCCTTTTATTTCAATGGGAAATTTTCCTATTGAAGTCAATGGGGAAAAAATACAATCCGATTCCGATTCAAATATAATTCAGTTGAATCGAATTCTGATTTTGATCCAATTCCGATTTTCAACTTGATTTCTCATCCCTGTTGCACACACGCCTCTCCCAGAGGAGATTCAGGGATCCATGATTTACTGAAAGTCAGAGATGAGGGCAGGGCCTGCAAGACACAGCTATGCCAGGAGGGCGGAGTCGTACATGGGCAGAAGGCTGTGGCAATTTAGCCCTTCCTAGGGCCTCAGATTGCTGAACCTGAGGCTACAAGGACTGGCTTCCCTGTGAGGCCACCTGTGACTGTGGGGCCCAGGCCATGGCCCCTACTGGCCCTGCTTAAGTCTCACGTATAGGACCGACCCACAGGGAGTGCCAGAGCAAGTTGCAGCTCCCATCCAAATACTAGGCTGTGATACAGTGAGCTGTGCCAGGTCTGTCCTCCAAGCTAGACACACAGGGACCACCCAAGCAGTTGAGCACAGCAAGGCTCATCCCAGAGGAATCCTACATATCAACAAAAGGAGCAGGAGAACTGTTCCCCACCCCCAATCCACCCTGCACTTCTCCTTTCCTGCCCCCCTCCACTATGTCAGGGAATAGCACCAAGACGCACACACATTGTTTTTGTTTGCAGAAGCTGTTCCTGGGAAGAGCATCTGGATCAACAAAGCAGAGAGAGAAAGGAGAGTGGCAGCAAGAGCAAAGGGAGCGTGGAATAAAAGAAGATGGATGTGCAGCAGGGTTTAGCTGCCTGGGTGCTCACAAGGGAACAAGTGCAGCCTTTGTCTGTGTTAGCTCATGCTAAGGACACCCAAGGCAGCCATGCTGCACAGAGAGTTCTTGGGTTCTGGGGACAGCGGGAGGAGGTCGCAACCCTGAACCCCAGGGCAAACACAGTGCAGGCAGCATATAAAACATGCTCCCCCCTCCTTGAATTTAGGATGCAGGAACAGCCCCCCTTCTTAATCCTCCCACTCATAACCCCACAACAGCAGCATTATAGGGGCCTGAGACTGAGAGACTTCTCCTTGCCCGCTCTGCATGACTGGGGCATTAGAATTGCCCTGAAGCTGTATGGGTGGGCAAACCTGCCTGCTGCCCTTTTGGAGGGTGAGGTGGCAGGGCTTTGGGAGGTCAAGGCTGAGAAGTTGGACTGTTGTTACACCCTGCCTCACAGAGTGGAGGGACCGCCCCCCCTCCAGTGAGCTGTCTGCGCAGCTTATTTGATCCTAGGCTTCTTAGATGGCGCTGCCAAGAAGCAGTGCCAGTGTCGCGGGTGGTTCCTTTTGGAGGGATCCCTGCCCATTAGGAATAGGGCTGCTCACCACAGACTCAATGGGCATGAGGCAGCAGCAGCCTCTATTCATTGCTGAGCAGGGGAAAGAGGGCCAGGGGGACCCAGCAGCGAATGGCTGGCTTCATGTCTCAGGTGTGGAGATATTTATTTATTTTATTTATTTATTTAATTTATTTAATGGCATTTTTATGCCGCCCCCTCATGCCCATGGCATCTCGGGGCGGCTAACAACATGATAAAACAATAAAATACATTAAAACCAACATCACTTTAAAAAACAAAAACAAAAAACCAACCCTAACCCTACCCTCCAATTCCCCAAATTCCCCACCCCACCAGTCTCCCCAATTTACCCCTCCCACCCCTCCTCCCCTCCAAAGGCCTGGGCGAATAGCCAAGTCTTGCATGCCCGCCGAAAGGCGAGCAGACCCGGGGCCAGGCGGGTTTCCTTCGGAAGGGAGTTCCACAACAGCGGCCTGACCACTGAGAACGCCCTCTCCATGGTGGCCCTCCACCTTACACGGGGGACCTCCAGATAGGCGCCCCCAGTGGATCGGAGGCTCCGTCCTGAGTCACGGAAGGCGAGACGGTCCCCGAGATAAGAGGGGCTGAGACCGTATAGGGCTTTGTATACCAATACTAACACCTTGAACTTGGCTTGGTACGCTATAGGCAGCCACTGCACAGAATGGAGCACTGGTGTAATGTGCTCACGGCAACCCATCCCTGTAAGGGGCCGTCTCAGTACCATAGCCAGAGCGGAACCCAGATTGAAAAGGGTCAAGGAAACTGATGCTATCAAGATGCCCCTGGAGCTGGATCGCCACCGCCCGTTCAATAACCTTCCCTAAAAAGGGAAGGTTAGAGACAGGGCGGTAGCTGGCGAGCGCAGCCACGTCTAAAGATGGCTTCTTCAGCAGGGGACGCACCACAGCCTGCTTAAGGCTGGGCGTCAACCTACCCTGCCGAGGGGACGCACTGATAACCCTCGCCAGCACCATCCCTAGCGTCTCCCTGGAGGCTTTCACCAACCAGGATGGGCACGGATTGAGTTGACAACTGGTGGCCCTAACAGACCCCAGGACATCCGCCGCATTGGCTGGCGTCACTTCCTGAAACTCTGAGCCACTCACTTTCCCTGTTGCTACCCAAATAAAGTTTTAGTGATCAGGGACACTCCCAATGTACAGATATATCTGAGAGTTTAAGAACATAAGAAGTGCCATAATGAGTCAGACCAATGGTCCATCAAGCCCAGCATCCTGTCCTCCGACAGTGGCCAATCTCAACCGCACGGGAGAAGAACCAACAGTGGCAATCCGTTCCCCGTTGTTCACTCCCAGCTCCCAACAGTAAGAAGTTCATCCTGTAAGCTACTTGGTTAATAGCCATGAATGGACCTACTCTCTAAGAACTTATCCGGTCCTTTTTAAAACCCAGTTATACTACTGGCCTTGAAAACATCCTCTGGCAACAAATTCCATAAATTTATTATGCGTTGAGTGAAAAAGTACTTCCTTTTATTTGTTTTAAATCTACTGGCAGCTAGTTTCATGGAGTGTCCCCTAGTTCTAGTACTATGTGAGAGGGTAAATAAGCGTTCCCTTTCTACTCATTCCATTCCACTCAAGATTTTATAAACCTCTATCATGTCCCCTCTCAGTCTTCTCTAAGCTGAAGAGACCCAGCTTGTCAAGCCTCTCTTTGTACGGAAGCCATTCCATACCCTTTATCATTCTCGTTGCTTTTCTCTGTACCTTTTCTAGTTCAGCTATGTCTTTTTTGAGATGGGGTGACCAAAACTGCACACAATGTTCCAGGTGTGGTCGTGCTATCGATTTGTAGAGAGGCATTATGATATCCTCAGTTTTATTCTCTATCCCTTTGCGAATAACTCCTAACATTGTTTGCTTTTTTTTACTGCTGCTGCACACCGGGCTGAGGATTTCAGTGTATTGTCCACAATCACTCCAAGATCTTTTCCTGAGTGGTAACTCCTAGCTTAGTACCGAGCATTGTCTGCTCATAGTTTGGGTTATTTGTCCCTATGTGCATCACTTTGTACTTGTCCATATTAAATCTCATCTGCCATTTAGATGCCCAGGCACCCAGTCTTGTAAGGTCCTGTTGCAGTTCTTCACAGTCTGCTCATGTTTTAACTACCTTGGAATCAGGACCTCAAAGCTATTATATATCCCCCTAAACACCTATACCTACCAAGATGGGAAAGAGACCTCAATAAGAAATTTTCAGACAAAGAAAAAGAAATCATATGGGGACATATGTATACATGTGCGTCAGCTCTAGAAGTTAGAGAGACACAACTCAACCAGGTTTTATCTAACCCCAGTACAGCTTAAGTATGGGGGAGACGAGTATGGAAAGGGTATATGTTGGAAAGGTTGTGGGCAACGGGCAGATTTACTACATTGCTTATGGGAATGTCTATATGTAAAGACCTTCTGGAGTAAAATATGGAAAATTTTGAACAAAGTGAATAAGGTGGTGGTACCTTTTCGACCAGAAATAGGGATCCTGGGTCTGTATCCTGATAATAAAACACTGAAAACACACCAGGAGGCACTGAGGACTTTATGCTTGGCTGCAGTAAACATAATAGTGAGACACTGGAAGATGGAGGGCTCCTTACCTTTCCAGGAGTGGATCTGCCGAGTATGGCATCTATTTACAATGGACAAGATGATGATGAACCTGCAAGACATGAAGCTAGAAAAAGAGGAGAAATATGAAAAAGCGAGAAGGAGGGGAAAAAATAACTATGAGGCAAAGTGGTTTAATATATTAGGAGCCATTGAAGGGATTGACTTACCTGAGAATGACAGGACTCTGTTGTTTGACCGTTATATATGAGTGAACATACTGCAGTAATGCCTTGTAAGGGAACTGAGAAAATTTGAATTGTAGATCTGTTGGAAATAATATGTACAGAGCTGGGAAATGTTAATAAAATAAAATAAAAAATTCCCCTAAAAAAACCCTACCTTTGGATAACTTGGTGTCATCTGCAGATTTGATCACCTTACTCTTAACACCCTTTTCCAGATCATTAATGAATACATTTGCGCTTGTGAAGCTAGCTTGGTGGGTTTGGATTGGCTGAACATGCTCTTGTGCAGAGCAGCCCTGGTTTGTAAGTGGGATAGACTGTGAAAAAGTCTGTCTGGAGAATTTGGAGATGAAGAGGAGGGTCAGGCAAGGTGAGCCCTAATCCCCCATCACACCAGGTCCACAGCGCTGCTGAACACAGAGCAGGAATTGCTCCCCAGCCCTTATCCCTGCAGTGTGCGAGAGCTCAGGCTCATCTCACGGACACAGCCCCAGTTAGAAGACGCTCAGCCCTGCCTCTCATTAGCAATGTGCTGCAAGCGGGCTACGTGCTGTACTAGACGGGTGGCTCGGCCTTGCCGGGTGGGTCAGATCCACTGGTGGAGCCAGGCACCTCTGGCGTGCGACAACTGGAGGGAAAGCACAACTGGGCTCGGCTGTGACGGGCTCACCTGGCTCAGATAAACATGACTAATGCAGCACTTATCAAACCGTAAAAGGGAAGCTCATGCCTGGAGGGCACTTTGGCACCGCTTGAATTGGAGCAGCACAGACAAACCTTGGCTCTCGAGACAGGCATGAGCCACAGAGCTGCTTTATAGGCAGTCAAGGGTGCTGCCCAGCCTCTGGCTCCGATCCCATGGCGCTGGCGCGGCGCGTAGCCAGTACCATAGGCAGGATACAGTATTGGCCTCATGCCTCATGTGCTGCAGCAAACCTGGAGGC
The DNA here is from genome assembly GCA_003113815.1 of Sphenodon punctatus. Taxonomy (NCBI): domain Eukaryota; kingdom Metazoa; phylum Chordata; class Lepidosauria; order Sphenodontia; family Sphenodontidae; genus Sphenodon; species Sphenodon punctatus. Next base: position 4,125,880 of record QEPC01000381.1, read on the forward strand.
CTGACACTTACCCAACTGGGAACAGGGCGCACAGAAGTGGTCTTTAAAAAAAAGACATTGATGCTAGCTAGACTGCTGGGGCCTTGGGTGGGGAAAGCAAGTCCTAGGTGAAGCTTAGTGCTCATGAAAAAAATGAGCCAGCACACTAGCTAGCTCTGCCAGGGCACTTCATGCCTGGCCTGCAGCCTCCCTCTTATTCTCTAGCTAAGCCACCCCACAGCTCTGCCAGTATTTGCAGGCCCTTGTGTTATGCTAGGCCTGGGACTCTCACACAGAGGGAGCCTGCATTGCTCTGCTGTGTTTTCACACAGCGGACAGGAAGCTACAGAGGATTTGACTGAGACGTCTCTCACACAACTAGTTTTGGACAAGATCGAAGAACAATTGTGAATGGAGGGGCGTGTGTAAGCAGCTGAGTAATAGCTGGTGCTTAATTTGTAGAAAGTGAATTGTCAGGACCCAAGCCTGCCCCAGAAGTTGCACCCCAATACCCTGCGTCCCCCTCCCCCAAGTTGTCAGAGCAGGGAACTGAACCCATCTCCAGCTAGCAGCAACCTAATCTCTGGACCACCCTGTCTCCCTACAGCTGAATATAAAGCAGGAGTTCTTGTCTTGAGCACTAGCGCAGGGGCGGGACGACAGGAAAGCCATGAAAGAAACCGTCTACGTTTTTTCTTACTTTTGTATCCACCCCCCAAATGGCCAATATCGGTCTTTTTCTGTTTTCACATTTAGGGGTGAACACTCCTGCTGAGAACATTTCCCAGAGTTCTGACCTGATCCCATCCCCCCTTGAATTGAATTGGTGAAACCTGAAGGAAGTCGGATATGGCTCTTGGAGAAATATTCTCCCTGGCAAGCCCAACCCCTACCCATATACCTCTAATGGGTCCTGGATTTTCCAGGACACCCCTGCTTTAAAATCTCTGATTTGTCCCATTTAAGGCTTGCAAATTGCTATCTTTCACACCTCCCTTCCTAGAGACTCTACAGAAGGCTAGACTGAGGAGGTGTTAACCCAGGGATGTCCTGGAAAATCCAAAGTATGCCTACTCAAATTAAGCTCTGATAACAAGAGCTCTCCCCTTAGCCCCTTAAGCCCCACCCCTGAGCCTCAAAATGGTGGTGGCTCTACCCACTTGCCCAGCTTCTGGGAAATAGCAGAGAACAGCCACCTCCTTAATTACAATTTCTTGTGTCTCTCACAAGCTGCAGGGAGCTAAAAATAAAATACAAAAAATTGGAACCCCACATACCCCCTAAGCTCAGGGAGACATGTTTTTTTTCATCCTCCTGTTTTTACACCTGCAGGTGTAAAACTGGCAAATGCTTTGGAAGCATAAGCACCTGCCCAGGCTGGCAGTTCAAGATGGCAGAGTCCGTGCTAAGGACTAGCCCCTCATTGGCAGCATTGTGCAGCTGCTGTGCTCCCTGCTTCAGGGAATGGCCCCGAGTGGCACTTGAGTAAGTGCCTGCCTCTCAGTCTTCTTATCTGGCTGGTCAGCACTAAGAGGAGTGGGCGGGCAGGAAAGAAGCAAGAAGAGCAGAAGGGAGACTATTTATTCCAAGAGCCACATCTGACTTCCTTCAGATTTTCCTAGCACAGCCCCTGAAATACTCCTGCATTCAAACTTGTGTAGGCTGCAGCTCAGCATCTGCAAAACATGACTCAACCAGCCTCCACGGCTCTGAGTCACACAGTGCCGGACGGATGGTGTCCGATTCAGCAGCTGGCTCAGTGCAGAGAGATGCATTCCTTCCAGCCCTGTGTATCCTAGGCGGCATGCTTCGTGCTGCAGAATCTATCTAGCTTGCTTGCACCAAGTTGCAGGACACAGGCCATGGCTGTAATTCTCCACAGCATGATCCACACATGGGTCTAGGTGAGAAAGGTTCCTTCCTCTTGTGCCTAAGCACTCGCTGAGGATAAAGGGGAGCTGTTTAGGCTCTGGACATTTTTAGCCGAGCATGGAATTTGCGGGTTGTGCAATCTGCCACAACACAAGGACACATACATTCATGCAAGTGCTGTTTAGACAAGTGTCCCTATTGCACATGAAAAGAAAGACACTTGGTACCTGTTCAGACACATTTACCCCATCTTTTTCCTTGAATGGCGTTTAGTTGTTAATTCACGCATTTATGGCGCAAGTCTTGGAAAACGCATTAGTAAACCACTGATGTCAAGGTATGACAAACCTGAATAAAACAGGGAAATTTCTGCATGAAATGTGGGAGAGTCGTTCAGACTTGAACTTAATTCACGGGTTTAATATCCCACTTGTGGGAGATATGTTTAATCTAAAAAGGATGAGATTTGGGGTTCCACTCTCTTTGGTCGTCCCCCAAAGCACCACTAGACCAGCCACAACTCCGTTACCCTGCTCACAGCAACTAATTAACACTACTCTTCCCAGAGTGTGCCAGCCTCTAAGGGGTTAATCCGCTGCCGCCTGTATCTCAGGCCTCCAGAGTCATCAGAAAAGTAAAAAGGGGCTAGGCCCGTCTTGGTGGTAGACCAAGATCCCGCTCAGCACAGTGCCAGTACCCACACGGACACGTGCTTTATAATGAGAAAGTTTTATATAAGAATTGACAGACAATAATAGTTCAGAGTAAATACAGAAGGCGCATCATGAAACGAAAGCAGAAGAGTGCGCAATGCTAGCTTAACTTAGAAAATCGCCCTAAGGCCGGTTTTAGACAATCGCGGCGGCGCCCGCACTTGTTTCTCAAAGCTACCGGGAGGCGGGTTTACATGTGACACCGCCGCCGATTATGCGCATGGGTTGGCGACACGCATCCATTTCCGGCCGCGAGCTGACCGGGTCGCTGATCGAGGGTGGACATACGGGGCCGGAAACGGATGCGCGTCGCCCACCCATGCGCATAATCGGCGGCGGTGTCACGTCATCAAGTCACATCATCCACACAACGTTGTTCTATACATTACACCGATCATTTAGACACCAAACACCCCCAGGTTAGATCAATTGGTTTTGCAACATGTTCCTGCGGGGAGCTGATGTACTCATGACACATCAGTTACACATAAACCCCATGACAGGGCTCCTCAGGAAATCCCTCATCCCTGTCATAACAATACTCTTGTATTGCACCTCAAAGGATCCCAAAGCGCTTTGCATCCTAGCCAGGGCCTGTGGAAACCCTTTCTGTCACACAAGGGCTCAGGCGGGGCTTGAGCCTGAGGAATGGATGGTAGTGGCTGACCTCTAGCCACAGGAGCCAGCCCAGAGCTCCCTTCTATGCAAAGTCTGGGTCACTCTTCACACTACGGCAGAAGAGCTGCAAGCAGGTAGAAATACCTGCCTTCGGTGGGTGAGGGAAGTGTTTTAAACTCATAGAATCATAGGGTTGGAAGGGAGGTCATCTAGTCCAATTCCCAGCTCCAGGGCAGGATATCCTCTGTCTACAGCATCAGAGACAGTGCAAGCTTCATGCGTGGCTGTGCAATAAAGGGCATTCATGATGTTCTGTGGGGCTCCAAAATATGGGCCGGGGGGTTCTGAAATGAGGGGTATCCATTGCATTCTTTATACGAGGCCTAAATTAATTAAGCAAGGGATACCTGGAAACCATAGATGGTTGTCAGGCCCAGGGCTCGAATGATAACAAAAAAGGTAGGGGGCCCAATGGAATCATGCCCCCCCCAGTAGCTTTCTAAAGCCAGTAGCTAAGGGGGCTGTCAAAAACATAGGAGGACTGGGGGGGGGGGCTGGCCCCCCTGTAATTCAGCAGTAGTCAGGTCCTAAATGCACTCTCCTTAAGCTTTTCTTTTTGCCTGTGCCCGAGTGCATATCCAGATGCTCTGTCAGATGATGTCATCCTTGCAGACAAGAATAGCCCAGACTCACACCAAGATTGCTGTGTGAGGGCTAGGGGGACCCACAGGCAACAGACAAGCCATAAGGAGCCAGGCCCCAGCCAGACCGGTAGCTGAGCTGTCCTAGCTGGATATTGCTCTTGGCAGAGCTGACACCCCCAATTTGTGGAGTTGCTGAAACAGTGAGTGCAAATGTCATTAATGGAGAAAGCAGACAGAGCCACGTGCTTCGGGAAGGGCCTTCAGGCTCCAGCAGAGGCGATGGATGGGTTAAGTGCTTGGTGGTGATGGAGCTACAAGGATCCCTTTGCGCATGGGTGGGAGCCCAGGGCCTGCATCTGGGCTAATGCCGATGCCAGATTTGGATTTCTCTGCCTTTGAAAGTTCTAAGCAGCAGGTCAACTCCTTGCTCAGTTTATGCTGAATGAGCCAAGTCTCTGGAGCAACGTCAGCCTCCCACTGCCTCACAGATGAGCCACAGGAACACCAGGCCATGTGGTTATTCTATAAACCTGACTGCTGGACAGCGCTGGATCCAGGCAAGCAACCACACAGCAGCGTCCAATACGAGGGGCCCATGAACAATCGTAAATTGACAACACGAGTGGGAGACGCACTGGTGTGTAAAACAGACCCACAGAGCCTCAATCACAGGGAGCCCCAGTCTAGGGAGGCCCATGGCGATTCAGGGGAGACCCCCAGCAGAGGGTTGGCACTTCTCATACCCTGAGTCTCCTACTTTGGCCCATGGGAGGGTCAGGGTCAAACCACGAGAAGTGACAGCCCTATTTTAAACAACATATTTATTTATTTTGTTAAATTTACTGGTCGCCCCCTCATGCCTACGGCATCTTGGCGCAGCTTACAATATCATAAAAACACAATAATAATAAAAAACAATTAAAAACACCAAACCCACTAAAACCCGCAACCCACCCCCATAACCCACCAAACCCACCCCCATAAGCTTTGCCCCCACCCTCCACACCTTTATGTCCCTCCTCAAAACCCACCTCTTCCGCTCCGCCTTTCCCAACTCCTGCTAATCATCCCCACCCAGGATTATCCCCCACCTGTTATCTGCAAACTCCTGTTTACTGTAACCAAGCCAAGAACGTGTACCTGAGCTCTCGCATCCTTGTGAATGTTGCATCCCTTGTCTCTCCCTCTGTTCCCCCTTCCCTGTCTCCCCTCCCCGTGTCTTTAGATTGTAAACTCTCGGGCAGGGACCGTATCTATTTTATTCTCTGTAAAGCGCCAGGTACATTTCTGGCACTATATATAAATTACAATAAAATAAAATAATAATAATAATAAATTCCTTTTTCTAATGGCTGATTCAGGCCACTTGCAGACCAGCACGGGGGGGGGGCGGCGTGGACAGAGATGGGGACGACACAGGAGAAATTCCAGGAGCGGAGATTGCGTTAGGGACGATCCCAGGAAGTTCCGCTCTTGTGATTTCCATCATGCACTGTAGGGCTGGATTTTCTTTAGCTCTGCAATGCGTGATGGAAATCATGTTAGAAATAGGCTATTTCCTCCCCCCCCCGCCCGCCCCCCAACACAATAAGAGCTTCCTGGGATCGCTCCTAACGTGAACTCCATTCTTGGAAGTTCCCCCGCCCTCATCTGCAAGTGCCCTGAGTCGATGGGTGTCTTTCAAAGTATTCCTATGTAAGGAGGAGACCCATGCCGCCATTTTGCACAGAACCCCAACTTCCCTGGACCCGGCCCTGCTGCTGGAAGCAAAGCCTAGAGGCTGCAGTGACCACACGCCCCAGCCTTGAAGGGACTCATGCTTCTGCCTTCCCACCCCAGCCTATCAGCACTGCTCCCTCCTCACAGCACACAAGGCCTGCGTTTACCTGCAAGGTGGAAATTCTGCATTTGGGCCTGTCCAAGACTCCCATTGACTTTAATTGTGGAAGATTGTGCCTGAAATCTACAAGTTCCTGGATTCCTACTCTACCATAGGGCATGAAAATGTTTCATGGGAGAATTAAAAAAAATAATAAATCAGTCCATTTGGAAAGATACTCAAGCATCCTGGTGAACGCATTTGTAGCATCCTGCATGAAACATTTCCCTTGGCTCAGATTTCCCCAGGCCAAACCACACCTGCTCACCTCCCTGAACACCATGGCAGCTACTATGCCATCCTAAAATGGACCCTGCTCTCATTCCTCCTCCTCCTCATCGTCTGTTTATTACAGCTTTCACCATTTCAGTTAATACCATATACACCAAATTTAAATGGCTAAAATTAAAAACAAAAGGCAAAAAAACATTCCAGTTAATCGGCATCAAATAAATTCCTCTTCCTAGCAACCAGCAGGAAAAACAGCCTGCTCTCTCTCAGTGGGCATTTTTACACACACATTAAAGTTCCGGATTTTTCAATCCTCTGGGTTTATAAGTCCACAAGTAAGTTCCGGATTCATTTTTCATGCACACACACTGCCCTGAGGCAGTTCCTGGCTGCATTCTTCACACAAACACTGTCCTGAGGCAGCCTAAAGTAGCCGCAGTTGTAGATGTGAGGGGCTGCCATGGAAACCAAGTGACCACAGCTGCCTGGAGCAAAGCAGTTTGCCAGGAGAACTTTTTACACACAAAAGGTCTTGGAGAAGTTCTACGCAGAAGTTCAAAGATCCGGATGTTTAAAATCTGGGTAAGTGATTTAGACACACAGAAAGTTCAGGATGTAACAGCAAACATCCAGGAGAAACGTGTGTGTAAAAACATCCATTGACCACAGCAGGATCCAAACCCAGAGAAGAGACCAAGATAAATACTTCCTGCTCCGGGGAATTCCTAAACCCTAGATAGGGTGAGAATGACGCTTCTCCAAATGTGAGGGAGTGGACAAGACTTCACCCCAGAAAGCAGTGAGAGGGAACTGTGCCTGGAAAAAAGAGAGACATGGGCGTCCCTCTATGTTGCCACCTGTCACCAGATCAGGAACAGGCCGCAATGAATGATACCCCCAGGGGATCAAACCCCAAACACAGGGTCTGACTGACCCCATCCTGGGTGGGCTCCCTTGACCAACACCTCTGTCCTGTTCTTTAGCTGCCTCATCTATCTTTCCTGCCACCAAAGTATCTTAATTGGCTTGGACCCAGGGTGGTGACAGTAAAAGTGGGTGCTCTCTGTGGTTACAAATAGATTTCTCCCTAGCCAAACTGTGCTGCCCTCTGCTGGAAAGCACTGGGAAAGGCTCTCCACAGTTTCCTATGGCTCCTGTAGGTTTAGGCCTTCCCATCCACACACACTGAGGGGAATGTGAACGGTAGAAGGGAGCTACAGGACTGAATGAGGAGGGAGAATGAATGAAGGGTCAAGTTGCAGAGGGAAGGGGAGGGAGTACTCTGAGGAAAGACGGGAGATTGGGGTGGGTCTGCACTTCTAGAGTTTTAGTTTGAGCTGGGCAGCCATTTATTTTGCATGCTGTTTGGAGCCTGGGACTTGGAAGCCATGCTGCCTTTCACTGGCTCTGTCTCGCTTGGGTAGTAATGGGCCTTGCTGAAAGTTACAATGAGCTGGGTATTCACACCAACACCATGGCACTGGACTTCTTTGCAGAGGTCACAACCCAGGGCTTGCAAGTTCCCACATTGAAAGCGGAGGCTAGTTGCTAGGATCTGTATTTATTTATAGCTCAGAGGACAAGGCAGTGCACCCTCTGCTGCCCACGCAGCATGCCCTTGCCATGCCATGGAGACAGTGGTGCCGGAGAAGCAAGGGTGGCAAGCACCAGCCTTCTTTGGCAGCAGGCTCCCAGGGGTTGGGAGCAGGCATACAATCCCATGACCTCGCCTGCCCCCTGGGGATATTTACAACCCACAGCATTTTTAGGAGGGACAGAAATAACAAGTTTGCAAGGGATTGCAAACAATACTTCCAAATCTTTCCGGTGCACTGAGCCTGGAGCATGGCAACCACAGCAATGTCACCCTGCGTAATCCACAACAAACCAGAGCAGGGAAGGAGGACTAAATTGAAACAATGAAGCTCTCCGAGGCAGGAATGGTCCAGCAAGCCACCCCCAGCTGACAGGAATGTAGACCACGATACTGTCGGGAGCCTTGGGGCTTTCCTCTGGAAGCAACACGCATGCACACAGCATGATCTCGGTCCCATATAGCCAGGACAGCCGCTCTTCTAGAAGAGTCAAACAGCTCCAGCAGCCTGACTTTGGCATATGGGAACCTGCAAGCTGAGGGATGCCACATTCGTTTCCACAGCCCAGTGTGTTCACCAGGAGAGGGTAATACATACCTCCCAACAGCTCAAGCGGCCAAACAGGGACATGACCCCTGACCCCTAGCCCAATAAGCCATGCCCATTTATTGATTTATTTCTAGATTTATACCCCACCCCTCCTGAGAACAGCTCGAGCCAGCTTCCAACAAAAAAATATAAAATACATATAAAACCAGTTAACACACATAAAAAAATACATGAAGTATTAAAACAGGGCCCGGGAACATTTAAAACAATAAAATAGGGTAGGGGCTGTCTCTTATACACATCTAGATGTGTATAAGAGACAGGGCCCAGACCGTGAAGGGCCTTGTAGCTCAAAATCAAAACCTTGAACCTGGCTCGGCACGCTATCAGCAAGGGTGCAGAGCTTGGAGCACAGGTGTAATGTGCTCCCGACGACCCATCCCCAAAAGGAGGTGGCCGCCGCATTCTGCACTAGCTGCAGCCTCTGAACCAGGCACAAGGGAAGCCCCACGTAGAGCGCGTTGCAGTAGTCCAGCCTTGAGGTGACGAAGGCATGGATGAGGGTGGCCAGGTCCGAGCCGGAGACGAACGAACGCAGCCTCCGCACCAGATGCAGCTGGCGAAAAGCAGCCTTTGCGACTGCCTCCACCTGCCGCTCCAGGCGGAGATCCGCATCCAGCACCACCCCCAGACTCTGGACCTGCTGGGCTATAGGAGGGCGAACCCCCCTATCAGGGGGGCCACCACCTCCCTCGCTCTCCCCACCAACATCACCTCCGTCTTATCGGGCTTGAGCTTCAGTCTGCTCTGCCGCATCCACTCCACCACGGCCTCCAAACACTGGGATAGCAACGAGACAGCAGGGTCTGGGTCCATTGAAAAGGAGAGGTACAGCTGAGTATCATCAGCATATTGGTGACAACGCACCGAACCCTCTCACGGCCTCCCCCAAGGGCTGCATATATACATTAAACAATAACGGAGACAGACTAGAACGCTGCGGAACGCCGCATGGTAAAGCGTGGGGGCAAGATGTCTCATCCCTCAGCACCACCCACTGGCTTCTCCCCGAGAGGAATGAACGGAACCATTCAAGAACGGTCCCATCCAGACCCCCCAGGTCACACAGTCGTCTCAACAGCAGCCCATGGTCCACGGTGTCAAAAGCGGCCGAGAGATCTAGCAGGATGAGAAATGTTGAACATCCTGCATCCATCTCCCGGCGGAGATCGTCGACCAAGGCCACCAACGCCGTCGCGGTGCCATAGCCGGGGCGGAACCCAGATTGAAATGGGTCCAGGAAACCGATGCCATCTACATGCGCCTGGAGCTGGATTGCCACCACCCGCTCAATAACCTTCCCTAAAATGGGAAGGTTAGAGACAGGTCGGTAACTGGTGAGCGCATCCACGTCCAATGATGGTTTTTTCAGCAGGGGGGCGCACCACAGCCTCCTTGAGGCTAGGCGACAACCTCCCCTGCTGCAAGGACGCATTCACTACCCCCGCCAGCACCGTCCCCAACGTCTCCCTGGAGGCTTTCACCAGCCAGGACGGGCATGGATCAAGTTCACAACAGGTGACCCTCACAGACCCCAAGACATCCACCGCGTCGGCCGGCGTCACTTCCTGAAACTCCCACACACAAAGCTGGACCAGATGGGGCCTCCATCACCTCACGCTCTCTACCTACTGCCCCTAATCCTGCATCAAAGTCGCTCCGAATCCGAGCAATCTTGTCTGCAAAGTAGGTGGCAAACTCCTCACAGCGGGCCTGGGACAAGTCCCCGTCCAGGCGGAGGGAGGCCAGACTGACCAGCTCCCGTACCACCCGAAACAGCTCCGCCGGGCGTGACTTTGCAGACGCTATGAGGACATGCCTTCTTGGGGTTGCCACTTCTTGTGGTTTGACCCTGACATTCCCCATTTTGGCCTATGGGAGTAGTATTAGGGTCAAATACTGCAAAAGGTGGCAAGCCTAACACTCTTACCCCATCTTGTGGCTCCCCAACCTCTATCTGTTGGTGATGGGGTGACTCCTCTGGTGGCAGCATGGGGTGGGGTGGTGCCCCAGCACTCCGTCTCCAGATACAGAGCATTGCCTGCCTTTGGTGAGACCACAGGATTTCCCTGCAAAAGCGGGATGGTCCTGCCTAAGATGGAACTGTTGAGAGTTATGGTAATGGCTCTGGGTCTCTACCAACATGGGCTGGATGGAAACTGCTTATTACAGGTGAAAGCCTCTGTGTTGCATTCCAAAACCAGCTGATCTCCTGAAGGGTGTTCCTCACCCATTAAAGTCAGCGAGCTGAACTGCTGATTTCACCAAGAACAGAATTGCTCCTCCTTTCTCCAACAGATTGGCAGCTCTCCCCTGGACAGTCAGGTAGGAGCCTTGTGCACTCCTGTTATAAAGCCACTGACCACCCCAATAAATGTGTTTCATGACCTATGTTGTCAACTCAGTAACACAATAAAAGGGCTGCTGGGCCCAAGGCAGCTTAGGGGCTAACTCACAATTTTGAATAGAGATAGGATCTACCGTGACTCTGGAAAAGAAATCTCACATCCACCAAGACTAGACACACATCACTATGGAGACTGAGGTCACAGATTTCACTGTAATTCATCTTTGCATAATAATCACCCATTGCAGTGAACAGCACTTTCACAATGCAGTTTAGCGGTCAGCGTACGGTCACGGAACGCACATGCACAAAAATGCAAGCAGGGCTGATTAGTTGCAGGACAATTGGCTGGAGATAGGCAAGGGACGTTCCTGGTTGGACTTCATGGTTAAACCCAAGGACAGCATCCCTTGGGGAGGTTTCTACAGAGTCATTATGACATTGGAACATTTGTATCATAAAATGACCCTGAGATGCAGGTGTTTATATAACCACTTCAGATTTTCCAGGGAAATTTTCAGCAGCTGCATCATAGGGTTACCACATGGTATCATCATTCAAATATCATAACAACCTGATCAAAGCCCTACAGGTTTCCACAGGGTGATTTCCACAGCTTTTCGATGTCTGGAAGCACTCTCAAAGTCCTCCTAGGATGAGGGTGTATCTTATGGAGAGGCATGAGCAAATTGGTCAGAAATTCAGCTCAAGAGCAGGGTGCCCTGATGGTCCAGATCCTCCATCTCTGCCACAACTGCTATGGCTTCGATCTGCTATGAGTTTGTACATGCCTCAGCACAAGCAAGTTGCTGGCACCTTCTCCTTTGCAGCCAGAATGCAGCTACACATTTCCACACAAACAAATTAACTCCTAAAACTGAAGAGTTTGAAGGGACCTCCAGGGTCAGTCATCTGGGCCAGTGAGGCAGGATAGTCTACACCTAAAGCACCCTTGGCAGACACCTGTCCAGTCCTTTCATTAAAGGCTCCTGGGAAAGAGATTCCATGCACAGCCTGCCCAGGCTGAACTGCCATTGCTGAAGTGTTCTAACAGAGGAGGTTTCTCAGAATATTTAACCAAACCTATTTTCCTGTAATTTAAACCCATTGCTTCTTGTCCTATCCTAGGAGGCAAAGGAGAACAAGTGTGCCCCATCCTTTTTTAGGGCATCCTTTTAAATATTTGAAAATTGTCAAACATGCCCCCTTAATCTTCTTTTCTCTAGGCTAAACCTGTCCATCAGCCTTTCCTCATGGGACCTGTATTTTAGACTTCCGATCATCTTCATTGCTCTCCTCTGAATAGGGCTGCCAAAGGGGGCAGGATCATATCAGACAAGGTGTGAGGCAAAGGGGCTGTCATACCCCCTTCAGTCGTAATCCTGCTCTTGCAGAGCATAGTGACATTGGGGCAGAGCCACTCTGAAAACCATATGGCCTGCCCCCTTTCTGATGTGGCCTCTCTCTGCTGCCCCTAAGAAGCCACAATTCTCCAGCTTAATCACAGGCACCTCTGGCTAACCTGGAGAAACTGGGGTTTCTCCCACAAACTCTGGATCAAAACCTAGGTGGCAACCCTACCTCGGAATCTTTTGCAGTTTTGATTAATTCATTTATTTATAGCCCACCCCTTCTCCTAAGGCTCAGGGCGTTTTGTCAGCATCTTTCTTGAACTTGCTTAGGAACACATGGCACTGGGAAATGGCAGGCTCTCCCAAGAGCCTCTGCTGCTATTGTGCAGTCAAAGCATATGGAGGCATCTGGCTGAGGCAGCGGGCACAGCAATAACTGACCAGCCCAGAGCTCCTGCAAAGGACAGGCCTCCTCAAGACACAAGCGATGAACAGCACATGCAGCCACCCATAAGAGGCTTGCACCAGGCCCAGGTGGTGCTCAGAAGGGGATTTGTGCAGCTGGCATGATGAGGCTTGTCCCAGATGTTCTTTCCCTGGAGGCTGGTTTTTCTGTTGATCTTTAAGCTCTTTGGATGAGTGCCTGCTCCAGAAGAAAAGAAGAAGAAAGGGCAAACTAAACGTCCTCACCCCACCCTGCCATGGCAAATCTGTCTGTCACCATGGGAACCACCCTATCCAAGGTGACCTCATACCTCCCCAATAGGGAGACAGCATCATCCTCTCAGCTGTTTTGCCAGCAGCAAGTTTGGCTGGGGCGTGGGGGCTTTGGAGAGTTATTTTCTGCCTTTCTGAAGTGGTTGGCAGCTACAGTACTAAGGCATTTAGGAGAATAATCTGGCCTGGTTTCTCCTTCCCATTTGTACTTGCATGTGTAGGACCTCACACTCCTGCAACTGTAAAGACCCCACACAATTCACTCTAACGTCCAAGTGCTGGCAGTGACTGCTGGGCAATAACCTGTGGCCACAGAGTCAGATCTACACAACTTTCCTCAGGGAGGGTGGTTCTGTGACTGGTGACAGAAGCTCCTGACAGGCTCTCTGTTGGACAGCACGCCGGAGCTTCGGCCGATGTTGCTCCAGCCCTCGAAGAGGAGCCGTCTCTCCAGCCCTCCTCGTCCTCATTTGTAGGTTGTCTGAGAACGAAACGTTTCCCAAAGGCATCTTCCGCAGGCAGCGCTGCTCTTTGCATTTGGGAGGCCATTTGTCAGCCATTGCCACCATGACATGCTGCTGCTGCTGCTCCTCCTGTTGGTGGCAGCAGCAACCACCATAGGCCCCAGTAGCAGCCACTGGTCTGGGTCCTGGAAGTGGGGAGAGCAGTAGCAGACACAGCTTGTCCCATCCTAAGACTGGCCATGGCTCCAGGAGTCACAGCACTAGCTCTCTAGAGAGCTGAGCCTCTTTGGCAGGGCTGGGTTAACCAATCAGTTTAGTACACTAGAGCATAGAACCCCTGGGGCCAACACTAATGCAGCATAATAATAATACAATAAAAATAAATAAATAATAAGTGGTATTTATATTGCACTTCTCACCACTACCCAATGGTGCTCATGGCGCTTCACAAAAACAATTCAATAAAGTACAATGAAAGACAGTCCATTTAAAACCCTCTTTAAAGGAAAGGAGGAGAGGGAAAGAAATGAAAATTCCGCCGTGGATCCCTTACAAGCAGCTGGAGAATAAAAAAAATCTCCAAGGGCTTTTTCAAGAGGAGGAAGAAGGAGCTATGGCAGATATCTGGAGGGAGCGAGTTCCACACTGAGGAAACCCGAGATTTGGACTAGTGGGGAGGTGGCCGAGTTCTGTGGGGGCATCAGGAGCAGGCAGCCACTGCCACAAGGGTGCCCATGGGGGACACTACCGGGGCACACCACCCACTACCTTTGGGTGAAGGGGATGCCTGGCCCCAGTTATGTCAGAGATTTATAACGGGATTAGAAGCAGCAGGGACGTAGAGCTACCATGGAGCGTGGGAGCTCAGTTGAGCTTGAGCCCTGGACTCTAGTGGGGCCCTTTGCAAGTTGCTTCAGCACTGTTAGGAAACATTCAGAGTGGGCCAGAAAGAGGGACCCATTCCCTCCCCTAGCAGTGCTCAGGCTGCTTGGAAAGGGTCCTGCCAAGAAGGAAGTTTCCAGAGTGGGCGGGAGTGTAGTCCTGGCCTTGCTGACACTTAATACTTTCTTCCTTGTGGGGTTGCTGCTACCCCAGGGCTTTGCCGGGAGGCAGGGCAGCACCACCACCTTTGTGGACAGAGGCCAAGGCTGGCAGCCATTGCCCTGGGGGGGCGGGGAGGAGGAATCCATAATTGTGGCACGGGCCCACCTCAGCTTTGCTATGCCACTGGGAAGGAGTAGGCATAGAAGGGGTGGGGTGCACAGGCAGTATAGAGTGGGAGTGGCCAGATGTCCCTGTGATGGAATTGGGACCTCTCTGCCCCACTCTGGGCTGGCTGTGACTCAGTTTCCCCTTTTACAGTGCCCGCTAGACCCGCTCTCTCCAGTACTATTCCAGCCTGTAAAGGGTTAACCCTCTCTGTCACCTTAACCTCAGAGTCTCCCAGACACAGAAATGAATTACAAGATTCGTCTGAGTCTCTAACTCAGATTAATCACCCCACTGAGTCACCAGTGTCAGATATCCACACAATCACACAAAGCTTGGTTAAAAGAATGGTAATTTGTGAATCATGATTAAAATGTATAGTTCAAGCTTGTGTCAAGAGTACATTATAATAAAAGAATATAATGATAATGCAACTCTACCTTACTTTGAGAGTCCTAAATTAAAGCCTTTTCCTATGCCGTTATGTTTCCAGTTCAGTTCTTAGCCAGATGGAATGGCTGGGGGCAGCTTCTTGCTTCTGTTGCAGATTTCCTGAATTCCAAGATGAAGCTCTCTCCGTTGTCTGCTGATGACTCTTAAATGCCTCTCTGAGTCCTTCCAGAGTCTTCCCCCATAGTCCACGGGTCTCATGCTGCATGTAGCTCAGTTGTTGCTCGTAGACCCCCATTTGCATTTCTTCACACCTTAATTGTTGTGTTAACTGTCCCTCAGACAATGTGGCTGCCTTTAGTCTCACAACTCTGCTTTGGGGATTTTTGATCTTTACATATCTTACAATGTATTATCATTTTGTAAGTTTTTTATACAATACACTATTTCATCATAGTTATATTTGTCTCTTAATTCCATGCTGAAAGACCTGACCAGACATGGCTATCAAATGTAAATTTACTAGGGGTGGGACTCTGGGCAAAATTTCGGTTTTGGTTACTTTCAGTTTTCATGTATTTCTGTTCTCCTCATATCGGTATTGGATCTTTTGCATTGATTTTTGTATTGGATTTTTAACATTGTAGTTTTTCCACTGAAGTCAATGGGGACAAACCGCAATGTTAAAAATCTAATCAGTGCAAAAGATCTGATACAACCGATACTGAAAAAGAATCGAAATTTCAGTTTAATCCAAAATGGCCATTATCGGGTACTTTCGAATCTTTCCGAAATCACAAGTCCCATGCCTAAAATTTACAGTACTCACACCATATACATATACGTAACATGTGTCATGTATGTTGGTTTTATAATCTTCATCACAGTCCCCAAAACATGCATTTAATGTAGGGCTCCCACATCCTTTCATGCAGCTCTGCCCTTGGGAACTTACCCACATCTCAACCTCCCTCGTAACGCCTCTGTCACTCCTGCTCCAGGCCCTTTAGACACTGCATGCGCCAGGCTGGGAATGTTTACAATTCAGAAATGTCACAAGAGTCCTGCACATCTGGACTTTGAGTACACAAAGGCAGAGAAACAGGGTGTCTCAGGCCTGAGTCACTGCAGCACTCAGCAGCGCAGGGAGCAACTTCCCCTCCTGCCAGTGTCATGGGGTTAAATGCATTAGTACGAGTGCCGCACAGACACCAGGAGGCTGGGGTATACATCCAGCAATGCAGAGCCTTAGCAGATGCTTAGCTCCTGGGAGCTTCCCAGAATCAGGAACTGTGGGAATTGCTAATACTCCCTGGATTTTTTGTCTGGAAATCTTTGGGATCCAGACGATTTGGTAATTTCTGCATCTAGCAGAACACAAGCATTTATTTATTTATTTATTTATCTATCTTTTTATTCAAATTTATACCCTGCCCTACCCTTAAAGCTTAGGATGATTTACAACACATACAAACCATGTAAAACTCACCTTAAAAACTCCAACCCCCTAAATCCACCCCATCCAACCCTATCCCTGCCTGCCAAATGCCTAGCCAAACAAAAAGGTCTTGCATCACTTCCAGGAGATGAGCAGGCTTAGATGAATCTCCAAGGGAAGGGAGTTAATTGCGGAGCAGCCACCAAGAACTCCTCTCTGCACGCCTGTCACCGGGATTGGGGTCCCCCTCTTCGTCTAGGCTGTGCCCCGGATACCCACTAGGCCAGGTCACAACACAGTTGCCTGTGCCCACATAGGTTCCCAAGTGATCAGCAACCCTCACTGCAATCAGGGAGCTTTCAGAGGTCCGCACCCCCAGAAATGCCTCCCCTTTTCCCCCCAGGCCAGCTGTGACTCAGAGAACCTTCTCTGGCCACCCATAGCTTGGAAGACTTCACAGTGGGGTTGTCTTATACAAAAAAGGTCCATCTAGGCTCTCACCTAGATAGGGTACCCCCTTAGTGAACCCCCCAAGGCCAAATAAATACACAAGCATGCTAGGCTTGGTCATAAAACATGTATTACGTATACACAAGTATAAGGCTGTTGATCGGATGGTGCAAGTCTACAAATCAAATGTAAAGCAAACACATTCTAAAATACACTGAAGTTCTCTAACTGTCCTCTTACCCTAAGGTACAATCCAGGTCCATCAGTCTCTTGTGGCCTTGGTGTTGAGGCCGGGCTCAGTCCCTTTAGTGATTAGGAAAGTCTCTAGTTCATGGTTGCGCAGCCTCTCCTGCAAGCTGCTTACTCCTTGCTGGTCAAGAACCAAGAGCGGGTGAAGAGATCCTGTATCTTCACTTTTTTGCAGGGGGCTCAGGTCACTTCCTCCCTCCTGCTCCTTTTGTTATTCTAAGCTGGTTGCAGATCCCACCTTTGCAACAAAATGCTCATTCTGCCTAACAATGGTTTTTCTGTGTTCCCCCGCCAAACCAGTTCAGCAGGGTGGTAAGGCTCACAATCTTCTATTCTTTATGTTTAGCTGTCCTTCTTAGTAGCCATATTTACCCACAGTACCCCAAATTCTGTGTCCCATTACCCCAAATGACTGTGTTGCCCCCCTTTCCCCAAGACAATGCCCTTGCTGTGGAAACTTGGCAAGCAAATGTAACTTTCTTCATTGGTTAACCTTCCTCTTACCTCCATAACTGAGGCTGTTTTTATATGAGCCTTGTTTCTCCCAGACTTCTGAAGTCTGGGAGAAAAACTGGTGCGTGTGCTTGCTAGACGTTCATCCCTGCTACCGGAGGTTGGCCAGGCACCATTGGAAACAGCAGGTGCTGGTGAACTAACGCATGGTTGGAGACCCGGACTTGTCAAGCACTAGTTTGCTGGTGCCCACTGTTTCCAATGGCGCCCAGCCAACTTCTGGTAGCAAGGGTGAGCACCTAACACCCTTCCCCCCTACATGCAAGTTTGTTTCTCCCAGACGTCTGAAGTCTGGGAGAAAGGAGGCTCGTGTAAAAAGTTTGAGAAAGGCCTGGTCCTCACCCTACCATGGCCATGTTCACTCAAAACATTTAACCTGGCCAACTACTCCTTCCCTGCCCCCCCCCCCCCCCCGAGATTTGAATGTTCACACCAAGCGCAAACCACACTGAGGGCAGGTGCTGGGAACAACTACCTGGGATGGACAAACGTGAAAACTCCAGGACTCAAGCTGTCCTCCAGATATATTGAGATGGCACCTCATAGGCCTTTGCAGCTCTCCGGAAGACCCCCTAAAGCTCTCACACTTCTCATAAGCAAAAATCCAGAGATGTACACCCTGGGATGCACACCTTGTAAGTACAGCAAGATCAGTAAATATTATTTTTATTTATTTTTATTATATTCAGCTTTTATGCCTCCCCCCCCCCACTCCTGCCAAAGGCAGCTCAGGGCGGTATACACCACCACCACACATAAAACATCTAAAAACAATTGAAAACAGTAATACATAAAAGCAGCAATAATACCCCATCTAACAACCCCCCTCCCCTTCCCCCTCCCCAAAGGCCAGGCGGAACAGCCAGGTCTTCTATTGTCTATGAATATGCCTCTGAAGGATTAACCCGTGAACATGGCATGCTGAAGGATCTGTTCCCTGGGGAACATTCTCATGCCTGTTAAGGGAAGGGGACATCTCATAATTAACTGATGGCTGGACCAAAATAACTTCACCAAGAATGTCAGATGGCATTTGAACTTGGATCTCCAAGGTGGAAGAAGGGAGTTTGGTTTCTTGAAGGTGAACTGAGCAGCTGCCAATTTAGGAATTCAGGCTGCTGGTTCTCTCTTGATGCAAGGGAACCGCACCTACCCGTACCCACCCATAGGATACCACAGGGAACTGCTTTGGAGTCAGAAAAGCAGGGTGCTGAGCCACAGAAGACAGGGCTTGGTACTTGTTTATAAAGAACCTGCAGAGAGTTTCACATGGCGATTGCAGATATTCAGTGACTGAGTTGAGGTCTTAACCCATTTAAGGAGCCTTTCAGCCCCTTTAGCTTCATTAGACTAGACAGGAGGGGCTTAAACCAATTCCTGGATCTGGATCTAGTTCCTACCTCCAAACACTGAGGCTGAGCTCAGGATAGAGGAGCAGAGATGGAGGCCATGCACTCAAGGTTAGGAGACAGACCCATGGTACAGATCCATGATCTGGACTCTCCTCTTCCTGAGCGCACCCCTCAAGCCCCTTCATCTCAACATCTATGCAGCCCTCAGAGCTTGTACTAATTTTCAAAATGATCCCTGGGAGGAAAGGCTTTCCCACCACTGTCTTCTCTGGGGCTGTGCTGCAATTAGTACAAGCTTCACACAGCGCATTAACACCTGAAATGAGCTGAAGGGGACTTTTCCTGCAGAAATTCAAAGACTTTACCATCTGCAGCCCACAGACCAATTACACTTTCCTCTCAAAGCCCCATTCACACAACACTCTACCCCTTGCAAAATTGCCACTGGTTCCTTAATCTGTACTTGCCTTGTCCTGAAGCCATGCTTTCTGCCAATCCCCGTGTTTCAATGACCTACATCAAGTGGCAAAAAACAGTGGATGTGAGAAGGGTTTCATACAGCACTCAGAATGTGGGTTTTGTGTCACTACACACACTATCAGAGTGTTGGGGGGAAAAGCCCTCACTATGCAAACAGCATGGAATGGAAAGCCCATGCAAAACATGCCCACTCCCGGCCGCTCCAACACAAGCAGCTCTCTGTGGCTTCAGGGTCCTCCGAGGACAGACACGCTTTGCATCTGTGATTAGTAACAACAATAATTCCAAGGGGGAGGGGATGTAATTTAGTTCAGGTGAGGCAAATACAGACAATTGGCTGCTCTGGACCAGCACTTGGCAAGAGATGAGAATTCCAAAACAGGCAGCTCTCAAATATCAAAGGAGCTGCTTGTTCCGAAGGAAGATACACCCTTCGCATCAGCCCCTCCCCTCACCCCCTGCAGTGCTGGAAACTGACAAGAGTTTCAACTTTGCAGCCATTAAAAACCTATAAAACCCATTCACCCTTAGAACAAGCTGGAGTAGCTGTGCTCAGCCCAGCACCCAGCCTTCCCACGGGAAAACCACCTCACCTTTCTGTATTGGACTGGCAGCAGTAGCACTCTTGTAGCCTAGTGTTTGGATTCCTCTGTGGCCAGCCTGCACGCAAGAGAAACCCCTGGACACTTTGGTGCTATAAAAACCACTCGAGAAAACATGAAGAGTTCTGAGGAGTAGTTAAGGAGCTGGAGGGATTAAGGAGCTAGGCTAAACAGCCACGATAGGAACAGGGGAAGAGAGGGGGGTGGGGGAGAGGGAAAAAAGGGTGCATTCAAACAGCACTATCAGAGTAGATCGTGGCACAAACTCACATGCCGAGTGTTGCGTGAAATCTTTGCTACTTGATGGTCTATGTTCACTGTTTTTTCCCCGTTGGCACCACTTACAATCAGACTTCAAACTCTGCAAAACCTGCAGGGTTTGTATTGTCTAAGAAACGTGCACAGTAGGCCATCGAAGTTCTAAGATGTTGCACTCACTCTCTGATCCACAAAACACGTCAGCTCCTCAATCCATACTAGGCACTGGATGCTGGGGAAACTAGAACCCAGTTGGTCTTCCATTTTCAAAGACCCTAAAGAATCTGCAGGAGAAAAGGCAGATTCTTTCAGACCAAGTATGTGCCTCACTGAATAGCAGAGTTGAGTTGCGTGGCTTCTGAACTCTCTGCTAACTGGTTCAGAATTTCACCCTCCCAGCTCTTTGAATCTGGATGCCATGTACATTGGGGACTGATGACTCAGCAACCCACTAATTAGAGAACGCTCCCAAGCCTCTCCTAAGACCCCAAGCAAAACTAATTGCAAATTAATAAATGGAAGCCTGCATTTCTTTCTAGGGCTGCTACAGGGAGCTCAGCCCACACAGTTATCACTAACCAGATCCTTGTCTAAGGGCTAAAAAAAATAAAAGGCTAGATGGCAAGAAACCACCAGCCTGTTCGCATGGCTAGTGGGTTGCACAAGATACTATTAGCATTAAGAGCACATCTGTGTAGCACCTTGACACCGTGAACAAAAAGACAGAAGTGGCATTCAGACTCGTTGCTTGTGGAAGCAAGCCTAGGCAACCCTACTAGAAATGCTTTAAAGTATTGACACTTAAAATAAAACAAACACTGTAGCAATGTAAACCCAATAGTTTTATTGACCACCCTACTCTTATTTTCCAAGCCAGTAGCAAGAGGTCTACCAACATCTAGGGCATCCCACTGTGTAGAAATCTCTGAACCTGAAGAGCTGTCCTATCCGCTGTTGCTACGGCACACCAGACTGGGTTATTTATGTGGCAATTAATAATTATTAATAATTTTAAATTTTATACAGCACCGCCCTGCCATGGGATTCAGAACTCTTCACATAGAACTAATTAACACAACTTTTAATCCTCACAACAAGCCTGTGAGGTAGGTCAGGCTCAAAGAATATTGTGACTAGCCTAAGGTCACTCAGTGAATTTCTGGCTAAGACAAGAGTTAAACCTGGGCCTCCCCCTATCGCCCAGCCCAGGTACTGCACACGTAGCCACTAATCAGGGAGATCAAGTGCTATAAGAATTCAAGACTATGGGTATTTTCAGACGTTACGAGATCACAGTCAATCACAGTGAACCACGGTCAATTTCACTGCAGGGCCAAAGCGCCCTGAACATCTGTTTGGTGGCTGCCAGATGTTCACCACGGCCGATTCCCACATGCTGTCAATTTCAACCACGCTTCCCGGGCTCCCCACGGGACGAGCCCCGAAAGCGTGGTCAAAGCGATTCCCGGTGGGAAGCAATAAAATGTAATGTCTGCCAGCGATCATGGCCTGGAATCTCTGGCAGGATTCCGGGCCGTGGTCAAAGCGAGTGGGCGCTGCAGCCGCATTGGCCACAGCGCCCGCCCGTCTCCCCAGAGGGTGGACGGCGGGAGAGCATGGGGGGTCGGGGCTGTGCAGCAGCATGTTGCACCACGCGGCCCTGCCCCCTCCCCAATTCCCCGCCAGGATCTCCCGGCATGTCTGTTCGGGGCTTTTATTGGCCCCGGGGGGTGGTTGTTCTGTTTACCCCCAGCGGGGATTCACTGTGGTGAATTGGGACAGTGTCACCCAAGGTGGATGTGAGTTTCTAAAAATTATATACCCTGCATGGCCACATTAAAGAGCCAAGTTTACTTGATGTCAGCAATTCGTCAGTGGAACTCAGGTCTGGGCCTTCAGGATATGGAGCACTGGGTCATGTTGCTTCCGTGTGCTGCGGCAAAGTGGTGGGGGAGTAGATACCACCACAGATGCAAGCAAATAATTTTACAAAAGGGTAGGGAAGCCTGTGAACCCGAGAACAGGGCGTCACCAGGCTTTTCCCGAGGGAGAAGGCGTGAGGTTTTATATTGCTTTGATATTATTATGGTTTATTTTAATGTCAAATGTTTTAATATATTGTGAGCTCCCCCAAGATGCCTGAGGCAAGAGGGGGCAGCATATAAATTGTAAAAATAAATAAAACATCCTCTTCCATCCTTCATTCTGGGTCCCCTTGCCCTCTCTGTAACTAAGCTCAACAACTCAACATGGCTAAAACTGAACTCCTTATCTTCCCCCCTCATCCTTCCTCACTGTCAATAACTATTGATGGAGTCACCATCCTGCCTGTCCCCCAAGCCCGTAGCCTAGGCTTCATCTTTGACTCAGCCCTTTCTTTTAAACCCTACATTGACTCTGTTGCTAAATCCTGTCGCTTCTCCCTCCATAACATTGCTAAGATTCGCCCTTTTCTCTCTGTCTCGTCTGCCAAAACTCTTGTTCATGCTCTGGTCATCTCTCGCCTCGATTACTGTAACCTCCTTCTCACTGGCCTTCCCCGGTCTCACCTTTCTCCCCTCATCTCTGTCCAAAACTCTGCTGCCAGGGTCATCTACCTCGCCAGTCGCTTCGACCATGTGCAGCCCCTCCTCTCTTCGCTTCACTGGCTTCCCCTTCCTGAACGAATCCTGCACAAGCTCCTAGTCTTCACCTATAAAGCTCTTCACAACCTTGCTCCCCCCTACCTCTCTGCACTTATCGCCCTCCATACTCCAGCCCGTGCACTTCGCTCCTCCTCTGTCCCTTCTCTCACCCTTCCACGCCTTCCCTGCTCCCCTAAGCGCCTTCGTCCCTTCTCACTTGCTGCCCCCCATGCCTGGAACTCCCTCCCTGTCCACATCCGCCTTGCCCCCTCCCTTCATACCTTCAAATCTCTCCTTAAAACTCACCTCTTTCGCTCTGCTCTGTCTGACTCTTTATCCTGCTGAGCCACTATTCCTATACCTACGATCGGTTTACCCTTATCCTTGCAACATGGACCTGCCTGCTGTCATTCTCATCGTAACCAAGCCAAGTACGTGCACTTGAGACCTCGCATCTTCATGAATGTTAGACCCCTTGTCTCTCCCTCTGTTCCCCTTCCTAAGTCTCTCCCCCAGCTCCTGTCTCTCAGATTGTAAGCCCTAGGGGCAGGGACCGTGTCTATTTTATTACTTTGTAAAGTGCCAGGTACACTGCTGGCGCTATATAAATGTTAATAATAATAATAATAATAATAATAATAACCACCTGCAACTTCGTGAGCGTATCCCTTGGTTGCCCTCTCCCTGGTCTCTTATTAGATTGAGAGTCTCTTGAGGTATGACCGGTCACTAATGATTGATTGTACAGCACCAGGTATATTGCTGGAACAATATAAAGGTGTTTAATTTCAGGACATCATTCTGGGCACATAGCAGCAGATGTTTATGCTGCTGCTTGTTTACAGTTACTCAATAGCCTCCTCCTACCAGTTGTTTCCTGGATATTCCAACTCACCTAGCCACAGGAGAGAGAAACCAGCTGCAGGCTGGCAAAGGACCGGCAGCCCCAGAATAGAAACTGCTGGGACTGCATGGGCAAAACTTCATTCCAAAGGGGCACCAACTGTGAAAGCAACTCCTCAGTCATCCCGTCTTCCCACTGCCTGTTCTTCCATACTGCCACTCTTGCTCACCAGAAGCACCATGGAGATCCACAGGCCCTTAACAAAAATTCATCTCTTCGGGCCCTGTGCCTGTAGTAGGACACCATACATCTCTACATGCAGCACCAGCTACGTGCTTGCTGCATGATTTTTCAGATACCAGACTTTGTAAAGCATGTATGCAGTCACACATGCCCAAATGTGTGTCTCAAGCCAAAATGAATAGCTAGTGTTATGTCTGGTAATACCCACCCATACCTTGCAGTTCATTGGAGAGAAGGGTCCCCCGCCTCTTCTCCAGTTATATACATGACTATCTCCCCGCATCCTTCCTTGGCACCTGTATCCCACTCTGTATTTTGCTGGCATTGCTACATCGACCCACCCCACCCAGCCAGTGGACAGATGCCGTAATGGAAATTGCCAGAGAGATTATATCCTAATTGCAGCCATAAAGTTAGGTAGGGATCATTTATTGGCCCCAGGTTTATGGCAAAAGTGAGCTTGTTTTTAGTTTTTCAGCCTCAGATTTGTGTCCAACGAGCTGGAGCTTGTGAGGGTAGTTTCAGTGCAATTTGCAGCAAGAACATTTAACAGTTTCAAACTTGCCTAATATATGCAATGAGTTCAGACACACCAGTGCTCCCCATCAGGGATAAGGATTCAGCACAAATGATTTAGTTCATTGGATTAGCCTCCAGTTCTATGACTAACACTTGGGAGCTCTGACATGATCTCTAGGCCCACTTGTCAGGGCAATGCTGGAAATGAAATGAAAATCTCAAGGAGATATATCAGAGAACAGTTAAACCAGAAATAAGGTTAGCATCCAAGAGCCAAAAGGTGGTGAGCTACTGCCACCTTGTGGGGATCATGTGTCACCTCGCCACATTGTGGGTACAACCACACATTTAAAATGCATTCTGGGCACTTTGTGCTGGTGAAAGATGCTGGGTCGACAACCCTGGAGAGGAGTCCTTAACCACATGACACGTGTACAGGTAAGGTGTCAGGCTTCCCTCATGCAACTCCTACAAAAATGATCTTTAAGGGGCAAGAGAATGAGGTATAGAAGTTGCACTCAGTCCATGGCCTCTCCAAACTGATTATTAGTGGCTTGTCTGGTATGGACAATTAGCCACTAAGAAGTAGGCCAAAACCAAGTCATTTTACCCAGGACAAAGTCATCATGGTCACTATCACACCTATATTTAAATACAATGTGGCATGTTCTATATACCACTCCAAAGCCCCTTTGCTCTTTAGGCACGCCACTTCCTTAAATACCATACCAGCAGCTAGAGGCCCCAGCCTCATTGTGGTGGACAATGGTGGACAGTGAGCAACTGGTCCAGGACTGAATAGCAAAACCCTGCTAAACTCACCAATCTCAATACTATGTGCCCAGAGGCATCCCAGTCTGGAGTATCACTCTGGATTAAAAAACTAGCAGCTGTACCAAAGACAAGATGTCTGAGCCAAAAGGGTGGTGGTAGGTGAGCCCCATGAGCCGTGAAGTCATATAGGAGATCTGGTGAATGATTTCATCAGGACATGTGTTCTCGCTGCAGTAGGAAGCGGAGAACTTCTCAAGAAGGAGACCCTAACCCCAAATCTGGAACCATAAAACAGGAAGGAAACAATCAAACATTGACTGACAGGAACCCCTCCTTGCTGGCGACTGTTCTAACCAGAAGGCTTAAGAACAGAACATAATCCCACACGCACGCACGCACGCACACACACACACACTTCATTTTCTTTGAAGGAAAAAAACCTGGAGGATTTATAGTAATTTGCAATATGTCAATCTCAGAAGAGTGACTCTTCTTGAAAGCAGGTGTCTAGCAGCCCAGGTGGGGGACAAGAGGCCTCCAGAGTGCACTTCCATGAGACCTGGAACATTCTAGCCTTGGGGCCCAGTGTCAGTTGTATATTGTTAGGGACGAGGCAGAGACAAAAGAGTCGAGTAACAACACACCACACGATTCTTAGCAGCGACTTCCCTCTCTCCTTGCCCAAGAGAGGCAGTTTGCCGTAACATCCACAAAAGCTCTATTTAAATTATATTTATTTAGCTCTAGTTGCTACAGTTTTAAACACGGCTGCGAAGCCAGAAGTGTTTGTACAGCAATTACGAGACCAGTTTTGCCACTGCCACGTGGAAGAGATTCGGAGAGTTACACCCCTGTGGAGCCCCTTCATTACCGCCAATGTCACTATTTCCATGGTGCAGGGGCACAGCCTATAAACGCAGCCAGTACATGGCACTGCGGATACGGTTGTAGTCTGGGAGCGCTTCAATGGGACCTGAAAAAGCAGAGAAGTGAATTATTTGAAAGAGCTCGCCCCCCCCATCCCCAATGGAGACCGCCCCCCAGCCCCAAGTGGCAGCACCTCAATCCTCCTGCTCCTTGTTCCATACACAAAGGCAGGCTAGAAATAGTTACTCAAAAAGGGCTTTATGAGCTCTTACAAACTTCTTCAGAATCAACCGCAGCAGGACCTCACAGGTCTAGCATCCTCAGCAGCAACTCAAACCCCATATGGCAAAGGGGACCCAACAGCAGGATGGAAGACAAGTGTGCGAGGCTTCTTTGGCAGGGCAGCAATTTTAACGTGTTTTTTTTGCCAGCTTCCCATTGGTGTGGAAAGCCCCTGTTGCAGAGCTCTGCTTTAAAAGCGGACAAGCTTGGCGACTGCTGTGTGGAGGAGGGGAAATGACCAGGCACTTGTAAGGAGGGGAGCTGCTCAGGCAGGTTTGCCAAGGGCAAGATCCTTGGCAGACACAGACATGCTGGAGCGGCGCTGTGAGGAGCCAGGTCCCTGGATCGTATTACATAAAATTACATGATCCCAGAGCAAGGAGAGGTTTCACATACACTTACCAACCCACCCAATTTTTAACTGCATTTCCTAATCGGGGCAGTGGGGAGCAGTTTTATTCCGCTGTCCTGATGCTTTGGTCTTGCTTGTTTGCTCTGAATATACAGGTGGCACATGCCACAGCAGAGCAAGTCCAAGGCCAGGGAAGACACTTGGGGGTTATTGGAATGGTGAACGAACAGAAAATACTTTCAAGAAGTGTTCAAATTAAGAGACCCATTTTGGTGCTTCTCAAACTCATCAGGGCTGCCTTAGACCAGGTCACTTACCAACAGCTGCAACGGCAGGGCATCTGTCATAGAGGTATTTGCTGCAGACCTCCCGCACTGTTTCAGCATCAACAGCCTAACAGGAAGCATCAGACAGGCAGGGAGTCATGTTACCAAAACCTGTATTTGCAAATTATAGCAGCAGCTTTTCTAACCACCAGAAAGCAGGTTTAACACCAAAGAACAAGGAATTTGGCTCTGTCTGGCAAGATAACCTCGGAACAGGGTCAAATGGGTTATCTGGCTATCTGGACAAATTAGTCTGCCTAATACATTGCTGTTGGAGGACAGTGAAGAGGTACGGCAGTTGTATCCAAATGCTACAAAGCCAGTTACCAACCAAGTCTTTCCAAAGACAGTCTACTACATTACACAAGTATAAAAAGATTGTTAACTCACGAGTTCAGATATTGTAAGTGAATAGCTGTAACTAAGTGAGTGCTTGAGCTAAAGGGTACAAATATCCTACGGTACAGAAAGGAAATGGTTTTTCTACACAGTCATGATGCAATTTTAATAACTGGCAAACGAGAGGAAGTTCAGAGACAAGCATTATAAATAATTAGCTAATCATTCATTCTCCTAATTTAGGAGGGAAGATTAAGAGTTCGGCATAATCCAGTCTAATTTAGAAGTCAGTCAGTAGATGTGGGGTATTTGAGAAAGACACCCTAGAAACCTTGCCCTCAGATGCTACACACTTCCCCTCTGGGTTGCTGCTGGATATGCAAAGGAGACATGTATGGCTAGTGGAATGTAGGTGGAATCTCAAAACAAGACCTTTCCATCCGAGGATGCTGACTAGAGACGCTCTCCAGCAGGGATACACCAATGGAGATCTTTGTTACTGAAGTTAAAACCTCACCACCTCCTGGGACAGGAATTCATTTGAGTAAGCCAAAAATAACCCCCACTGAAATTGTTAGGTGACTAACGGCACAATCCTCCTCCCACTGAAGTCAATGGCAGAACTCCCATTTGAACACATGAGGCGTTTGCACATGTTACCCGGGAGGGGGTGGGGAACTTCTGTGAGGGCAATTACGTCTCTATCGTCATGGGAATTAGGATACACAAATATGCAATTCCGCTTTTCTTCCCCGAGAAAAAAGAGAAAACACCCTCAAGTGTAAGAACTACAGCTGGGAACCCCGTGTCACGTGTGAGTGTTGTCATGTGAGAAAAGTGGAACTGTGAATTTCTACGTGCACTAATTCCCATGACAATAGAGATGTGATTGCCCTCACGGAAGTTCCCCCCTCCCCTCCCAGATAATGTGTGCAAGCCCCCTTAATGTGCTGGACCCCTATCTAGCCTACAGAGGAGGAACGAGGGAGTGCAGGCAGGGAGGCAAGGATACACAACTAGGCCAGTGCCTTCGATTTGACATTTCTGATGGCCTTATCACATGTGTAGCACTAACTCTTCATTGGATGAACCAAGAGAAAACAGGCTGCCTATCAGAATAAACCCTTTCGACATCCAGTTTCTCTGTTTTATGTCAAGTTTTAAACTTAAGCCCATGCCAGTAAAACTTAGCACACGTACAGAGATTTTGGCATCCCATTCTGCCAAAGGTATACGGCGCTCATAGTTCAAGAGATGGCTCCCAATGTTCTCACATACAGGAGTGGTACCTGGAAGAAATACAAACCATTTATTAGGGGAGATGGTGAACTGGCACTTCACAGCATAAAGAACATTGGAAGAAGAGTACACAAGCCATACATACGACCCCAGCACACCCCAGTACTAGCACGCTCCTTTTAGCAGCCAGTGCCAGGAGCAGACTGGTGCATTTAGATTTCCACCTCTAGAGAACCGGTTCATATCTGAAACCAGCTTGACCCTGACCTTGTCCTCAGCTGACACTCCAAGAACGACACACTGTCTGGTTTAAGAGGTGGTCTGTACAGAGATAGGAACAACATAGAGCACAGGTGTGCAAACTGTCACTCGGAAGTTACATGCAGCTCTTGGCCAGGGCTGGTCCTGGGCTCCGTGTTGCCTAACTGGTCCTGTGTCTGACTTCATTGCACCGGGGTGTTAGCAGCTGAATGGCAGCTGCTCCTCACAATCTCAGCAGCCGGGACCACAGAGCACCAGCTCTTCCAGCCAATCACAAAGGAGAGGTTTGTGTGCATGTGCTGGAAGTGTCTTGTGGTTCTTGGACATTAATATTTGGGACATGGCTTTTGAGATTAAGAACTTTGCCCACCCTGATAAAGAGTGTTGCTGAGTAGGACTTGGGCACACCGAGTAGCTGGTGCTCCCATAAACCAGTAGTAGAAAGGAAAGCGTAGCACAAAGCCTAACTCCCAAACACGTACTTCCAGCCACAAACGCTTGCACAAGGGCAAAAATTCAAGGAGCTGTTTGAAAGATGCAATGCAGCAGCTCCTTGGATTTGGACATACCATCCTGCTGAGCCACCAGGGAGTTTCGAAGGATGTTCTTGGCTCTTTTCACCTCAGATTCTGTCGTGCTGGTACACAGACGCATCCTGAACAGGAGACAGACAGGGAGAAGAAAGAATGATAAATTATAATGAACCATAAAACTCCATCCCCTTCAGACAAAGTATTTAAACAGCATTTTTTTCTCCCAAACTTTCATTATGTAACAAACGTCCCTCTCAAGTGTCTTTGTGCTCCTTTCATGGCTACCATGTAGAACCAGAGGATGGCAAGGGGACAGCTCAGCTGCTATACTTTTCAGCCATCCAGTTAAACAATGCTACCAGAAGGAAGTCGCCAGTGCCAAGAAATTGTGAATCCCTTCGCTGGCTGTATTTGTCTGGGAGTTTTAAAAAAGAAAATTGTGGCACTTACCAGTGTCAGGCAGGGGCTGAAAGCAGCGAACTCTAACCTCGGGCTGAGAGTGGGGTGAACGCCCCTGTCCTGCGCACCACAGCAGAGAGGGAAGGGATCTAAACTGGAGCCCTCAAAGTCCAAGGGCAGCTCCAGACCAGGTTGACCAGATTAGGAGCGCAGAGCAGGGAGCCGCAGGGAGAAGGACTCTTTCGAAGTTTAGTCTTAGTCTTGCTTATTTACAGGGTAAGCCTTTGGGAGTGCCTAGAATAATGGGTCACCAAACTTGGTTGTAGCACATACGCACTAGGATAGACAAACCGGGGGGGGGGGTGAGGGAGAGAAGGTTCTTCACCTTAACCCACATAGGCACTAAGAGGTCCCAATACTAGAACCTGCAACCTACAAGCATGAATAAAAATTACAGCAACAATCCTTGGAGGTAAATTATGGTAATATTAAAGACTCATCGCCAATGTCCAGATGAGTATCAGCAAAGTCAAGTCTCACCGCATGGAACATTAAGGCTAATCAGAAGCTTTGCAGGGAAGAGTCTAAGATGGGTTGCAGTTGCATGAGTCTCAGGGAGGGGAGGATTTTGTGGGAGCTATAAACTCTGCTGCCACCTCTAGTCTGCGTGACTAACATTAGGGGGGACTGAACACTGGAAGGCAGCAAGTTGGCAAGACGTCACACTCACCACTCGCCCTGAGCAAAATGCAGTGTATCCTCAATGTTCATAGTATCAGAAACAAAATAAAATCCAAAGAGGCCTGTGTCTGAGTAGCAGGTGTTGAAGGATTGGAAGCTTTGACAGAGTTTGTTCTCCACAGCAATGGAGGCCAGCCTGCTGGACAGATTCTGTAAATAAGTGAACACCACGATCAGTTCAAATCCTCATGGTCATTTAAACAAGTAACTGAGATACAGGCCACCAAGGAGTGCTTCCCAGGCTGTTTGCCTGTTGTGACCCCATTCTGAAACTTAAAATAGAATCCTGAGACCCCAGACAACACATGTAAAGTATATTCAATATCTATCGGAATCATGACCCCATCCAGGGTCCTTACCCACAAGTCTGGGAATCTGAGCTAGTGGGTCGTCAAGAAAGCAAAGAGGACAAAGCGCAACCCACTATCAATGCGAGGGATTACATCTCCTTACACTTCTCCACTGTCCCAGCAGAAGATAGAGGAAGGCGACAGTCTGGACAACTCCAGAAGGGCAGCATGAGGGAAGAGGTACGGGAGATTGACTAAGTGATCTCAAACAAGAGTACAGAGTACAGATTTAGGACCCTCATACACCAAGTCCCTGCCTCAGACTCCCATCTGGCATGTTGCAGAGTAGGTTAAGAATTCTTACCCCAAGAAAGCAAGAAAGAATTCTTACCCCAAAAGACTTGGGAATCACCAGAAGGAAAAAGCAGGAAGCTGATTAAAAATCAGCTTCCAAGTTTATTGCGCAGTGGCCGTAGGCGCTCTGCCTAATGCAGGGGTAGGAATATTTCCTGCCCAGGGCTCCCTTTGAAAAGGAGTACGGGCTTTGGAGGCTGGATAGGAGTTTGGGCCAGGGCACTGAAGGGGTGTGCTCAGGATGGGAAAAGAGGCCAGACCACAGATCAATGCCATGGAACCATGCCCTATCCTTGAGTGCCTGCTTTCCATTCTGCTCCCTTCCCCGAGCTCACTGGATCCATGGGTCAAATGCAGGAATTGGAAAGGGGCCAAACACACACCACCTCACCTGTGGGCCACATTTGCCCACTGGCTAGAAGTTCCCCATCACTGACCTAAGGAACAAGCCCGACCATTGCACAATGCAAGTACGAACTCCCACTCCTGTCGTTCTGTCCAGCAGATCCAATTCTACCACTGGCCAGAAGAGCAGGCTGCCACTAAAGCCAGAGGCATGGAAAGCAGATGGCCACTACTGTCCATTCCTCTCCAGACCACAATGGCATCGCATCCCCTACATGAGGCTTGCCACCCAGGAGAGGGGAAGCATAAAGAGGGACAAGGCTGTGAAACACAGCCAAGGTCAGAAATAGTTTGAGAGCATGCCAATGTGATGTTGTGCAGCAAAGTACAAAGCATACAGTACCAGGGCAGTCCCAAGCAGAGACAGGGGAGGTACACATTGGGATTTTAAACATGTTTCCACTGCTTTGCTATTGTAAGGGGTACATGTTGTTATAGGGATGTGCGACTCTGCGATACTTTCATTCTCCTTGTTCCCGCATCACAGGATACGTTCACAAAAGGGATTCATCTGGAGGATTTGGGGGGTGTGTGTGTTAAGGGGGACTTCTGAGAACCTCTCAGCCTAGTCCCTTTTCAAATGCTCACTAATTTGGAAGGGCAGTTACCCTCTATGTGAAGACGTTTGGGTAGAGCTCTAGGGAAACGGAGCCCGATACCATCTCACCTCCAGTCAACTAGAAAGGAAAATTGGGTCCTTACCTTGTGAATTTTCCTTCTACGGGAGATCCTCCTGGATGGCCAGTAAAAATTGTAGGGTTAGATCCCCATCACTGACAGTAGGAGGCAGACTTCCTGATTTTTTCCTGGAGCATGCTCAGTGGGGATCTAGCCCCTCAGCTCCAGTGTTTTCAAAATTTACTTCACACTGTTTAACCTATGCTGAACTGGAAACTGTTCTGGAACAAGATAAATATTTATTAGCAATGTCAATCTTATGTGTAACTTCCCTGCTGCCACCACCAATGGAGGGTGGTTCTGGGTTCTAAGCGGGCACTCGGCTAAGCATCCGAGTTCCAAGTGCCTCAGAGCTATCTCTCACTCCGGGTGGGACTGCCATCCAGGAGGATCTCCTGTAGAAGGAAAATCCACATGATAAGGACCCAATTTTCCTTTCTCCCAGGAGATCCTCCTGGATGGCCAGTAAAAACTGTAGGGATGTTCCAAAGCTGTGTCCCAATTATGAAATAGAGGGGTGGAGGTGGGTGACACAGAGAGAGAGAGAGATGTCAAGAGGAAGGAGGTCAAGAGAACCCCTTATAGCACCGCCTGCAGAACTCTCTTCCTGAAAGCCACCTTGGCTGATTCAAGCAGCGGGATCCTGTAGTGCCTGGTAAAGGCATGCACTGAAGACCAGGTTGCTGCCAGACAGATTTCCCCATAGGAGGTCGAATTTCTAAAGGCCTGGGAAGTGGCTGTTCCCCTCAGGGAATGGGTGAAGACCCCCCCCGGCGGGGGGGGCTTGCCTTCAGCCTTGTAAGCCCCTGTGATGCAGAGAGAGATCCAGTGTGCAGTAACGGCTTTGGATGCCCTCATGCCCCTTCTCTGAGGGCTGTAAGCTACGAAGAGGGTAGACGTCTTTCCGAAGGGGGCTGTCCTGTCCAAGTAGACCTTGAGAGCTCTCCTCACATCAATCTTGTGCGAGACTCGTTCCTGTGGGTGAGTTGTTTTGGGGCAAAAGGAGGGTAGGACCACCTCCTGTTCTCTGGGGAAGCAGGTGTTGACTTTGGGACAAAAGGTCGGGTCTAGTCTAAGGACTGCTGAGGATTCCTTGAAGGAGTAGAAGAAGGGGTCTATGGACAAGGCACTGAGTTAGGAGACTCTTCGAGCAGAGGTGATGCCTATGAGAAAGGCGAGCTTGAGGGACAGATAATAAAGGGAGACCTCCCTGAAGGGGTTCAAAAGGAATCTCAGTTAAGGCTCTCAAGACTAAATTCAGATTACACGTGGGGAATTGGTGAGCCATCAGAGGAGGGATAACCCTCGACACTTTCAGGAATGGAACAATATGGGGGTGTTTAGTTAACTTGCGGCCACTGACGGAGCAGAATATGCAATTCAGAGCAGTTACCTGCCTTTGTAGTGTGTTGGGCTTTAACCCCTTGTCTAGCCCTTGTTGGAGAAATTCTAGGGTAACCCTAATGGGGGCCTTAGCTGGTCTAACGTCCCTTTCCCCGCACCACCTGGCAAAGGAAGCCGAGGTGGGACTGGTATATGCGTTTTGTGGCCAGTTGCCTGGATTGTAGCATAGTGTCCATGATTTGTTGGGAATAGCCCAGCTTCCTTAGAACCCTCCGTTCAACCTCCATGCTGTTAGTCTCAGGGCTTCTGATTGTCACAATGGATGGGTCCCTGAGCCAGGAGATCGGGGGGACCACGAGTGTGGTTTCCAAGCTGAGGTCTTGGATGTCCGTAAACGACGGTTGCTGCAGCCAGTAGGGGCTACAAGAATGGTGGTCGATCATTCCTATTTGATCTTTGCCACGGTCTTGCTTATTAGGGGAAAAGTGTATGAGAGCCCTGGTGGCCAGGTCAGGTTCAGTGCGTCGAATTCCACCGCTTGGCAATTCGAGATACAAAGAGAACGGTCTTTGTATTGGCTGGTGACGCGAGCAGGGCGATCCCTGGCTGTCCGAATGTCTTGACTATGGTCAGGGCCCCGATTTTTCTGCAATTTCCCCCCCAAAATTCTGCGACCCCAAATTGAAAATTCTGCAACCCCAAAAAGTTACAAAACAAGTCTAGTAAAATTAAAACTGTCAGATGGTGATCCATTTCCTTGTACAAATGAATAAAAAGGTCTGCTTATAATTTTTTCTGTGTATGGGTATTTCAAATATCA
>QEPC01000381.1:4169735-4182704 GCA_003113815.1 Sphenodon punctatus
GATCAAACCACCTAAAACATTCCTGAACACTAGGAAATACCAATGCTAAAAATAATTAAAATCAACCAGGAAGAGGCAAGAACTTAAGCTCTGATCCTGCAAAGACTTACACAGATGTCTAACTTCACTTTCATAGAGGGGCTGTAGATGGGAAGTTAAGCAGCCATGTAAGACTTTCCAGGTCTGGCCATAAGCAGCTGCTTTGAGTCAATCATCATAAGAAACCCACACTATACCCAATCTGCCACCTCACCTTGAAAGCCAGATGCTCCAAAAAATAACCTGCTCCATTGTTCTTCTCGTTTTCATAGCGACTGCCTACCCCAAGCCATACCCCGACCTAAGACAAGAGAGATGTGTTGAACAAAGATTCAGGAAACAAGGCTAGCAATACATAGAAGTTCCTTGAAATTACATGCAACATCAAAGGTCATCCCCGACACCCTGCCAGCAACCAGCCAAATCTTGCCACCCCATGTAAAGAATAGTAACCAGTTTTATTTTTAAATCTACTCGTTTATCCCTTATTTTGCTATTATTTTACTTATCTATTTTGCAGATTTTGACCGTCTCTCCTGCTAAAAGCAGCTTGAGGCGGTTAACAAAAACCCCAACACAAAATTCAATACAATAATAATTATATTAAACAATATAACTATAAAAACCAACTGGGGGTTGTCATAAAAACAAATCTAACCACCCTCACCCACCCCCTTCACTGAAAGCCTGGCGAACAGCCAGGTCTTGCATTTGTGTTGAAAGGAAGAGAGGTCTGGGGCCAATCATGCCACTACCGGAAGGGGGTTCTACAGTCTAGGTGCGGCCACCGAGAATGCCCTCTCCAGAGTCACCCCCGGGATACCTGGGGGATCTCCAGAAGGGCACCCCTGACAGACCGCAGGGGCGGCTCCAGGGTCCAGGGAGTGAGGCGGTTCTGCAGGTAGGTGGTGCCTAGCCTGTTTAGGGTTTTAAAAGGCAACATCAACACCTTGAATAGGACCCGAAAGACTATAGGCAGTCAGTGCAGAGAGTGAAGAACTGGTGTAATGTGCTCATGGCGAACTGTCTTTGTGAGGAGGCGAGCCGCCGCATTCTGCCCCAGTTGCAATCTCCGGACCGTCACCATGGATAGCACCACGCAGAGTGCGTTACAACAGTCTAATCCTGATGTAATGGAAGCATGGATGATAGTGGCCACGTTGGAGTCTGTCATATATGACCGAAGCCGCCGCACCACATGTAATTGGCGAAAGGCGCTCCTCGCCACAGCCTCCACCTGGACATCCAGGCAGAGCTGGGAATCGAGGACCACTCCCAGACTATGAACCTGAGAGACCACTGAGGGACCGACCCCATCAATGACTGGGGACGCCACACACCACCTTATCCACCAACATCGCCTCCATCTTGTCAGGATTCAGCTTCAGTCGGCTAGCCCTCATCCAGTCCCCCACAGCCACAAGCACAGTCTCAGTACCATAACCTGGACTGTGAAGGATCAAGAAAACTAATGCTATTCAGATGCCCCTGCAGCTGCTTAGCCACAACCTGTTCAATAACCTTCCCTAAAAGGGAAGGTTAGGGACAGGCTGATTGCTGGTGAGGGAGTCAATCTCAAGTGATGTTTTTTTGAGCAGATGCTGCACCACCGCCTCCTTGAGGCAGCTTGTCACTCTGACCACCCCCGCCGGTAACGTCCCAATTATGCACAATGTTTTTTCTTAATTTAGTCATAGATGTTAATCTTAGCAACCAGTTATTGACCAGCTGCATTAAATACAAAAGCCACAGTCACCTGCCAATGTTGTACTGGCACAAGATCTGGGCAGAGCATAAAAGCATCACTCAACTTTAGAATGAGCCAGCAAGGCTTTCAAAAATAAGTTCTATCATAATTCTACTTTTGTCCAGGTAGTGGACATACGAGCCATGGGCAGAGAACACAAACAGTTGAATTGCTGATATTATCCTGGGTTCAAGTAGATGCTGGCTGCCTTGAAAATAACGTAGATTGAAATGAGCTTAGCAATCACAGATTCAGAAACCATTGTAAACTTACAGTACACGTGGGCTGACCAGACTCTTCAGAAGCCACGCGGAGGCCATTGTCCAGAGTGGTGACCTGAGTCTCTGGAATGCTATGGAGTATCTGGGCATAGGATGCAGCGCCTCGACTTCTTGTCAAATTCAACAAGGCTGGCTGAAGAGAAATCCATCATCAGATCACATTTGTCACAGAAAGGCGGAGGTACTACTGTACTGAATGCCAAACGTCACACTATAGAGCACAAAGGTCCCAATTACCAATCTAATGATTTTTAGAAAAGAAAAATGTACCTGAATTCAAGCTCCAAGTGCTCAGTTAGTTTTAACTACAACTTGCACTGACAACACACAAAAAAGAAAAGAACTCCATAAAGACATTTAGGATATTAAAATATCCAAAAGGTTTCCAAACTTAGGGACAAGAGGACCCAAGATGGGGTCACGTTCCCACCTGACATTTGATGTCCTTTGAAAATCTATGTTCTGGGTCCACAGGATTATATTTAAGACTCAAAACGGGCTCATGTAGGCAAAAAGTTTAGGAAACCCCTGCACGGATACTCAACACCAAGCAAAGAAATGGCCTTATTACATTCAGAGGTCTGGCTATGGCAGGGTAGCACTGGCAAGTATCAGAATCTAAGAGAGCTGCTAAAAGACACCAAGAAAATTTAAATTAGTTTCTTTGCCTCTCAAAATGGCAATCTCCTCACCTCAGAGGTTTCCTCCCAAATTGTGGGAAAGGGGACAAGAACAAATGAGCAAACCACAGATTCTAATTGTGGCAGTTAATGGTATTTTCCTGCATGGCCAGTTTCTTCATTACTGTCGATTTCTCTCAAAAACAGGGGACACCGAGAACTTGAAAAATGATTGATTTAGAAGCAACACAGGGAGGGGTGTACCTACAAATATTTTCATTCTTTAACAATGACTATATTTTAAGCTAAGATTATTGTTCAATCAGGCTTTGGCTGGGGTGCAGAACTCATTCATGTCCTAAGATCCATTTGCTCCCCCAAATCATCTTTTAAACAAAGTCCTATTGCCATTTCCCCCTGAAGCTAGCCTCCCCCTCCCCTTAGTTAACCTCCTCTGACTGCACCTAAGTTTTAAGAGGGTGCCATTTTAAATACAAATTTGTTTTATCATGCTGAAAAGAACCCTTGAGTTAATTAGGAGAAGGAAAGGTAGCTCTCTGCTCCCAAACGACGTGCCAGAAGTGACACCCAGTCTGATGCTCAATTAGCTTTAGTCAAGAAATACTAAATACCAGTCTTAAACCAAAACATCCTATGACACAACAACAAAAAATCACTTGCAACATCCCAGCACAAATTTATGAACTAGGAACACTAACTAGTAACTCTGTATGACCTCATGTTCTTCATGCTAGATGTTACTGCACTAACACAACCAACAAATGCATCTTACTGTAGTGATTCTCAAACTTTTTGTTTGCTTGACTCCATTGAGACTTTAATCCAGGGTGGGGAGCCCTCAGCCCAATGGCAAATCTGGCCCTTTGCCAGTTCCCAAATCTGCCCCTTGGATCCAGCTCCTACCCTCAAGCACTGAAAGAATGCACGCAGGAGGAAGAATGAAGATGAGAGCATGAACCCGAGGTTAGAGGATGGATCCATGGTACAGATCCATGATTTGGACCCCCTCCTACCTTCCCCATCCTGAACATAACCCTCACCTCAGGGCTTGTACTAATTTTTAAAA
Source organism: Sphenodon punctatus (assembly GCA_003113815.1). Taxonomy (NCBI): domain Eukaryota; kingdom Metazoa; phylum Chordata; class Lepidosauria; order Sphenodontia; family Sphenodontidae; genus Sphenodon; species Sphenodon punctatus. The sequence continues at coordinate 4,173,510 of QEPC01000381.1, forward strand.
TGTCCTGTGACCCCCTGTAACTTCAGCTACATAAAGTATATGACAAAAGTGGGCAAAGTTCCCAAGCTCAAGAGCTGCATACCAAAATGTTCATATCGCTGAGAGCCACAGGACACCTTAAATTAATTTTGGCTTCCCCCTATCCTAGAGAGGGGGCAGTGCAGCTTTCCCAAATCACATCAAAGCTCTGGTTTCCAGGCCATTGGGCAGTAGCAACAATGGTGCAGGGCACACACTCCCGTTTCCACAACCCCCAGGAGATTCCAGTGGCAGAAATGATAGATCCGATTCTCTTGCTCCTGAGGGAGCTGCATGGACATGCTCCAGGCAGCCACTTCTAGAGAAAGTTGCCAAACAGGTGTCCAAGAGTAGAGCTGCGTGCAGCTGAGCTCCAGAGCTGCCATTTGGCCACCTCTGGTATTGACATATCGATTGAGATTGTGATCCCACAACCCTACATAGGGCCTTACTGTCAAAATGTTCAGCATTCAGAAGGGAGGTAGTATAGGCTGGGCTTTACTTTAACGTAGGTGCAGAATATGCAGTTAGTCTGGTCCACGAGATAGAGCACAGACCTGGGAGTCAGCAGACTTGAGTTCAAGTCCTTCAGCTTGGCCACAGATTTACTGGTTGGCCTTGGGAAGTCACCAAAAGCAACGCACAGCTAAAGGAATAAGGGTGTCACCAATTCAGCCATTTTGTAGCTAGACCTAACAACATTTATAGTTCCCCCTACTTATACAATTTTTAAAAAGCAACCAGCAAAACGTCTAGTGGCTTTACACATTTAGTGACTTTTTAGACATTTCTAAAGTATTTAGCAACTTTCAGAGGATGAAGTCTCCAAACCCATAAAGAAGAATACATTTGGGCTGTAATGCTTTTTGCATAAGAAGTTTATATATAAATTTGGAAAATTTTGATGATTGAGAAATTCTCATCAAATCAGAAAATGCAAGACAAGAGATAAATCAAACAAGAGATAATTACTTGGCAATGTGGCATCTTTTTTATAACTTATGCAGAGGGAAGGGATTCTCTAGCAAGGAAGCCAGATCGCACTTTTTTTTTTAAATATTAAAGAAGCTAATGTAAGCATAAGAACATAAGAAGTGCCATACTGAGTCAGACCAATGGTCCACGAAGCCCAGCATCCTGTTTTCGACAGTGGCCAGTTTTGATCGCATGGGAGAAGTCTCAGCAGTCACAACAGTCAATCCATTCATGCTTGATCACTCCCTGTTCCCGACAGTAAGAAGTTCCCATCTCATAATCGACTTGGCTAATAGCCGTTAATGGACCTATCCTCCAAGAACTTATCCAGTCCCTTTTTTAAACGCAGCAATACTACTGGCCCTGACAAACTCCTCTGGCAACAAATTCCACAATTTAACTGTGCGTTGAGTGAAAAAAATACTTCCTTTTATTTGTTTTAAATCTGCCACCAGTTAGTTTCATGGAGTGTCCCCCATAATACTTGAGGGGGGTAAATAAATGTTCCCTATCTACTTGTTTCACTCCACTCAAGATTTTATAAATCTCTATCATATACCCTCTCAGTCTTCTCTTCTCCAAGTTGAAGAGCCCCAATCTATTAGGCCTTTCTTCGTACAGAAGCCATTCCAAACCCTTGATCCTTTTTGTTGCCCTTCTCTGCACCTTTTCAAGTTCTACTATATATTTTTTGAGATGGGGTGACCAGAATTGCACACAGTACTCAAGGTGCGGTTGCACCATCGATTCATTTAGGGGCATTATGTTATCAGTTTTATTCTCTATCCCTTTCCGAATAATTCCTAACATTCTGTTTGCTTTTTTGACGGCCACCGCACACTGAGCTGAAGATTTCAATATATTGTCCACAATGACTCCAAGGTCCTTTTCCTGAGTGGTTACTCCTAATTTAGAACCCAGCACTGTGTACACATAGTTTGGATTATTATTCCCTATGTGCATCACTTTGCCCTTCTCCACATTAAATTTCATCTGCAATTTAGGTGCCCAATCACCTAGTCTCACAAGATCCTCTTGCAATTCTTCACAGTCCGCTTGTGTTTTAAACTATCTTGAATAACTTTGTGTCAACTGCAAATCTGATCACATCACTCTTTACTCCTTTTTCCAGATCACTGATGAAGATATTAAACACCGGACCCACGACTTACTTCTCTCCATTGTGAAAACTGGCCATTTAGTCCTACCCTTTGTTTCCTAGCCTTTAACTAGTTACCGATCCATGATAGGACACTGCCTCTTATCCCATGACTAATTTCCTCAAGAGTCTCTCATGAGGGACCTTACCAAATTTCTTCTAAAAATCCAGATACAGTGTATCAACTGGCTCACCCTTATCCATGTGCTTATTTACTCCCTCAAAAAATTCCAGTCTATTAGTGAGGCACAACTTTCCTTTGCTAAATTCAAGTTGACTTTTCCCCATTATGCCATGTTTATCAATATGCCCAGTAACTCTGTTCTTGACAATCATCTCCACCAGTTTGCCCGGCACCAATGTGAGGCTCACCAGTCTGTAGTTAACAGGATCACCTCTGGAGCCCTTTTTAAAGGTCGGCATTACATTCACTACTCTCCAATCCTCAGGTACCATGGCAGATTTCAGCAACAGATTACAAATTGCCATTAGTAGGTCTGCAATTTGTTTTTGAGTTCCTTCAGAACTCTGGGGTGAATACCATCAGGTCCTGGAGATAGGTTACTATTCAATTTGCCCTACTAGCTCTTCCAGAGTCACGTTAATTTGACAGTTCTTCTGATTCATCACCTACAAAGACTAGCTCTGGTGTGGGTCTCTCTCCAATGTCCTCTGCAGTGAAGACCGAAGCAAAGAATTCATTCAGCTTCCCTGTAATATCTTTGTCATCCCTGAGCACCCCTTTTACTCCCTGGTCATCTAACGACCCAACTGATGCTCTAGCAGGCTTCCTGCTTGAAAAAGTTTTTATTAGTAGTTTTGGCATTTTTAGCAAGTCGCTCCTCAAATTCCCTCCTTCAAAATCATCTTTGATTGATTCTAGGAATATGTGACATTAGTGATGCATTAAGAAATTTGGTTGTTTCTTTTTTTTCTTTGCTGTAAATCATCATATCACAGCCCTGATGCTTTCCCCTCACAAGCTGGGTATGAGAGCCTGTAAGGAGAGAGGCCTGTTGCTGCATTTTATTGTAGATACAGGATTTGCAGCAATTCATTGGAAGATCTGCAGGTGTTTTCAAAGAAGACAATAACCCGCTGGAGTCTGTGCACATTTTTAGCATGTAGAGCTAATAAACGGGCAGCCTCCTGCACGCATTTCATGTGCTGGCAGTAGCCACCACCAGTAGCGCCACGCAGCAATTTTCCTCCCCAGCCCTGGCCCTGATGGAAAGAGCCAGGGCCTGGGGTCACAGCCAGAGAAGGCTTCTTCCCTGGCTGTGAGCCCCACACACACCCCTTTCCNACACCCGGCAGTGACCCCTCTTTCCATCAGAAGGGAGAGCACGTGAGCACTGTAACCTAGAGGCAGCTGCGAGAGGGGAAGAGCAGGGGGTGCAAGAAGGAACTTCTCCAGAGGATCTGCACCTGCACTCGGGAGCGCAGGAGCTCTGTGGATCCACCAGAGGAACCTCACCCCTCCCTCACTTCCTTTCCCAAACTGAGAGAGGAGTGAGGACCAGATCCTCTGGAGAAGGTCCTTCTTGCACCACCCCCTGCCTTGCTCTCTCCTCTCGCAGTTGCCTTTCAGTTAAGAGAGCACAATCACTTTCCTCTGCCAGCCATGCCGACTCTGCCATGCTGCCTCTGCCAGCCGTGCCGACTCTATGGTGCTTACAGACCTGAACGCAGGCAAGGTTGCAGGCAAACCTAATTAACGAGACATGGCAGCATGGGGCGCATTAGCATGCGCTAGCCCACATAGTGGGTCTGTGATGTCCTTGGCCAATGTCATGAGTGGGGGCTGAGGGCTAACATCTGGCGAGCACCTAAAATAGATAAGCAGACGAACACCTACCTGGTGGGCGCTAATTTGGGCTATCATCTCATTTATTTTCACCCTCTGATCAGCTTGTTGAGAGGGGATATAACAGAAGTTCACAAATACATCAATAGCATGGAACAAGTAAATAGGGAGCTGTTATTTACCCTCTCAAATAATGCTAGGCTTAAGGGGCACTCCATGAAATTAACTGGCAGCAGATTTAAGAACCAACAAAAATAAGTACTTTTTTTCCACTCAGTGTACAACCAACTTGTGGAATTTGTTGCCAGAGGATGTTGTGACGTCCAAGAGCGTAACTGCATTTAGAAGCGGAATGGATAAGTATTGAGAGAATAGGTCCATAAATGGTTAATAGTCAAATTGGTTGGAGGAGTTAACCTCTGTCTGCTAGGAGCTGTGAGTAAACGAGAAGGAAATGGATCACTCTATCATGACTTATGGGGGGTACTTCTCTGAAGTGACTGGAGGTGGCCACCGTTGGAGACAAGATGCCGAGCTGAATAGACTATTAGTCTGACCCAGTCTGGCCCTTCTTATGTGCAGTAGTTTTTAATAAGCAAACAAACAAACGAGAAAGAAAGAAAGAAATCCCGGCATCAGTTTTTGACAACTTTGAGAGGAGCCCAAAGGGCCTTTGAGACGCCCACCCAGCAGCTTCCTGGAGCGAGCAGCAGGGTGGGGGTGAAGCAGCAGGTGCCTGCCCCAGCCTGGGTGGGGCGGGCATCTCAGGCTCTGACCCAGTCTCTAGGGAGAGGTCAGCTTGTCGCTCACCCGCGCCCCACAAGGGCTGCCCTCGCCCACACACCCCGGGGTTGGGAAGGCTCCCGGCTTAAGGGCAACAGGAAGAAGCCAGCGGCCCCACTTGTCCCCGTGACCTTCCCGGGGGTGAAGACAGCAGCTGTGGCAACGACACGGCCCGACCCGTGACAGGCCCCGCGACGCCTCTCCCCAGGCCGGGACCAGGCCCCACTCACCGGAGAGCAAGGCCCCTTAAGCAGCGCTCGTCCTGCAACACAACCTGCCCAACACACCATGGAGGCCGCCATCTTCTCCCAGGCTGTCCCTGACCGGGAGGGGAAGAACGCATTCGCTGGAGGAGAATGCACGGATGATAGGGGGACGCATGCGCAAAAGGAAAGCGGCGACTGCTGAGGCGATGAGCACAAGAGACGCATGCGCAGGATAGAGTATAGCGCCGGCTGTGGCTCTGGTGCACCCTCTGCTGGTCAGATGTCAATAAGCCTATTTTGAATCCTTGAGCTCCCCCGCTCTTTCACAACCAGAGACAAGCCAGCGTCTGGTTGCCCTTGGGTGTTTGACAGACATAACGCTAAATCCGTGGAAATCTACCACACGTTGACAACATGGCTGTCACCCAGGGCACATGGCTGTTTTTACAAATGTTTATGCTTGCTGTGTGTTTTTGTACCTCCCCAATAGTCCCAGGGGCATAGCTAGGTTGGAATGGGCTCTGGGGGAATGAGCCCCCCCACCCCTTTCTCCCAGTTGCATGGGATGCAACTGCACCAAAGAATATGTCTCCCCGGCAGGCATTGCAGCAGCACTACCTGTTCCTGTTATAACTATGTCCTTGGATAGTTGACATGTCCTTGGATACAGACACAGGCTGTATTGGAGTCTTGATGTAAGGTTTATTAATTGTCTTTCTACAGACACTGTTCAGAGCTATTGCTAGCAGGTTTCCATGCCACATTCTGCCCAGCACCTAGCCTGGACTTCCACTTCCTCCCCCTAGGGGAGGCTCCTGTCTTAAAGTCATGGTACATAGCCTTACAGCTTTCCCCTTTTCAAAAGTGTAAATCTTATTGCAATAAACAATACAACAAACACTTGAACCCCCACCCCACAGCACAACACTGAAACCTATTGGTCTAATTATTTTAACATTGTTCTATCAGCCTAGTTATTCGACTGGGCATGCGAAGTTCATTCTTTGGACTGTCTATTCCCCTTGTATCTTGTTCAATTGGTTGAGGAGTTACTGACTCTCTTCTCTGCTCCAGTGCTATTGCTCCTGTCTCTTCTTTGTCGTTTCCTTCCCTGGGAACAAGTAAGAGATGCCATCTGTTGCGCCTCATTATCTGACCGTCATTAGTTTGTAGTTCATAAGATCGAGGAGCCACCTTCCTATTTATAACTGCCTTCTGAGACCACTGCCGCCCACCGTGTACCCTCACCGTGGCACTGGGTTTAAGAGGGGGCAGTTTACAGGCTCCCTGGTCAAAGTATCTTTTCTGCATTGATCTTGCCTTTATTTTTCGTGTTTGTACTTGGTGATGGTTTACCTCCTCCCCCCATTCACATTGTGGTAGTTGGTATGTATTTTCCTATTAAATAAGAGTTCTGCTGGGGATTTTGCCACCTGTAATGGGGATGCCCTATAATTTAATAGGGCAAGATCAAAGTCTGAATTTGAATGTAACGCTTTTTTCATGAGTTGTTTTGCAGTTTTCACTCCACTTTCTGCTAAGCCATTTGACTGGGGGTACTTTGGGCTAGATGAAATATGTTCAAAATCATAGTCCTGGGCAAACTGTTCAAATTCCCTTACTGTGAACTGTGGACCATTGTCTGACCTTACCACCTGTGGTATAGCGTGTCTCGAGAAGATGGATTTGAGCTTTGAGATTACTTACAAAGTGCTGTCTAACTGTACCATCTCTAGATTATGTGAATAGACATCTATTACTACTAAGTAATCTTTGTGTCCATATGTGAATAGATCCACACCCAGTTTGTACCACGGTTTTGGGACCTCCTGTTCCAGTTCCATTGGCTCTTTTTGTTGTCTGGCCTGGTGGACCTGGCCGGTAGTACATGACTTTACTTTTCTTTCGATGGCCTCATTCATTTGTGGCCAGTACAGCACCTCTCAGGGCCTCCATTTACATTGTTCAATACCGAGATGTCCTTCATGTATTTTAGAGAGCATCCCTGTTTGTAACACTTGAGGTACCACTATGTGGTGGCCTCTGAACAAAATCCTTTCAATCACTGTGAGTTCAGCTTTGTGCTGTCCATATGGGATGGGTATTCTGTCTGTTGACCATCCCACTGAAATGGCCCTAATTACTGTCTGAAGGGTCTCGTCCTTACTGGTGGCATCCTTTAGGGCTTTTCAAGCCCTTGGTGATACTGGGTAATGTTTTAATAATGCAGTAACATGTACCATGTCCTCTTCTGTTTCACTATCCTGCCTGGTCTTATCAGCTGCTCTAAACAAAGTATCAGCCACCACGAGATCTTTTCCCGGGGTATATTGTAATGAGATGTCATATCTCTGCAGTTAGACCTGTATTCTGGGGGGAACATCGCCTAAGCCTTTATTTGCTATTGTTATCAGTGGTTTGTGGTCCATTTTGGCCCTAATGGATCTCCCATATATGAAGGTATGAAATTTCTTACACCCATATACCAAGGCGAGGGCTTCTTTTTCAATCTGAGCATAGTTTTGTTCTGTTTTGGTTAGTACCCTGGAGGAATAAGCCACCGGTCTCCAATGATCCCCATACCTTTGTAGTAAGGTCTCTCCTATGTCTGTTTTAGAGGCATCTGAGGACACTTTGATGGGCCTTTTGAAGTCAAAATATCTCGGCACAGGAGCTTCCTTGATGAGAGATTTTAAGTCTTCAAACTCTTTAGTCAGATTAGCATCCCAGTACCACTCTGTGTGCTTTTAAAGTAAGGCTCTCATATTAGTATGTGCTGCCAAGTTTGGTATGTACTTGCCTACAAAGTTCACCATTCCTATAAACCTTTGTACTCCCTCCTTAGCTGTAGGGGGAGGCATATGTGTAATGGCTTGGACCCTTTCGGGGTCAATTTGCACTCCCATTGGAGTCAATCTTTCTCCCAGATAAGTTAACTCATTCAATCTAAATTTGCATTTTTGCCTGTTTAGTTTCAACCCAGTGAACTGGGTCCTGGGTTCTAGGACCTGTTGTAACCTCTCATCATGTTCTTCCCTAGTGCTTCCCCAAATGAGAATATCATCTATATACAGCTTGATACCTGGGATTTCCTTAAAAATGTGTTGCATCGTCCTGTGGAAGATGTCAGGAGCTGATTTGATCCCAAACGGTAATCTAAGGAAGCAATAATGCCCAAACAGTGTGTTCAAGGTGCACAATATGGAGCTACCTTTGTCTAAGGGAATCTGCCCAAATCCTTTGGCTGCATTTAGAGTGGAAAAATACTTTGCCCCAGTCATGTCCCCAAAAATCTCTTCCCTGGTGGGTAACGGGAAGTGTTCTCTTTTGATGTACCTGTTCAGTTCTTTTGGGTCCAGACACAATCTTAGGGAACCATCCTTCTTTTCTATAATAACTAGTGAATGAACCCATTCTGTTGGTTCTTCAATTTTCTCTATTTATCCCTAAAGTCTCTAAGCGATCCAGTTCCTCCCCTAATCGTTTCCTCAGTGTCTGTGGAACTTTACGGGGAGTATGGATAACTGGGTTGTTTGGTTCTACTAATTGTATTTTATGTTCTACTTCTATTTTGCCAATGCCCTGAAAGATCTCTTGGTACTTGTCTTCAATTGGTGTGTCATGTGTCTGATTTACCACATTTACTCTTTTAATGAGCCCAAGAGCCTTACAAGTTCTCAACCCCAAAAGTGACTCCTTGTTCCCACAGACTACTAGAAATGTGATCTTCTCTGGGCAATTTTGCCATATTACCTCTAACTCGCATTTACCTCGGTGAGGTATTAATTCCCCACCATAAGCCCTCAGTCTTGTCATGCTTTTAACAAGCTTGATTGGTTTTTTCTGAAGCTTTTGGAGTATAACCTCTGGGATTACGTTTACGTGGGCCCCAGTATCTAGCTTATATGTGACACTAGTTCCATTCATTTGTAAAGATATGGTCCATTCCTTTGTACCTGAGTCTGCTTCTGTCATGATGTCTATGAAGAGATCTTCTTCGGTACTATCCTGTAGGGGCGGGAAACCGGTAAAATCCGGTATCCGATAATGCCGGTACCGGGCGTACCGGCATTATCGGATTCGACCCGGTAATCTGGTCCGGGGTACCGGATTCCGGGTACCGGATTTTTTTGCATTGCAGCCATTTAAAAATGGCTGCAATGTAAAAACTTCAAGCCCCAAGTTAAAAAAAACAAACCCTCCCCGAGTCCAGGCTGCGCGGGTGGAAGGGGGGACACCCCCCACCC
>QEPC01000381.1:4183383-4213262 GCA_003113815.1 Sphenodon punctatus
GGACACAGCGCCCCATTGAACTCAATGAAATAAATCCGGTACCGGTATACCGGATTTAATCCGGGAATCCGGTTTTTGCAGAACCGGTAACCGGTAAATCCGGTAGCCGGTAATGGGCCCGGGGTCCCACCTCTACTATCCTGAGAACTGTACTCTGCTTGCAACTGTTGTAGTGTCTTCTGGTCAAACCAAGCCTGTCGGCATACCTTTACAAAATGATTACATTTTCTGCAAATATTTCACCGCTTTCCCATTGCGGGACACTGGTATCTGTGTCTGCCTCCGCAGCTTGAACATTTCTCTGTCCCTGTTGCAGTTCTCTCCTGTAGTTCACAGAATGCTCTCTGCATCTCACTGGCTCTGACTCTTTGTCCTGTGGCTGAGTATTTTTCCTCATAGGTCCCTGATTTCTCATGGGCCCCTGATTTCTGATAGGACTTCTCTCCATTATTTTTCACAGGCTTCCTAATGTTGCTGGCCTCTCTCACTGCATCAACAGCTGCATGAGCTGCTTTTCCTTCCAATACCTGCATTCGAGCTTCCGTCACTGCTGCTGCTTGGGCCGTGCAGACTGCTTTGGCCAATGTTAGCTCACAGTCTTCAAGGAGTCTCTTTTGAAGTTTGCTGTCACTTGTGCCCAACACAATTTGATCTCTTATCAAAGACTCTGTTAGGGAACCAAAATTACAAGAATGACTCATTATTTTAAGGTCAGTCAAAAATGCTTCTATGGATTGCCCCTCCTGTTGCACGTAGCAATCATACGGGAAATTTATATCATTCATAAGTCTCATTGTTTCTGGGCATGCAGTACTGTTCAAATTTATCCAGGACACTTGTAAGACTGTCTCTTTCCTCTTGGCCTATTGCATGGCCTGAAAAACATTCACTGCCTCGTGCCCAGCTACATGCAAGAAAATGGCTAACTTTTGGGGTCCTTCCTTGGCATCTAGTCCTGTAGCTTGCATATAGACCTGGAAGTCCTGTTTGAAGCATTTCCAGGCCTCTGTCACGTTCCCTGAGTCTCAACTTCTCAGGTGCCTTGAGTGCCTCCATTTTCTCTGCTCTGCTTTCTTTCAACACTCCCCTCCTTTTCTATGATCAGCCCCTTAGTTTGGTCTCTCTCTGCAGTACCCCACTCCTGGTACCATGTTATGTTTGGGTATATAGAGACAGAGGCTGTATTGGAGTCTTGATGTAAGGTTTATTAATGGTCTTTCTACAGACACTTTTCAGAGCTATTGCTAGCAGGCCTCCATGCCACACTCTGCCCAGCACCTAGCCTGGACTTCCACTTCCTCCCCTAGGGGAGGCCCCTGTCTTAAAGTCATAGTACATATCCTTACAGTCCCCTCAGCCGTCATCTCTTGATGTCAGAGATCCAATGGTATCTGGTGGGTCACCACAGATGGGAAGTAGGGTAGCAGGCCTAGCAGCTATGTGCTGTCTGCAACCATGCTTTCTGGGATCATAGCATATACAGCACAAAACATACTTGCACAGACATAGTAATGTGTATTTAACACCCTAAGTGCAGGTAGCGATTTGTCTGGCAACACCCCTTGTCTTGCTTGCCTACCCAGGATTGCCCTGCTCTCTGGCTGATTCCTCACACTGGGTGAAAACAGACATGCACATAATTCTGTTTTAACACCGCTCTAACAACATGTTGCAGGGCTGTATTGGTGCTCTGTGCAGCCTATGTGCATAAGAAATGTTAAAGTAGAGTTAAGGTGCATGTCTTTTCACCCACTGGCTTCTTCTGCACAGTGAGGAGCCAACAGCTGCACAAGGCGGGTGGCGGCAGCATCAGCAGTGCAGCTCAGGGGTGTGCACTGACTCCTCCATCACTCCATGTCCCAATGCCTCCCATATGATCAAAAGGGGGGGGGGAAGGGGGATGCAGAAAATGGGGTGTGAGGTGAAGACAAAATTAAAGAGGAAAGGGAAAAGTCTTAAAGAGAAATAAAGACAGAAACAGACAGAAGGAAAGAAAAGGGGAAATTAAGAGAAACTGCAGAGAAATACAGGGAGAAAGAGAGGGGAATAATAAAGAAAGAAAGGAGGGAAAGGAAATTTAGTCACAGGGGTGGAGATTTGTGGGTTAGATCCATGATCTGGCATGGGAGCAGGGGAACATATAGCCCCCCTGCAGATCCAGCCTGGATTTTTTATTTGGCTCCTTGCCGTTTCCGGGATCTAGCTCATGCACCCAATCCCTACCCTCAAGCACTGAGTGAGCTCAGAGGAAAGGAGTGGGGATTGAGGGCATTCACTCAAGCATAGGGGACGGGTCCATGGCATAGCCTACAATGTATTCAATATTTGCACTGTACAGGTTTCAGTTTTTGGTGCAATGTGTACCTAATTAATAAATCTACCTCTTTGATTTTCCAACAGAACAGCTGTGTCCAAAGCTGCATTAAAAGGAAGCATACTTTAAAATCAATATTAGGGCCAAGTAAGGAAAGACAAGAGTATGATTCCTGAACCAGCACTTTGGGGCAGTTTGGCTTCATTTTTACATGTGTTCATTCCATGCTTCTCCCAGTTTCTGTGCCTGGTTGCTCTGCCTTTTTAGCAGCTGTTTTAAAGAAGGAATTTCCTTTTTGCCACCTGCCTCAGGGCTCAAATTCAATCTGCCTAGCAACAGCCGTCTTAAAACCAAAGGAGTGTAAAAAGGTATCCACAGGGACTTGGCAGAATAAGGCCATGGTCATTATGAATTATTTATTCCAAAAGGGCATGATATTTAAGGGTTTCTAGAACTGTGTCATCTGATGCAATTCTCATGAAAAGGTCAGATTAGAAACCAGAACCAGAAAATGTCAGTTATGAACACGCTCCATTAAAAAAGACACTTTGGGTAAAGGCGCTCTTATTAAAACACTCATCAGTGTGTGGACTTGAAGTCCAATCATGTTTTTAAATTAACAGCCTGATCCTACAAGCTGACAGATGCCGATTCATAGTGCTTGTACTGGTGGAGTGCTTTCAGGATCAGTGACCAAGTCTTACAAGTGCAACATTAATTTGACCTCTTTGGCTTTGTTCCAGGGTCTGGCCCCAAACTCCCCAACACCCAGATTATTATAAGCCCCACTCATCCCACCCATACCAGGTATTTGGCCACGCCAAGCATGCTCAGAGCAGCCAACCTGAACTCCAAGTCAGGCTTAGAAACTCCATTGGGCTTACCTGCCGGGCCATAGTGTGCTTCTGTTTACTGTAAATGACAGATTCCTCTGCCTGCCTTTCCAGCACAGCCACCCCCATGTTCAGTTCAACTTTCACCACAGCTTATAATCAGATATAACAATTGTAAGCCCCCTGCCACAGGGAGGGACAGGTATGCATATATTTCCATTTTACAGATGGGAAGCTAAGACTGAATGACTTTGCCCAAGGCCACCCAGTGAAGATGGGCGACATTTTACATTTCTTGGCTTCTGCAAACTCTTCTACGCTCTAACATCATGCTGAAAGATCACAGACTTTTCCAATTCTGTTTGGGTGGCTGCGAATTCTCCTAACAAAAGTGGGGTATTTGAAAATGTCCTGTAGTGAACGATCCTGCAATAGAGAGCAGATAGAGCGGACAATCCAACTGATTTTTTTCTTTCATCCCACAGCCCAGTCTGTCATTGTGTGACTTAACAATAGTAAATAATATCATGGTATTTTAGTTCTTTGTGATGTTTTACTCTCTAATAAAATCAGCACATATTCACAGTTCACATGATATTGCAAAGGTCAGATTCTGCACTTGGTTACCCCACCAAGTTAATAGGCTTGCTAGAGAGTCACTGATAGAATCTGAGCAGAGTCTAAGGGAAACAAATTTTGTAGATCTGAATGCCAGTCTTCATTTTCTCTCACACTAATTCACAGTCTCAAATAAAACTATCTCACACAGAGCAGACAACATCTGCTACTGACATGCATCAAACCTCAAGTGAGATTCTCCTTCCTGTGCAACACATGAGTAAGCGGCATTTGTGCAGGGATTAACCTTTGAAACTGGGATAGGATTCTGGGGTCAACCAGAACTGGGGCAAATACAAAATTTCCAGAGTGAACAGCTTTGATTATCAGACCTAATTTTAAAATACAAGTCAAGACAGAAGGAGTTGGCTGAGGTGGGGAAGACAATGCCAGGGGGGATGTGGGGCTTTGAGACATGTCAGTTTTCAGCCTGCTCTGCTGTTTGATGGGGAGTTTCTTTGGCATGCGTATGTCTGGGCCTGTGGAAGAGCATCACCTAATCAACAAAGTTGAGTGGAAAATCCTCCAGTGCAATGTTGCTTCCATCCTATTTCACCCAAAGAAAGAAGCTCCCAGGGGAGATTCCCCATGACAATAGATCTTGTCTGAAGTAGATTGATAAGATCAGGCGATCCCATGTCTTCAATCTCCAGAGAAGGCTCCCAGCAGCTAGAGATCTTACGTCTGAGGTAGTCCTAGTTTCTCCGGGGACTAAAGAGGGTTCCAAAAACAAGACAAGCCCAGGTCTCCAGTGTCTCAAATAATAGGAGGTCTCATGTCTTGGAGGGAATTCCAGCAGTAGGGAATCCCATGTTGCTTGCCCTCACAAACAACTAGCAGCTTGTTTGCTTTGGAGGCTCCTTCTCCTTTCTTCTGTTTCTGGGGGCTAAAATTTAGTACTGGGATAAACCTGAAAAATAAAAAATAATTGAGGTTAGTTTGCTTTCCCCAGTTTTCCAGAATAAATTCATACCTTCCTTGGTTTCCTGCCTGCCACACCTGGGCCCTGTTCTATGCTTGAGGGGTGGGTACCTCTTCATTAAGAGCCCATGAATGTTCTGTACATCTACCAGAGGGGGTGCTCAAGACCCACACGTGGCAGTCCTCCTGCGGGTGTCCTAGCTCATATTGACTGAGTAATGAGCTACTACATCCCCTTAGGGCTCCTCCTCCATGTGGATCTCAGCCTCTGTTGCCTATTGGCTCAAGGACCTCAAAGCATGAGCTTGGTTCTTCTGCATGGTAGTACATATACTGGCCCAGCAGGCCAACTGGGATAGCGTTGTAGTGTTGACAAAGGACAAAAGGTCTGAACTTTGGGAAAGAACACTAGGTAGTTGGGCATGCATTAGCACATCTGATGGGGGATGAGACCCGTTGGTCTGACGGGGAAGCTCTCTGGCTCAGTGGTGTTGATGGGGGGAAGCATGCCTAGCTAGGAAGTGGCAGTAAGAGCCACTCACACATCTAGAGACCTGTGGCATGATCAGGAAGGCTGGTTTCCTGTAAATGAAGCTGAAAGACTATCTGCTTACTGTGGCAGCTCCCAACAAGCTCTCTCCCCGCTCCCTAGTGATGTAGGTGACAGCGTCATGCACGGAGGCAAAGAGTTGGTGCTTGGTGAGAGTTTGGCTGAAGAAGTTGCCTTTCTCCAGCTGGGTGATGACAGAATCTGTGTGAAGAACAAGACACAATGATGCACACGTTCTGCTGCAGGGAGAGTCAGGGCAGCAGCCAACATACCATTCCCAACCTCTCTACCCTACACTAAAAGCCAGTGGCTCAAACCATCTGGACGTTGGACTAGATCAGTGGTTCTTGAACTTTTTTGAATTGCACCCCCACTTCCACTTGTCAGTCATAGCTGAGGTCTCTCCCCACACCATCCATCCATCCCCTCTCCCCCTTTCACACACTCCCACTGCTTCCCTCTTTCTCTCCCTTGCCACCCCCTTATTCTGGAGATTCCCCTGGCTCAATGAGTGTGGAGCTAGGTGTTTGCCAGCTGGAGTCCTTCTCACTCCCCCACCCTCCTCCTCCAGAACCTATTCCATGCCTCCCAGTTTGAGAACCTAGGAACTAGATATGACTGTGGGGTTGGGATCATCACCTCAACTCAGATTAGGAAAGAGTGTCCCCTGGGTCCAAAATGCAGTCCTAGAATAAGCCAGCGTGACTCTCCTTTGTCTTCAGTGGGAATTATGCCTGCTTACACCAGGGTGAAATGTGATCCCTGGGCCAGCACATCCAAACCCTTTGCCCATCCAGAGTGTTTCAAACAAGCTCTGAGACCTCTGCCTATGATGAAACTGTTGTGGGATGGGAAAGGAGACACAATGGGAGGTGAAGTCAGCTGGAAGAGCTTGGTGTCTGCCCCAAAAGCAGGGAGATGAGATGCTGGTGATGCAAGAAGTGCTTTCTGAACTAAAGACTTGCTGCCTGGAGCGTTGCTAAACCCAAGCTTAGAGGCCTCCTTACCGTGACATCCGACAAGAAATATGTCCACTTCTATCTCCCGGAAATCTCTAAATATCTACAAAGGACAAACACCACACACTGAGTGACATCCTCTACAGATTCTGGAGAGCACCTCCCATCCAGGGCAGCAGCACTATGTATAAGAGTGCAGGGTCACTAGCCAGCTGGCACCCTCTCTAAATTATCAAATCCTTGGTCCCAATGAACAGCTGCTGGCCTATAGCAGATCCCCAGTGAACACGAGCCCATGTGGAAGAGGAGCTGAGGATTTAGATGCCCTACAGACAGCTGGCCTGCTTGGACGATGCAGAAAACATACAATGCCAACATGAGGGATCTGCTAATAGTCAAGTCGGTCACAGGATGAAGCCTCTGACTCTCAGGAACTGGAAACAAATAGCACAAAAAGGATCTCTCCATGATGCCCTGTTGTGCACTTCTCTGAACCAACCAAAGCTGCCATTGTCTGAGACAGGATACTGGATTTGATGGACCATTGGTTTGTCCCTGTATGGGACTTTGTATGTTGTGTGATGGCAGAGATCCTAGTTCTTTCTGTCAGAGCTGGGGTTGGTTAGTGAATGACCAGACTAGACTCAGGGAGTGGATGGGGAAGGAAGAGACGAATGGGATGGATGCTCCCATATGGGGCAGAAGGCTGCAAACTACTTGGTTCAGGCCCTTGAAGAGATTTCTATCTAGCTGGTAGCAGAAGAGCAGAGCTAAAGCACTGGCATCTGAAAGCACTGGCACTCTCCCTCCAAAGCTGTGCCCCAGTTATAGAAAAGTCCCTTAGATTTGATACCAGTGGGGACAGCTCTCCATAAGACAATTCCCCTACCCCCACCACCTCTTACATTTTTTAAGATCTTTATGCTGACGGTGTCCACAAAGTTGACAGGGGTGAAGTCTAGGATGACTGAGTGGACAGAAGGCTTTGGGAGGCCTAGCGACTCCAGAGTGGGTTCACCACAGGCTTTGTGGGGGCTTCTGGTTTGGGTTTCACAATCCATCACACCTCCATTAGACTCAGCCATGGCAGACCCAGGTCCTTTCCAGTCATCCTCTGCCTCCTGTGTGGAAGAAAGCACAATCCCTCATCAAATGAGATGATGGTACTGCCTATGGGAGATCCCCAGCCAATGGCATTAGAAAGCTGAACAGACTAGTGAGCAATGCTTCATTCCAAAGAGAATTCATCGAGAAAGTATCTCTATGTCCAAGACCCCCTCAGTCCCTTCTCCACCTATTTGTTGTTCTCCCCTCTTCACCAGAAACACCATGGAGATGCGCAGGAACTAGACTGACCCTTCACAAAACAACATGTTTCTATGTTCCCAGTAGCAGGGCAGTGCTAAACATAACAGTGGCTATGTGCTAGCAGCAACTGCTTGCTGTCCACCCTCAGGGTTTTTCAGATCCCAAACTATGTTACGCTCATGTTTTCATAAATAAGTGTGTTTTATGCCAAATGAGTCTGGTAGTCTGGTAGGACCCTCTAAGGTATGTTGAAGACCACGGGAGCTGAGCCATTGACTTTAATGGGGAAGGACAGCACCCTCATTTTCCCAAGGCACATCCCAAGAGTGTGCCTTTTCCCATGTGCTGACTCCCACTATCTCCCGGGCATTTGGAGAGGGACAAAGTCAAGTTCTAAGGAGCCTTGTGTTGCTTGTTATGGCAAGTTACGGTTAAATGTAAGATGGGTAGCGAAGTTCATGGACTTTGGATTTTACTGCAACATTAAATATTACTGTGTGTGGGTGCCTGAGGTCTTTGTATTTAAACACCGAGATGCAGAATTGTACCTGTGTCTTTGCTTCCAAGTCAATCTCCACAAAGCTAAGGTTATTGTTCCGGGAGTCCAATTCTTTCGAGATGCCAGAAGCAGTTTTCTGTTATTGAAACCAGAATGGGAGAGGGAGGGAGGGAGAGAGAGAGAGAGAGAGAGAGAAAGGGGGTTCAGCTTCACAAATTAGTGTCTCCCAACACAATGGCTGAACAACTGCAGCAGGGAAGCTTGGGACAGACAATGAAACAACATAGAAACACAGATGTTGTCATTCTGGATCAGAGCTTTGGTCCACCTAATCCTCTCTTTGGCTGTGGCCAGCCCCTGTTGCTTCAGAGAAAGATGAAAGTCCCTCCTCCCCTATGGAATTAAGATATAGCATCCCTGCAGGACAAGTTTCTCCCAGTCCCAAGCAGTTAGTGCCTGTCTAATGCCCTGAACAGGTTCGTTCATACTCCTTCTGAACTTTTGTTCTAAGCTTACTGTGGATGCTGTCATTACCCTTATATTTTTATGGACTTTTTATTTTGTAAGCTGCCCTGAGCCTTAGGGGGAGGGCAGGGGTACAAGTTTAAATAAATAAATAATTACTCTTTGATATCCTAAACTCTTGCTATCAGTGATATCAGGGATCAATACTTTCTCATCATACTGTATCAATACGATCTCATGGCAATGAGTTCCATTATGGCTTGTGAGTAAGTTTCCCTTTATTAGCTTAAGTTGTTTCCTTTCAGTGACAAGGAAAGTCCCCTTGCTCTTGTATTAAGAGAGGGAAATTAGGAGTGTCTTCAAATCCTTTGCTGTTCTATTATGGCATCCCTCTTGTTCATGTCCTTGATAAATGAAACAGTTCTGATCTTTTCCATTTCTCTTACATGGTAGGAACAAGCAAGGTTGAAGATGCACAAGGTGGAGGGAGAGAGAAAGAGACGCTTGCTGGTTACGAACCTAGAAGACAATGCAGCCACAAAATTCCAGAAAGACACACCTTCATCCTCTTAGCTTCTTCCTTCTTGTCTTTCTTCTGCTGCCTCTTCTGTTTCTTGAGGGCTTTCTTCTTCTTCTCAATGAGGTAATCGACATCAATGCCGCTATGTAAGAGATACAATTACATAGGAACCAGAAGCTATTCACGTCTAGACTACAGTGACCGTCACCTGCCCCTTCCAGGCCACCTCCCTGTGTAGGATGCTGAGACCTCACCTCATTCATTCTACACCCTTCACTTGGCTTCCTGTGAAGAAAGCACCTTGAATGCTAGTTAATTTTAGAAATAGTGAATAAGAAAAGATCTAACAAGATGGTCTTTTATTTAAAGCAGGGAACTGGGACCTGGGAGATCTGAGTTCAACACTCAGTTCTGCCACAAATGTTTGGTGGAATGATGGACCCGTCTGTAAAATGTGATATAATGACATTTCCCTGGCAACATTCTAGTTCTTTTCCCCCAGCACATGGAGTGATTTTGTGCCTGTGCCTACACACAGAATGACCACCGTCTCCTTTTTTTGCATAAATTTGAATGTGTTGAACTTGGGCTTAAAACAATCAATTGAAAATGTGAAACTGAATACAATCACACCCCCAAGTACAAGTACTGTATAACATTGCTCTCCTAAACCAGACTTCAACACTTGCCCTTCATTGAGCTTTTTCAAAGCTCTACCACTTGAGCTAGTGAAGTAAGTGCTAGTCTCTTTTTAACTCAGTTTCTAGGAAAGACTTCACACCATGGAATCACAGAACTGTAGTGTTGGATAGGACCTCTAGTCCAACCCCCTACACTGAGGCAGAATGCCTGTACCAAGAGCATTGCAGTCAGATGCTTCTACAGATATTTTAAAACAGGGGGAAATGTGTTTTTAAAAAACCACCTAAAACAAGGAAGTGGTTTTAAAAAAAACATTTTAAGTGTTTACATGATCACATGTTTAAAATGTCCTAGATCAGACTAAGACGTTTTAAATGACCATCTAAAAGCAGCCATCTAAGGAAAGAGATTCCTCAACAGTGCTTAATTTGTAAAAAAAAAAAAATGGATTGCCAGGACCCAAGCCTCCCCCAAAAGCCATGACCCCCCCCCATTAAGTCACACACACCTTCCCTACCTCAGAGCTTGTACCTCTCTCTACAGCTGAATATAAGACAGGGGTTCTTGTGATTTAATCTATACTATGATCAGCACAGGGGATGGAGCAGAAAAGTCATTAATGAAAGCCTAAAACCATCGAAGTTTTTTCTGGCTTTTGTTTCCAACCTTGAAATGGCCAATATCAGCCTTTTCATGGTCTGTGACGTTTTGGGGTGTACACTCGGGGCTAGCCTAGAAATTGTGGGCCCCAGGGCAAAGACAAAATGCAGGGCCCCCATGGCCTTGCCCTTGCCTGATCCGAGTCCCTGGAGTGCCTCTGCACCCAACCCTTGCCCTGGAACGCCCCCTTCCACGGCCCATCCCCCCACCCAACCCAGGGCCCTGGAGTGCTCCCCACATGCCCCCGCCCCACCCAACCCAGAGCCCTTGCCTTTGGCTGCTGGGGTCTGGGATTGGACTGCCGCCTGTGTTCCTGCCAGGAAGTTGCCTCTGACGACTTCCTGTCAAATGGGGGTCTGGGCAGGGATGTGGGGAACCAAGTGCCCAGACCATCGTGTAACCCCAAAGGCCAGGAGCGTCCGGGCGTCCGTCCTTTAGACTGCCCTGGCTAGTGCTTCAGGGTCAGGCGGCCTACTTTGCTCACAGTGCTCCAAGATGTTCCGGAGCACCACGAGTGAATCTGGCCCGGAGCAGGTGCTGCCTGTTCCACTGATCCTCCGCCTCGCCCCAGGGTGGCCCGCCTCTACACGGACAAGCCACCCAGGTGTGGGGCAGAACACGAGCGGAGAAGGTGTCCATCTAAAAACACTCTTTCTCTAGGCTAAACATGCCCAGTACTTCAGCCTTTCCTTACATGACTAGCCTTTCCTTTCCTGCTGCTCCCTTTATCATGTTGAACTCTCCTCTGAATTCCTAATTGTCAACATTCTTCTTGATGTGTAGTAGCCCAAAGTGAACACAATGGTCTCACCTTTGCTGAGTAACATTCACGAACTCAGCAGCCAGCGGTGATGTATGGGCTCATCAGAGTGTGTGAGTACTGGTGGGGAACAGTGTGCCCCAACTCACGGGGGTGTTGGAAAGGGTAAAGGCACACATGACAGCAGCGTGCCACCGTCATGACCTCACCTGGGGTGGAAATCCACAGGACACACAATCCGGGGCATGTCAAGATACCGACCATATGTGACCGTGGCCGG
The DNA here is from genome assembly GCA_003113815.1 of Sphenodon punctatus. NCBI lineage: Eukaryota > Metazoa > Chordata > Lepidosauria > Sphenodontia > Sphenodontidae > Sphenodon > Sphenodon punctatus. The sequence goes on from QEPC01000381.1 coordinate 4,194,713, forward strand.
GCTGCTATCCCGTCGCCCGTGCAGCCTGGCAAGGCCTGCAGCAGAAGTGCAGGTGGCCGGACCTGCCCCCATGCCTCTCCCAGCACCCTGCCCTCCGCCATGATGGGCAGCCATGGTGGCCAATGATGGCCAGCTATGGCAGCCTGCCATGGAGGGCCCCAATCCAGACCACAACAGCCGTACTAGCCCACTGTGGCCAGCTTTGCCCCGGTCAGGCAAGCCTTAGCCCAGGCTGCAACTTCAGGCGTTTCCTGAGGTCAGAGCCTGGGACAGCTGCTGACATGGCCCAGGGCAATCCTAGGCCAACATCTGGCAGCACAAAACCAGATGTGCTGGTGGCCTGTGGGCCAAGGCGGGCCAGCATCACATTTGTTTTTACCCAATGAGAATTCCTTTACCTTTGAGATGCTGAGATACCACTGTTGATGGGGCCATGTTAGTGCCCAGCCAGACCCACTGTATAATGGGAAGAGGGAACCTGTGCATGGTGTCCCGGGTGCAGGGAAGGCTGGAACTACAGGGCCACAGAGTACAGGGAGGTGTTTATGGCACTTTATAAGCCTCTGCAACTGCAAGTGAAGTGAAGAAACCAAACCCACAGCCAACTCCTTGACAAAGCATTAGAAAATGTCCATCTCTGATCCTGCCTCACCTTCTTCTTCAGGGCCTCTGCATACAACTCAGCATTGGCAAAGTAGACTGTGGCAGAAGAACGGAAAATCTTCACACCAGGGATTTCCTCAGCCTGGGAACAAAACACAAACAAGAGGTTAATTAGAAAGGGATCCTGCCTCTGGGGTGAATCCTGGTAGGGAGAACTAGAAAGCAAATTCTACAGACAGGAAAAGGCAAGCAGCTCCACACACACACCCTTGATCTCCCCGCCTCCTGATCCGCTTTTTCTGTTCTTCTGTTTTGCTGCCTCATGGGCTTGAAATTGCCCCCTTTCATCCCTCTAAGAAGCTCATGTCTTCCTCCTCTGATCCCATTCCTAGTAACCCTGGCAGCTTTTGCACTTGAGAGAGAAAGGGGGCCTGATCTTGTAGCGATGGAGTGGGGAATCCCTGGCCTGTGAGTCAAATGCAGCTGGTGGTTGTCTTTTATTTGGATCCCTTACAGTTACTGGATGCGGCCCATGGATACAGCTCTAACAGTTGAGCACTTAAGGAATGTGCTCATGGGGAAGTGCATGCACTGAAGGGGAGGGGATGGATGTGTGGGATGCATCCATGACCTGGATCCTCCCCTCTATTCTCTGTGTGTTTATCTATCTACACCTTTTGTGCCTTTGTCTTCTACACCAGTACATAATTTTACAGCTGTTTTGTTAATGTCTGGCACTTTTCTCTCTCTGTTTATGCCCCACCACCACCTGCCACCTTGTTCTGTCCACTCCCACCTATTCCACGCTCTCTCATACATACCTGCTCTGCATTTGCTCAGCTTATATATTTCTACTGGCTATGCTACATGCCTGAGGAAGGGCCCTGTGTGGCTGAAAGCTTGCTTATTTTTACCAATAACAATTGGTCTAATAAAAGATAATAATTCGAACCACTTTGTCTCCTTCTCTGTCACTTGGGACCAACACAGCAACTACACTCCCTCCTTGGGCATGACCCTTCTCCCCACACAACTCCTGTCTGGCCCACAGAGCTTGTGCTAATTGCCTAAGTTGTAGAGGCTTGTAAAGTGTCATAAGCACCTCCCTGTGTCCTGTGGCTAATGAGTTCTCCCAGAGCCCATTAGGAGAGCGATCACAGAGAACAAGCTTTCACTATCCACATTGCCCAAGAGACATGCACTGGCTAGCTGCCTGCGACATATTAGACTTCCCGTTCCCCTGCTCCAAGAGGCCTCATGCTATCAGGAAAGAGCTTGGCTCAGCTCCCTCCATGCCTCCCCACTTGTGACTCCCCGGCTCTGCCATCTTGCCACCCTCTTTTACCTTGTGGTACTCTGCCACATCTTTGTAGACATCTGTCATAGAGACCTGTCCCAGGATAGAGTAGTGGGGCCTGAGGGAAGATGAGAAACAGGAGAGTTAGCAACAGCTCCATCCCTCCCTCAGTGAGTGCTGTCACCTACACTCAACAAACAATCCTGGAGGATGGACCTGGTGATGGACAACATTGATGGCGCATGCACTTTCAATACTAGAGATGGCACAGACCATGCTAGGTACCTATGGGTGTTGTACGGCTGCAGTCCAATTGCAGCCCCAGCAGCAGGCCAGCCCCAAAGACACACTAAAGACCTAGTGGTTGCACAGTGCTGTGATGCTGCATAGTGAAAAGGGTTTACTTGCTGGCAGAGCGGTGGCCATGCCAGAGACCTGCTGGCTGTTGAGGCCACAGTGGCAGTGCAGTCAGAGGGCCATGCTACAGACCAGAGGGCAGAACCCACCAGGTACTTCTGTCACCCAGAACAAAAGTCTTGTGGAGAGAAGGAGAGTCTCTAGGGTAGGACAGGGCAGGTATCTGTGGAGCTATGTCTCAGACCAGATGGTATCTCTGGGGCAAGCACTGGGGAGAATACAGCTTTCAGCACAAGAGCTCTGTCTGCCCTAGCCCAGCCCAGCCCAGTTCATACACTGGCCTACGGTTCATTCTTGAGCATCAGTATCTGGACTTGGAGCTGGCATCTCCAGAGCTGGCTCTGGGATGGTGGTCGGCTCCACAGCACCGCCGCTGCTTGTCTATAGCTTGGAACCTTGCCTGGGAGACCTCTGGGTTGCCTGCCTCTTGCCACACCACCCAGCTTCCTGACTGGCTGCCTGGGTAGATAAACGCCACGCAGCAGCAGCAGGAAGCTGGGTGGAGCAATGCCTTGCTTCCTGTGTCCTGCAGCACTGCTCCTCCTCACCACACTCTGTTCCTGTTTGTCTGAGCTGTTCCTTACCTGAGCTCCATTCTCTTCATGCTTGCTCTGCTCTGTCTGTTCCTGCCCTTAGCCTGACCTGTTCGTGTTTGGTTCCTACCTGAGGCTGCCTGGCCTGTTCTGAAACTGCCTGTCTGGACTATGATCCTGACCTTGTTCCTGCTTGCACCTGCCCTGACTCACCCTAGGATCCACCCATGCAGTCTGCCCATGCCCTGGACACTGGGTCCTGAGACTGGGGCTTGCCTTTATTGTGTGCAGCAAACCCTGCCCCTCAGCCTAAGCTCTCTCCTGTCTTAGCTTGCCTTGCAGTGCTTCCTAGCTCTGTCTTTCCCTGAGGGACATTGCTTCTTTTCACTCACCTCTTGAAACCCTGCAGGGAGATGGAGACTATTTCACGCTGACTTATTGCAAAAGCAGTGATGTCACATAAGGATACCCTTTCTCCTGGTCTACAGGGCTCCAGACAGGGAAAGTCCCTCCAACTAATGCATCCCCATCTCATTATGGTAGCTTGGAGAAACAGAGATACCCTTGCTTCAGCAATCTTTTTGGAGGGAATTCCCAAACCCTCACAAGGCTTCAGAGACCTCAGGAGTTGTCAGACTCACAGAAGTGGGGGCCTTGGCCATGAAGACCAAGAGAATAGACTTGAACTGAGAGTTGGGTCCAGGATCTACACCTCTGTTATTATTATCATACACCCCTATTGACTGCAATAGGGTCTGCCCTGGATTATTCTCATACTGACCGCAATGGGGTTGCACAGGTGTAGATTACTGTGGTGTTTGTCTCCTGAGCCCCATGGATGTTCTGAATCACTCATTACGGAGGATATTTTTGAGCGCTCTGAGCTGTGGGGAGGGTACTGAGATGAGGCCATGCACTGAAGGAGAGAGCATGGATCTGTGGGATGGGTCCACGATCTGAAACCTCCCCCTCATCCCCTTTCCTGGACATGACTCTTCAGCCCTTCCCACCCAACTGGAGGCTTGGCTGGAATTGGTGAGAACTCAGATTGAGCTGCCCTTCCCTGGCTGGAAGTTGAGGGGCATGTTCTCCCCTCCTCTTTGCCCATAGCTGCACCCCAGAGGGGAGCATTCCCAAACCCAGCTCACGCCCCGCTTCTGCAAGTGCTACTCACAGCTGGGTCCGGAAGATGACTGTGAGCAGGGCAAAGACCACGGCGACTCCCAGCCCCATGTCCAGGTTCAGGAGGAGGGTAGCTACAAAGGTCAGGAGCCAGATTAGCTGCAACAGACAGAGGAAGTGTAAGTGCTGGAGAAAAGAGGAGATGCTGGCCACTAGGTCAACCAACCAGAGTTCCTTGGGTACCAGTGCCCAGTGCTGCCCTGCAGTAACAAGGAAGGATGTGGTACTGAGGAGGGGCTGAACTTTTGGCTCTGGCTTATTGCCCAGGTGAAAACATGTATTTTTCATAAGTTTTCCTGGAAAATCTGGCAACCCTACCTTTGCCTCACCCCTTTTCTACCCCTTTGGGGCGTGATGACATCCTGGCATTCCAAAGGAATGATCACATCAGAAAGGAGGGGGGGTCCCTTTCCCCACCTTTCAGCATGGCCCCACCCATTCCTGGGTGAAGCATCCTGCTCTGCCAAACCAGGGGACCACATGCCTGTTGTACAACCCCTTTTCACTAGCATAGTGCAATGTTGTCAGAGGCCAGCAGGGAACAAGGACTCCATGGTCCAAAGCTCCATTCAGGTCCGTTTCTCATCCTTACCAGATCAACACGGTTGGACCTCCAGAGCATACGGATGTCACTGAATTGCTTGAACATGCCCTTCAGGTTAACAATTATTATGGCAGCTAAGATGGCCTGGAAAAGAAATCCCAAAGCTTTGAGGATTCAGAGAGCAGACATGCAGACCCGTTTCAGCACCCACCAGCATAGAGAGGGATGAAGGCGTCAGAGTGCCAGAGACCCCCTATTGACAGGACAGCAGCCAAGGACACTTGGCCAAAAGGCTAAAGCACAGGATGTGCCTATTCCCAGCTGTGTCTCTAACTTGTCTTGGGATTCTGGGAAGGAAGACTGCTCATCATCTGGTGCTGGAAGACCTGTATTTTTTTAAGTGTTGGGAATCCCTCCAAACAATGCCAAGGAGTCTTTCTACAACAAAGCACTGCCCTGGCCCATACCAGGCAGCCTCGAGTATGCTGGAAACCCAGGTCGGATATCAGCAGCAAATGGGCGCCCAACACATAAAGGCAGGAGAGGGGCCTATGGAGGTACTGAGGAAACTAGGAGGCTAGAACTGGCAAGGGACTGCAGTATTGCAGGCACAATCCTCCTGCTCAACAACAGCATGGAGACTCAGTCAAAAATGCCTTTATTTGGGATCAGCTGCATCAGCAGCTGAGTCAGTGTAGCAGGAAAATTGAAGGTAGGAACCAATGATCTGAGAAAATGGAGGAGCTAGACCATTTATGGCAACCCCCAGCTTCTCCAATATTTCTAGGGCTCCTATTGCATTGTTTTTCCCTTTGTAGGCTGGTATATAAATAGTGCCAATGTTTTTAAAGGATCCAGAGAGCTCTACGGACAGGTAAGGGGGCTGGTAGGGCTGTACATACTTTTGGAAGTTCACGGAAGAGCTCCCCAATCTTCAGTATGGTCACTAGGATGATGAGGCAGGAGACAACCCCGGCCATCTGGGGAGGAGAAAAATGGGATCAGTGAGAAGAGGGAGGGAGCAAAGTTTGCCATGATGTGGCTCTCTCTGTGTGTTCAGCTGTACTGATATGATGGTACAATGCTGACCAAGGGGATACATCCAGTGACTTTGCCTGAGACAAAGCCCAGTGAACTAATCTCTCTCTCACTCCCACTCCCACTCCCACTCCCTCTCCCACTCCTGTCCCTACAGTGGGCAAATGGCCCTGGGAGTGGGAGTTATTCATAAGATCTGCTTCCCTCTGCCAGATTCTGGCCCCATGCTTTCAGCAGAAAAGCAAAGGGTGTTCACTCTCAGCTGCTGGTCAGCATGGTAGCTGGATCGGAAATATGAGTTAACGGTAATTAATTATACGCAGGGACCTGCATTCACTGCATTTTCCTCAGGGGTCCTTGATTATACCCCACCTTCCCCTTTGGCCAATCCCCTCTATCCCTGCCTGCTCTTTGCAACTTCTTCCTCATGCTTCCCCAGTTGTGCTAGAGATGGCAGTAGTAGAGAAAATGTTGTGACAATTGCCCTTCTCCTCCCCCAGGCTGATACCAGGGTATGCTGGGGCTCTTAGGATGAAAAGAAGCTCCAGTGGTCTAGGACTCACCTGGCTGTGCCCTCCCGTACTCTCTTGCACCAGGGTCCGAGACATGGAGGTGCTGATGCTGAAACACTGGAAAAAACCTCCAAAGAAGTTACTGAGCCCCAAGGCTATCAGTTCCTGTAAGAGACCCACCAACAAGAGGGGGGGTTAAAGCTGTAGAGAGACACCAACCATCCTCTCCCCTGACCTGGCTTCAGTGAGCACAGCAAAGAATCCAGAACAGAGGGGTGGGCTCTGCTCAGGCTTCTGGGGAGTGGGAGTTTTACATGGCAAACACAAAACAAAGGAGAAGGGAAGGGGGAGAAGAGAGAGCAAAGGGGGAAGAGGGAGCAAGAAACCAGAGAGTAGCAGGGACAGAGGCATCATCGCTACCTGGTTGCTGTCCACCTTGTAGCCGTGCTTGAGGGCAAATATCTTGCCCAGGGAGATGCAGATGGCATAGCTCACCACAGCAATGGCAAAAGCGTTGCCCACCACCTTCCCGAAATAACTGGCATTGGGAGCCACGGGAGGCCTCAGCCTGCAGCCAACACAAGGAAACACAGATGGAAAGGGGCATTTCAGGAATGGGACAGCCAGGCTCCTCTGCTTCCGCCCCACAGAGCAATCCCTGCTGCCGTGGCAGGTGTGGCAGGAAAACAGCCCCTTTGTCCCCATTGGTCTCAAGGCATGTGCTAAGTGTCCAGGCTGCCACTCCCTAGCACTTGGCCTTTGCTGGGCCAAGTCCCAGACTGCTGTTGGGTTGTGTCACAGCCACCTGGCTGCCCCCTGGCAGAGGCTCTGCTGCTCCCCTCAGGATGGGCCTAGGATGGCTGGACTCCTTGACAACAGTGTCCTTGCAGAGCCAAAGGTTCCAGCAGAGGCACAGTGCAGGTGAGGAGCCCTGGGGCCTGCAGTTCTGAAAAGCAGAGGTAATGGGTGGCAGTGAATTGCTGGGAGTCAGGACTTCTGCTCTCCCAGCTCTGGTATCTCTCTGAAGATGGATAGCTGGCAATATTTACCTCCAGGGAGTTCACAGCCGGGCCTGCTTGCGTCAGCTCCTGTTACGGGCTGAAGACACTCATACCTTACCCAGCTAGAGACTCACCACAAGATTGCCCTCCTATCCTGCCCTTCCTGATGTCCAGCATTTCCCCAGTCACTTTCCCCAAGGCATTCTCCAGGCTTCTAGTGTGGGGGGATTCAGACGTTCTGATTTGTGCGATTTTTTTTAAAAAAACGAATGTTTCATGCCTGTCTGAACACTTAAATTCGATTAAATGGAGTCAATATCGCACTAAAGCAATGCGTGTTGAAAAGCTACTCAAACCTACCTTTTTGCTGTCCGTTTTCAATAAATCCGCACTTAACAGCAGTGTGAAAGCAACATCGTACTGGTTTTAACTAGTGTGTAATCTTTTCTGATGTGAATGCAACCGTGCTTCCAAGTGCGCTGTTTTACTCCTGCCCCTACCGGAAGCAGTGAGACCAGCTGGAGCCCTGTAGTTGCCTCGCTGGGTGCAGGCTGCAGCCAGCTTCTCCCCAAAAAAGTTCTTCCCCTCCATGTTTCCCCTCCATGCTTCTCCCCAAAAAAGTTCTTCCCTCCAAGGGACTTTCAATCATCTGCCTCTGCCTCTACCGTAGTGCTGCAGCAGTAGCAGCAGCGGGATACCGGAAAGAAACCAGGGAGAGAATGCGAGGGGCTTCTTTCCAGCAGCCTCAGGCTCTCCCTCTTTACTCCCTGATTCTACAAAGTAGCAACCTTTGCTACAAAGGTTGTAGCAAAGGTTGTTGCAAAGTTTGCAAAGTTGCAGCAAAGGTTGTAGCAAAGTTGTACTTTGCTACAAAGTAGCAACCTTCTGGCTCCCCACAGGCCACTTCCTGTAACTGAACCGTACTGAGCAGCCGGGTAAGCACGCACTACAAGAAGGTCTGAATGCATTATTTCGCTGTACTTAAAATCGGTATGGCATGCATGTGAATGCAACAGGACTTGTTAACAGCGAACTATTGAGAACCAGTTTTAAAAAATCCAGATAATTGCTGCACGTGTGATTCCCCCCTGTGACTCCATAAGGAGCAGCTTAGCTAGAATCAGGCCTAATTCTCTGTGGCAGAAACAGGGGAGATACTCAGCTAAAGGGGATCATTTAAGGTTGTGGGGTAATCCCAAATGAATCTCTGCCACGTGTGCGGCTCCAGTGATCTCAGAAACAAAGCATGCACCAGCTCTGAATCACTGAGGCCAGAGCCCCTCCTGTGTGGCAGTGGCCGTGGGCCAGCTGGGACCCCTTTGGAGCAGTGGCAGCAGTGGGGTTCCCAGGGCCATGTCACCCCAGGCGTCACCAATCCTAAAGCTGACTCTGGCCGCTTTTATACGAGGAGCTGAAAAGCGCCTCCTGAGTCCCGCATTTAGAGACAAGCTATGTGGGGAGTGTTTAAATGCTCCCTGCGCTGCCGGAAGTGACATGTTCCCTGTTGTGGCATCACTTCCGGCAGCATGGGGAGCATGTAAACACTCCCCACTTGGCTTTTCTTTCAACATGGGACTCAGGAGGCGCCTTTCAGAGCCTCGTATAAAAGCGGCCATCTGTTTAGAACTTGACACCACAGGGCCCCCATGAGCTGTTGAACCATATGCCAACAGCCTGGAAGCAGGATAATTTGACAAATACTAGTCCTAAAGGAGTCTTTACTCTTGAGGTGGGAGGGCAACAACGAGATCATACACTCACCCACTGGGGATGTTGCCCACAACATCCACTCCAAAATGCCCATTCAGGTCAGCTCCATAGGAAATCCCTGTAGAAACAATGATCTGAAAGAGGGGAGAGATTGAGACCAGGTGTTTCCCTGTCACGCAGTACTCCTTGGCTGCCTTTTGGCCTGCTGGAGAAGGACGGACACAAAGGCGTTTGTTCAGAACCATCCTCAGTCAGACGTGTATGTGAAAGTGGCCAGGCCGGCAGCCATTGAGAATGAGGCACTCTTCCACAGAGCAGCAGTAGCCTTGGCAACAGCAGCAAGAGCACACAGGCCTTACTAATGGGCTCCAACGCCATCTGGGACAAATCTCCTGTCTAAGAGCCAGAGCGGAGCTCTGCCTTCATGGCCTATTGCACCCCTAAAATCACTAGTGACCAGAAGGCCAATTAATTCTGGCAGGACTGTGAGGAGGAGATGGTGGAGGCGGAGGAACTGGACTGAGAACAATCTATTCATAGGCCTCCAGTTGCAATGAGTGGAAGTCAGATTTCCATTGGTCAACCCCCCCCCGACGCCCTCGGAGCACTGAATGCAATGGTTACACCCAGTGCCCGGAGATGTGCTGGTTGATTGGCCATGGAATGCTGGAGACATGGGCACTGGACTTGGCTGCTCCTTGGTGAGCTCCTTTTTGGCATCAAATATCTGAGAAGCAGATTGGCTGCTTTGCCCTAGTGCAGCACCCATATATGTGAATATTCTGCCTCTCCAAGGGCTGGGGAGCTCTTAGAGGACAGTAGCTTTGTCCTCTTGCTTCTATGGTCTGGGTACAGGCAGAATGCAATGCAGATTGCCAAGATTTGCCTTTGTTTAAAATTGTTCCAGAGCCAAGTCGCACAGGGAAGCTAGAATTATCCCAGGGAACCACATTCACAAATATGGGGGCTGCAGTAGGGCAAAGCTCAGCTAACGATCCTCAGCATCTCAGACATTCGATGCTCCCTGGGACAATCCTAGCTCCCCTGTGCGACTTGGATCTGGAACAATTTCGAACAAAGGCACATCTGCAGTGCATGCTGCCTGTACCCAGACCAGAGAAACAAGAGGACAAAATAGTTCTCCAGTCCCTTGGAGAGGCAAAAAGCTGTCCTTCTCGCCCCCCGCCCCCCCGCTCTGCACCCAGCTGCTCAGGGACAGTGCTCTGCAGTGGAGAGGAGGTGGCAGAACCCCCCACTACCTAGTGAGAAAGGCCTGGTCAGTGCTGTTTCACTCGTACCGTGAGGAGCTCGATGGGAATGGGTATTGGCAGCTTTTTGGCAAGCTTGGCGTTCAGCAGCTTCACAGCCAGGATGGCGACCATGGCAATCAGGCCAGTGACCAAGGCGCCCACTTTGGTCTCTGGTACCCTTTTACAGATTTCCACAAAGACCTGGAGGGAAAGGAGAAATGAATAACCATGGTGCACGGGATGTACAGGACAAGCGAAGACCCAGCATGGATTGGATTGCCTGCCACACTTCAGGCAATGTCCTCTGGTGTCCAATCACACACCAGGATGGGCTCATGTGTGTCTTGAGAACAGGTGACACTAGAATAATTAGTTTGGGGGAGTGAAGAGGTGGCAAAGACTATAGTTGAGGGAGCAAGGATTTTGCTACCCACAGTATGAAACTATTCTATTTCTCTGGCCAGTGGGGGAGCAGAAGGGGGAATAGGAATTATTTTTTTGGGGGGAGGGGTCACTACACCTTGCAACTTCTTGGCTTCATACCTGGCCTTGGAGACGTGCTGCTGGTGAGGATACTAGGTATTTTCAAATGGACGCAGGGGTGCACAACCCTGGAACAAATATGGGGGTGCACCTCCACATCTGCCCACTTGCAGCTGCACTGGGCTCTACTTTAAACAGACTCAGTAGCTGCCGGGGCCCATGGTCTGCCTGTACAGTCCCCCTCCCCCACAGCGTTGTGGACAAATCGTTCACAATGCTATGGTGTTGCTAAGGCAACCCCCGCCAAGAGAAGAGCTGGAGCAGCCATCCGCCGAGCAGATGGACAGCAGCTCTGCCTTCAGCTGATGCTCCAAGGTTGGGCTGCCTGATCTGCTGGTGGTGCTCTGGGATGTTCTGGAGCGCCACCGGTGGGGCAGCCCCAGAGCCAGGACAGCCTGCCCCGCCTCTGCTCCACCGGCACATCCAGCTGGTCACCTTAAACGGACGGCCTGCCTAGGCAGGGCAGCTGTCCATGGGAAGACACCCATTGTGTCAATAGCTCCTAGCTGCAGGGTCTGTGTCTTCTTATCTAGCCAACAACACAAAGCACCGCCTTCCATTACCAGAATTGCAGAGAATACATAATAAACAGAGCTGTCTTCAAACCAGCATGATTATAGAATTATAGAGTTAGAAGAGACCTCAAGGGCCATCCAGTCCAACCCCCTGACTGGATGTAGGATGACTCCAGCTGATGCTGAACTGTTAAGTGTTCCAGGAATGCCAGGCAGAGGAAACCCCAGGGTAGTCCTAGTGAGTGATTGTTACATGTCTGGCACAATCATTTTCCCCGCTTGTAATCTTTACAGACTACTGCTCTTCCAACCCATCCTTGCAAGAGTGTGCAACGTGTTGGGCCAAACACACAAAGCCAGATCCACAAGTGCAAACTTGAGGCCATCTGTAATTTTGGGCATTCCAAGACCATAGAAAATTGAACTGGCCAGCTACCTCTGCGTTTAATCAGAGGAACACTTCAGAATTCTGTACCCAGTTCAGCAAATGCACACGCACCATCTTTAGAGTGCAAGAAAGCTTTATAAAAAGAGAATAGGTCTGGTTATAAATCAAAAGTAAATACATGGTTCAGAGTTACAGAAGGTTGCTACTGAAAACAAAGGTTGAAAACAACACAGGCTAAATTTACTTGGATGGTTTCTTTCTCAAAAGTGCACCCTACAGTCCAGTTCTCAGCAAAGTTCTATCACAGTTCCTAGCAAATCAGAGATGGGCCTTCAATCTCAGCTACATGGAGATCACATTCTAAGAGAGGATTTCAGGATATGGCCCTTAAAAATGGGATTACCGTTGAATTATTTCCCCTTACGGCTCTCAGGATTTCATAAGCTGTGCTTGTGCATCAGATAATGTATTTACAAACACACACCCATACACAAATGTCCTGGCAATGAAGGGATGACATAGAAGCTCTCCCCCCATCTCCTTCCCTCCCCTTGCCTGGCCCTACTCACCAAGATCATTGATAATGGCCCAGCATACTCGCCAACCTGCACCCCCAGAATGTACTTCAACTGTGACACGAGCACCTGGACGGCAGCGGCGGTGGTGTAGCCCCGCACCAGGGGGTCGGAGAGGTAGGTGACCACAAATCCAAACTGCAGCAGACCCAGAGCTACCTGAAATGAGACCCAGCAGAGAAAGCAAGACTCTCAGAGGATGTTTCATTGGAAGGGTCACCACCCTGACTCTAGGGTGTGAAGAGAGGGGACCCTGCTGCTCTCCCAGTCTGTCGGGCAGTGGTCCCCGACCCCAGCCTTTTTGAGGTAGTAACCCACTTTCAGAGTTAAAGATTTATGGTGAGCCACAATTTTATTTTGAAAATTAAATCATACAAACATGTTCTGTTCTAAGGTTGTAAGTAAGCAAGAAAAATAAAATAAAGTAGAAACTAAAAATAAACCTATTTTACTGTTTGTTATTTCTGGGCTTTTTTGTGTGTGCACCTGTCTTTTTAATACACCCTAGCCAAGATGGTTAAAAACACCCTTTTTTCTTGCAGTGGCAGCTCAGGGCTTCTCCCAGCCTCACACTCTCCTCTGTCAGGAGCCTTGGAAGCGCTGGGTGCATTTTAACCTTTACCCTGTTGGTTGTGAGGTGCACGCTTTTTCTCTTTTTTCTCCTCCTCCCTCCCTCTCAATATTTTGCATTTGTTTACTGAGCTGAGCCTGTTGCAAGCAACATGAAAAGGGGTCACGGCAACATGTTCCTCCTGATCCACACATTGAGGATCACCACTGTAGGGTAAGGCCCAAGGAAGGACCTGGGGGTACATGCTCAGCTATGCAAACAGAAACGGCTGCTACAAACCCAAAGCTTTGGAGGAGTTCCAGGAAAATCAGGTATGTGAAAGCATGTAAAATGACATGTCCCAAATCTGTGTCCCACCGTCTCTTATCTCTCTGCGTCAGACTCCCAGCCACATGGAAAGAACACAGGAGGTTAATAGCCTAGCAATGGTCCTGTCCTGTCCCCCATCCCCACTCACCTGAAAGATGCCCACCAGAACGGTGAGTGTTGCCACCGCCTCCACCCTGGTAGCATCCCTCAGTATCGTGTTGACAGTTACGTTTGTGCCATTGATCGATTCCAGGAAATTTTCACTAGGTACCAACGATTCCATCACACTGCCGATCATCACGGAGATGACGGCAAAGGGGCCTGGGGGGGAGGGGAGGGAGTGCAGATTTGGCTCAAAAGGGCAAAGGCTGTGTCTAGACAAATCATGGGCATGTCCTGCCCATGTGCAGCCCCAGCTTGACACTGGAGACGGCAGGTGTTGCTGCTTATCTGTCTACACTGCACTTACCAAGTTGGTCTGTGAGTTCAGTAGAGGAACAGTCATAAGGGGCACTGGCTTGTGAGAAAAGCAGCAAGATCTGAGCTATGTATTTATGCCCCGACCGAGGGCTGTAAATACGCAGAAGCTGGGCCTTAAACAGGGCTGCCAGAGCCCAATTCCCAAAACAGGGGACATGAGTGCCCATAGAGTTGGCTCACCTCCTGTCAGTCCCTCCCGTGTAAAAATGTATCTATTTGTTTGTTTGTTTATTTAAATGTATATTCTCCCCTTCCCCTAAGGCTCAGGATTGGTGAAGGCTCAAGGACAGTGCCTCTCACACCCTCCCTACAGGCAGGCTGGGGGAAGGACACATCTTACGGCATTTGATTTGGGCAGGAACCCTGACCCCTGGGCTTCCCTCACTGCCAGTGCTTAACTTTTTTAAAAAATGTACCAGGGCTCAAACCTGTCTCGCAAGTCCCACTAGGGCTTTTTACCTGACACGTCACTTCCATAGGCCAAAATGGAAGTGTCAGGTAAAAAACAACTAAAGGTGGCAACCCTAAGTCCCACCCCTAGACTCCAGCTGTATGGGGGGGATTCAGAGAGGTGAGCTGCTCTGCCAGGCCCCACTGCACCACCAGGCACAATGCCCTCTGCCAGACAGCTGATGTGTGGCAGTAGTAGCAGCTTCCTTCCCCAATTCACAATCGGCCTCAATCCTGTCAGGAGAGAGGCTGAGGTCGGTGCTTCTGTGGATGGGTGGAGACACAGCTGACTAGACTAGACCAGGGATGGGGAATCTCTTCCCTCCTGGGGGCCACTCTGAAAATTAGTACAAGCTCCAAGGGCTGCAGAAAAGTTAGAGGCAGGGTGCTTAAGGAGTACGCTTAAAAAAAAAGAGGAGGATCCTGATTATGGAACTGTGCCATGGATCTGTTCCCAATCCTTGTGTGCATGCCCTCCTCTCTGCTCCCTTGCCCCGAGATCAGTTTTTCAGTGGTTGGAGGTAGGTACTGGATCCAGGGGCCAGATCCAGGAACTGGAAAGGGGGCACATAAAAACTTGCTGCGGGTCACATTTGACCCCTGGCCTGGAGGTTACCCACTGACACTTCCATTATGGCCTATGGGAGTATCAGGTAAAAAAACCCCACCACAGGTGGCAACTGGCAACCCTGCATTGGAGTAGAAACAGCTATGTTGTAAGATTGAAACTATATTCCTAGTAAGTAATACTGAGAAAAGGAAGCAGGGAGTGGGTGTGTTTGTTCCAGCCACATGGCTAGCTAGAGCTGCTGCTGCTTCTGTAAGGTCTCTTGTATGTGCCAGGGCATGGGGTGGGGAGGAGCAGGGCAAGGGCCTCCATGTTCGAGGGGGTGGGGAGCAAGGCTTTGCAGAAGTGCCTTCCCTAGGAGGCTTACCCCCCTGGCTCCAGCCCTCTCCCTCAGATGTGGCAGCAGTGGGGTCCCAGAGGGAACCTCAGGTCGGTGTGTGAGATGGCAGAACTTGCCACCCCCCACTGCTGCTCCCGAGGGTGGCTGCCAAGACTCTACTTCCCACCCTCTCCGATCTGGAGTGGCCTTGGCCCTGCTTCCTGCTCCGGCAGCCGCATCCCCACCCAGGGGGCCTGTGCTCACAGGACGTGCTGCTGGGCCCACAGGAAATATAAACTGACCTAGGAACTGGGGACATCATGTCTGAATACTAGAGGTGGGACCCCGGGCCCATTACCGGCTACCGGATTTACCGGTTACCGGTTCTGTAAAAACCGGATTCCCGGATTAAATCCGGTATACTGGTACCGGATTTATTTCATTGAGTTCAATGGGGCGCTGTGTCCCCATTGAACTCAATGAAATAAATGAATTCCTTCCCCCTCCCCCTCCCAGGCTGCGCGGGTGGAAGGGGGGACACCCCCCACCCACCCTGCCCAGCCTGGATTTTTGTTTAAAAACAGACTGAGAGGCGAGCCCACCCCCCAGCACCAGCGGCCGTGGCGTCCCCGCAGCCGCCGGTAAGTATGACCCGATCCCTGGGGGTGTGTGTGTTCAACACCCCCCCACCCCCCAGGGATCACCCCTACTAAAGTGCATAGCTTAGCTTGCACTTACCTTGTGGAGCTCTGGCGGCGGCGGGCGGTCTCAGCGCCGGCTGTGACTGCCGGCGTCAGAGACGCTCTAGGCCTTCCGGGGAAATGTAAAAAATCCGGTACCCGGAATCCGGTACCCCGGACCGGATTACCGGGTCAAATCAGATAATGCCGGTACGCCCGGTACCGGCATTATCGGATACCGGATTTTACCGGTTTCCCGCCCCTACTGAATACACTAGAGACATCTATCAAATCCTTGAAATACAGGATATGTGGCAACCCCAGCATGAAAGAGTCAGCCAATTCCCCCTCTTGGCCTTGTGTATTGCTGCCTAGTCTCTAGGGCAGTAGTTCCCAATTTTTGCCCTGTGTGCTCCACCCCATTTTGAGACCTCCGTATAATTCTGTGAGCCCTGACAACAACAAAGCCATACCAAGTCTAGGAAAAATCAGTCAAGATCATGACCTGGCTCCTTCTGCAGATGGTGCAACTCTAACTGGGGTCTCCGCAACAGGAAACTGCTTGAGGGGGATTTTCTCTCCTAAAGCAATAAGATGCCTCTGTAATGCTAGAGTGCCCAGCCCCCATGCCCCTGCTCGCTCACCCACGGAGACGTGCCTGGAGGTGCCAAAGAAGAAGTACGTCAGGACAGGGTAGAAGGCTGAATACAAGCCAGTGACTGGTGGCAGCCCTGCTAGAAGGGCATAGGCCAGACCTAGACAGAGCAAAGGCAGCAGATTTACTGCAGGTTCCCCCAGGATACGTGCCCCCCCCCTTGTTCTAACAAATATAAATACAGCACTAACCCCTTATCTATCTGTGTCTCTCTAACCCATATCATTCCTTCTACCAGATGGGTCTTATCCCAAACACACTGTATTCCTGTTACAATAGAACTCCTCTTGTCCAGAAACTCCTAACCTGGATGAAAAGCATGTGTCCCCCCCACCCCCCGAGTGTCTGTCTAACCTCCTAGAGACTCCACTCTACACACCCCACACACCCCATACAGACTCCACCCTATAAAATATACACACTGCACTCTATATAGCCCCATCCATCCCATACGCCCCACCCTATTATATACACATCCCATCCGATTTAATTCTGCTCACCCCAAAACAGCCTCCACCCAATATACACCCCCCACCCTATATAACTCGTCACCCCACATGCAGGCTTCACCCTATATACACACCTATAAAAACCCATCCACCCTCATACGGACGCCACCCAATATACACACCTTACCCTATATAGCTCTGTCCATCCCCATGCAGACTCCATCCTACCCACACCTCACCCTATATAACCCTATCTAACCTTACAGAGACTTGGGGCGCATTCAGATGTGCGTTTAAATCGCACAGCAGCTGCGGCGGCATCATGCGATTTAAAGCAACGTGCACTTCCGGGTTGGTGTGAATGCACCATTTCAGCGTAACGCGAATTGCTGGAGTGCGGTTTTCAAAGCTGCTCGGGACAGCTTTTAAAACCGCACTCCAACAGTTCGCGTTACGCTGAAATGCGCGCACTCGGTCCATTCACACCAACCCGGAAGTGCGCGTTGCTTTAAATTGCACGATGCCACCGCCGCTGCTGTGCAATTTTAAATGCACATCTGAATGCAGCCTTGGACTCCATTTTATACACACTCCATCATATCTACTCCATCAAAAACACCCATACAGACACCACTCCATAAATACAATCATTTCCATAGATCTACTGTTCCACTCCAATCTACCTACTTTTACACCTCCCCTCTGCAACAACACAAACATCCAAATCTTCTCCAAGGACTCAAACTCAAGTTTCCTAGCACCAAACCCCTGCATACTAAACCTCCAACCCTCAGCAGCTCTCAACCTGCTTGGCAATGATTTGAGGGAGAGGACAAGGTGGGGGCCCTGAGCACTCACCTTGCGGGAGGTGCATGATGCCCACACTGAACCCTGAGATGATGTCTCCGAGGAGCCATTCTTTGACTGGATACCGTGGCAACCAGGCCAGGATTGGGAGGAATCGGAACAGCAGGGTCTTTGCTGCTGAGCCTGAGCATCTGGAACAGAGGGGGAGAAAAGCTATGGCTGAGAGTAAAGCAAGAGGGGTCTGCAGACTTCATGAGATCTTGGGGAATGGGATGTTGCAGAGTCTGAGAGAGGGGCTGAGTCCTATTCTGAGGCTAGATGGGGCCTATTCTCTAATAAATGTACCAGTACTTTAGGGTCTCTGCTAATAGCTCTATCCTAAACACCCTGTGACGGGGCTTGTGAAACCAACATACAACAAACACATGTAACATACATGTTTCAGGTGTGAGTCCTCATTGTTCACAATTCCTAACAGTGTCTGGTATCAAACAACTGAGAATTATGAGATGGATATAACTGTGGCCACTTTTACACGGATGCCACCCACCCACAAACACCCAGAAACACCCATCGGATGGGTGGGAGAGCATCCGTGTAAAAGCCCACGAGTGGATGGGGGTGTGTGCCCGACCCACCCACCAACACCCACGGAGCAGCCGTGAGGGGGTCGGCACCCTCTGTGGGTGGAGATGGGTGTTCAACACCTGAGCGTCCGTGTAAAAACCAAAACACCCACACCCACGTGGACTGGACCGGCAGAGCCCCACTGCGCCGACGCCATGGGGCGCGCATGTGCCGCCACACAGACATGCCCATGGGGGGGGGCGGAACCATGGCACACACGTGTGGGCTCCCACGAAGGCGACCAGGAAGGCCAACGAGAAGGCCAAGGGAGCCAACGACGCCCCACGTGTGGGACGGGACTGGGTGAGCACGAGGACCCAGGAGTGCCCGGGGGGAGAGCCCCGGCAAGGCGGTGCAGGGGGGGGCGCGCCCCAGGCAGAAGGCACAAGGGGGGGCCGGACCGTCAGTATGGGGGGGCGCCCGAGCCAGGAGGCATGAGGGGGTGCCCTGGTGGGGGGGAAGGAGGGACGCGCTAGGCTGTAACACAGCGCATGTGTCCCGGCACAGGGGCCGCACCGACGGCCCCC
>QEPC01000381.1:4214945-4303059 GCA_003113815.1 Sphenodon punctatus
TGAAAAACTTAAACCTGCGTATACCAATGTGCTGGGACTTAACAGTTGAGTCGCCAGCTGCTGACGGAACTCGGCTCCTAGATTTGGGACAAGCAGGCAAAGATTGAGCAAGAGTGCTGTGTTGGTTGTTTTCTTTTTCATTTCAGGAACAGTGTTAGGCAGCACACAAAATAGAGGAGCCTACCAAGATGAACAAAGTACGATCGCACACCCCTTCTGTTGGAACTCACAAACACCCCCTCCATGAGGCCGCTTCACCTCCCTACCTGACTCCCTCACCAAAGGCCTGGCGGAACAGCCAAGTCTTACATGGTTTTCTAAAAGAAGGGAGGTCAGGGGCTAGGCAGGCTTCCGTCGGGAGGGAATTCCACAGCCTAGGGGCCACCACCGAGGACGCCCTCCCCATCATTGCCACCAGGGAAACCCGGGGAATCTCGAGTTGGGCATCCCCAGCTGACCACAAGGGCCACACCACGGCCCAGGGTATGAGGCAATCCTGCAGATAGACAGGGCCCAGGTTGTTTAGGGCTTTATAGGACAACAATGAAACCTTGAATTGGGCCCAGGAGACAATAGGCAGCCAGTACAGAGAACGGAGCACTGGTGTAATGTGCTCGCAGCGACCCATCCCCATTAGGAAATGGGCTGCTACATTCTGCACCAGCTGCGGCCTCTGGGCCATCACCAAGGGCAGCCCCACGTAGAGCGCGTTGCAGTAGTCCAGTCTAGAGGTGATAAAAGCATGGGCGATGGTGGCCAGGTCAGATTTCGAAACATAGGGCTGCAGCCGTCACACTAGATGTAATTGGTGAAAGGCGCTCCTCACCCCAGCTGCCACCTGGGAATCCAGGCAGAGCTGTGAATCGAGAGGTACCCCCAAACTACGGACCTGAGAAGCAAGAGGAGGGCAGACCCCATCAATGACCAGAGCCACCATACCTCCCGCCCTACCCACCATCACCACCTCTGTCTTGTCAGGATTCAGCTTCCGACGGCACACCCTCATCCAATTCCCCACAGCCACCAAACACCGGGTAAGCACCGAGACTGCCGGGTCTGGGCCACCAGAAAAAGAGAGGTAGAGTTGTGTATCATAGGCGTACTGATGACAACGTATGCTGAATCCTCTCATGACCTCACCCAAAGGCTGCATGTACACGTTGAACAGGAGGGGGAACAGAATAGAACCCTGTGGGACTCCACACGTGAGGTTCCAGGGCGATGATGAACACTCCCCAAGAACCACCCACTGAGTTCTCCTGGCCAGGAAAGAGCAGAACCATTCAAGAACAATTCTGCCCACCCCAGCCTGGTCCCGCAGCCGAGCTACCAACATCTCATGGTCAACGGTAACAAATGCTGCCTTGCCATCAGGGAAGCAGAGCTAGCACAGCCGGTCACCTGGGAGAGGCACTGATAGGGTTGTTTTCCTGAACCAAATACAAAAGCCATATTTCCCCAAGTCTTTGGGTATGGCAGGGGCAGGAGGAAGATCCCTGTTGGCTGAGGCTTTTGACAGGCCCAGGAGTCTGGGAAGCTTCTGTTAGAGATACCAGATCAAAATTTCAAAAATAAGGGACACTCCAGAGTGGACACTCCAGAGCGGAAGGATCCTGAAATAAGGGGCATCCGTTATGGTCAATGGAGCAGTGGCATTTGGAATACAGGATGTCGATTATGTAAAAGGGATGTCCATTATGTTCTAGAGTTATAGGGCTCTGAAGTAAAGGACAATCCTATTAAATAAAGGCCACCTGACACCCCTAGCCTTAGTAGACAAAAGAGCTTTCTCCATTGGCTAATGAAAGGCATTAGAGCCAGTGCAGCCTGTTCTCCACTCACCTTTGCAGCCTGTTCCCTAGAGGGTCTGGGAAGCAATAAGGATTTGTCTTGGACCTGAACATTAATCCTACAATCCTATGCCCTAATCCTACAATCAGTTATTAAAAACCCTATTGACAATTGGCAGAGCAGCCTCCCTGATAATTTGTTTTTATTTATTTATGTATTTTTTTTTGCATTTTTTACCCCATCCTTCTCTGTAGACTCAGGGCAGCTTACAACATAAAAAATATAAAATACAATAAAACACATTGAAATTTCTTAAAACTCCAACATGACCCAGACCACTCACTCACCCCTTCCTTTATCCCCACCTACCACCTGTCAGTCCTCTTCCCCAAGTCTCCTTATTCAATCCTACCTGACCCTATCCCTGCCTGCCAAATGCCCAGCCAAACAGAAAGGTCTTACATCTCTTCCAGAAGACGAGCAGGCTCGGGCTTAGGCAGATCTCCGAGNGCAGTAGTCTAGCCTCGAAGTTACAAAGGCATGGATGACAGTGGCCAGATCTGAATCTGATAGAAAAGGTCACAGTCTTCTCATCAGATGAAGTTGATAAAAAGCGCTCCTGGCCACCACTGCAACCTGACAATGCAGGCGAAGCAGCGAATCCAGGAACACCCAAGACTATGAACCTGGGAGACCAAGGGAGGCTAGACTCTGTCAATAAAAGGGTTCCCCACCTCCCCCAGGTCACAAGATCGGCCAACCATCATCACCTTGGTCTTGTGTGGATTCAGCTTCAATCAATTCACTGACATCCAGTCATCAACAGCAGCAGGTAAGTACCAAGACTGCAGGACCTGGGTAAGATGAAAAGGAGAGATAGAGCTGGGTGTCATCCACATATCGATGGCACCTCATTCCAAATCTCCGAATGATCTTGCCAAGGGTCTCGGATACACATTGAACAGGAGTGGGGACAAGATGGAACCCTGTGAGACCTCACAAGGGAGCTCCCGAGGGGCGACAAACCACCGCCCATCACCACCCTCTGGGTTCTTCCAGCCAGGAATGAGCGAAACCACTCAGGAGCGATCCCATGCACTCCAGCCAAGTCCCACAGCCATGTCAACAACACCGCATGGTCAAAATCCTGTCCAGCGGAGCTTTTCCGGATGGTGCGGGGGCTGGTCAGTCCGGCCTCCCTTCACCTTGGAGTGGAGTCATCTGTTGCACGCTGTGACATGTTTGTGGATTATTTTGTGGATAAAATCACTCGTATTCACCACGAGTTCGACACCGCGCTCGACATTAGGAGAACGAGAGGTTATGGAAGCTCCTCCTGGTCCGGTTTCATGGTATCACTTTCAGTCTATGACACCCGCTGATGCGGTGGATGTTCTTGGGTCAGTCAGAGCCGCCTCTTGTGAATTAGATCCTTGCACGTCTTGGCTAGTAAAGTCCTGCTGGGAGACAATGGGGCTGTTGCTGGCTTTGGTGGTCAATGCCTCCCTTCTGGAGGGCAGAGTGCCAAGCTGTCTCAAGGAGGTGGTGGTGCGGCCTCTGCTCAAGAAACCATCGCTTGACGTTGACTCCCTCACCAGCTATCGGCCTGTCTCTAAACTTCCCTTTTTAGGGAAGGTTATGGAACAGGTAGTGGCTCGGCAGCTCAGGGACATCTTGATCCCTCTCAATCGGGATTTTGGACGGGGTATGGCATCGAGACTGCGCTTGTGGCTTTGGTTGATGATCTATGTTGCGAATGGGATCGAGGTCGGTCGACCCTGTTGATTCTATTAGATCTGTTGGCTGCGTTTTATACCGTTGATCATGATATGTTCGTCATGCGCTTGTGGGATCGTGCAGGGGCGGGAGTTGTTCTTGAAGGGTCCTGCTCATTCCTGACCAGGAGAACTCAGCGAGTGGTGCTCGGGGATTATTTTTCATCATACCGAGACCTCTTGTGTGGAGACCTGCAGGGTTCTGTTTTGTCCCGTCTCCTGTTCAACGTGTATATGCAGCCACTTAGCGATGTGATCAGGGGGTTTGGCATATGGTGTCATCAATATGCTGATGACACCCAGGTATACCTCTCTTTTTCCACAGATCCAGGCCTGGCAGTCTCAGTGCTTACTCGGTGTCTGTCGGCGGTGGGGGACTAGATGAGGGTTAATCGACTGAGGCAGAATCCTGACAAGACGGAGGTGATGTTAGTGGGTAAGGTGATGGAGATGGCAGCTCCCGTTATTGATGAGGTCTGCCCTTCATTAGTCTCCCAGGTACGGAGTTGGGGGTGCGCCTCGACTCACAGTTCCACCTGGATGTCTAGGTGGAGGCTGTGGCGAGGAGTTCCTTTCACCAGTTACATCTGGTGCGACGGCTTCAGCCGTATGTTTCAGACTCGGACCTGGCCACTGTCATCCATGCTTTCATCACCTCCAGATTGGACTATTGTAATGCGCTCTACGTGTGGCTACCCATGGTGACAGCTTGGAAATTGCAGCTGGTGCAGAATGCGGCGGCTCGTCTCCTGATAGGATTGGGCTGCCGGGAGCATATTACACCAGTGCTCCGCTCTCTGCACTGGCTGCCGATAGTTTTCCAGGCCTGATTCAAGGTGTTGGTCTTGGCCTACAAAGCCCTAAACGGCCAAGGTCCTACCTATCTGTGGGACCGCCTCATCCCCCAGATTCTGGATCGACCCCTGCAGTAATCCGGGGATGCCCTGCTCGAGGTTCCCCGAGTGTTTTGGGGGGCTACACGGGGGAGGGCATTCTCTGTGGCCACGCCCTGGCTGTGGAACTCCCTTCTGGTGGAGGCCCGGTTGGCCCTGAATCTCCCCTCCTTCCAAAGAAGCTGTAGGACCTGACTGTTCCGCCAGGCATTTGATGGGGGAGTGGGTAGGGAGAGTGGGTTAGGGTGGGGGGTGGGATATTTTTTATCCTCCTTTTATGTGTTGTTTTTAATCCTATTGCGGTTTGATTTTATGGACTGTTTGTAAGCCGTCCCAAGCTGCCTGTGGCAGGAGGGGCAAGGTAGTAAGATTTAAAAATAAATAATCAATAAATAAAGGCATGAAAGATCTAATAAAATCAACAAGGTACACTTCCCCCTGTCGATTTCCAGGCAGAGATCATCAATCAAGGCCACAAGTGCAGTCTCAGTGCTATGCCCGGGACAAAAACCTGAGTGACATGGGTCCAGGAAACCAATAGCATCGAGATGCACCTGGAGCTGTCTGACAACCACCCACTCGATAACCTTCCCTAAAAAGGGAAAGCTAAAGACAGGACGATAGCAGGCAGGAAGTCAACATCAAGAGATGGTTTCTTGAGCAGGGGACAGATGCCAACTCCCTGTTCCCAAGTTCTAGGCCCCAGCACTTATAAGCTGTGTGAAGCCCCTTCCTTTTTGTGAGATGAGCAAAGCCCCCTACCGTATCTTTCGGACCCTGGTGCAGAGAGAGGGTGATGAAACCTGGTTCCTCTGGGCAATCTCTTCCAGTTCAGCCTCACTCAACACCTGGCATTCTGCCTGGGGAGGCCGTCGCAGCCTGCACTCCTCCAGTGTCATGGCACCTGGTACTTGGCCTTCTGGCTGAGGAGAAAAGAGAGGACAGAGGGGCTGAGGCCTGTCAGTGCAAGTGGCTTTACTGGGGACTTCCCTATTTCTACTCCCTCTGCCACCCTGAGAGAAACCCCTTTTGTGGCCCATATTCGGAGACCCTGTGTATATATCTCCCAATATTTTGAGCGGCCATATTGACAAGCCCCACCCCTTAGCCAATAAGCTCTGCCCCTCAGCAAATATGCTCCACCCCCTCATGCACTCACATGAATACACATACTTCCCAACATTCCAAGTGCATAAAGAGGGTTGAGGAATTTTATGAGGAAAAATTCCCACCCTAGGTTCTACTGATTATCGTATCCTTTGAATCTACCCCACACAGGAAATCAAGACAGGGTTAGAAGTTTTCTCTGAAAATAAATGAATTTTACTAAAAATAATTATTTTGATCATAAAGTCAGGTAATAAGAAAAAAAACAGGGAGTGAAGAATAAATGGAGGTAAAAAGAAGTAGATGAGAAATAAAATCCAGTAATGCATTGGATGATTAATTCAGTACCTGTCATTATTTGAAAATATGCAGTAAAATAAGATATTGCATACATTTCCTTTTAATGCTAATGAAAGATATTCTGTGGGGATGTGAGGGGAGATGGGGTGGAGGCACTGGAGGGGTTAGGGAGAGGGTTGCTGGGTGGGATTTAGGTTTTTTTAAATTGTTTTTATGTTTACTTTTGTAATCCGCCCCGAGTCTTCAAGGGAAAGGTGGGATAAAAAAATTGAATAAATAAATAAATAAACTAAGGTAAACCCCCTCAGAAGAATGGCCAGTTCCTCTGAAGTAGTTCAGCTTACCCATCAAAGGAAACAGGATTTGGAGAAGAAGAAGATGTTTTCTGCCTTCAAAGCACTCTGTGAGTGCCTAGGGGGCACTCAGGACAGTTATTCAAGGTAGTTAAAACATGAGCAGACTGTGAGGAATTGCAGGAGGAACTTGCGAGACTGAGCATCTAAATGGCAGATGAAATTTAATGTGGACAAGTGCAAAGTGATGCACATAGGGAAAACCAATCCAAACTATAATTTTGTACACAATGTTGGGTACTAAGCTAGGAGTTATCACTCAGAAAAAGGACCTTGGAGTCATTGTGGACAATACATTGAAATTCTCAGCTCAGTATGTGGTGGCTACAGTCAAAAAAAGCAAACCATGTTAGAAATAATTTGGAAAGGGATAGAGAATAAAACTGAAAATATCATAATTGCACTATATAAATCTATGGTGCAACCACACCTTGAATATTGTGTGTAGTTCTGGTCACCCCATCTAAAAAAAGATATAGCTGAAATAGAGAAGGTACAAAGAAAGGCAACAAACATGATATGAAGCTAGACATGTTGGGGTTATTCAGCTTGGAGAAGAGAAGTCTGAGAGGGGACATGATAGAAGTTTATAAAATCACAAGTGGTGTGAAACAAGTATAGAGGGAACGGTTATTCACCCTCTCAAATAGTAATAGAAAATAGCAAGTAGCAGATTTTAAAAAAAATTAAGTATTTTTTCACTTAACGCACAATTAAGTTTTGGAATTTGTTGCCAGAAGCTGTGGTCAAGGCCAGTAGTGTAACTGGGTTTTAAAAAGGGTTGGACAAGTTTTTGGAGGCTAGGTTCATTAGCAGCTATTAGCCAAGTAGGTTTGGGGAATGTAACTTCTTACTGTCGAGAGCTGGGAGTGAGCAACAGGAAATGGATCGCCCCGTTGTGACCTCTTCCAAGTGAGAGATTGGCCTCTGTTAGAGACAGGTGCTGGGCTCAATAGAGCATTTCATTGTCTGACCCAGTATGGCACTTCTTATGTCTTGGGGTGATGAGCTGCGTAGCTAACTAACCTTCAGTTTTAGGGCATTTTTATAGACCTGATCCACATTTACAGTAGTGCTTATATTTATTTATGAAGTTCATCCATTATTTTATTATAATTTCAGCTGAATAAGGTAAACTCTCTTTTATCCAGTCAGCTTCTCAGCATACATTTCACCTTTTCTCTAATTTTGTCTGTCAGTCTGACTANGGTTCCTCTGGGCAATCTCTTCCAGTTCAGCCTCACTCAACACCTGGCATTCTGCCTGGGGAGGCCGTCGCAGCCTGCACTCCTCCAGTGTCATGGCACCTGGTACTTGGCCTTCTGGCTGAGGAGAAAAGAGAGGACAGAGGGGCTGAGGCCTGTCAGTGCAAGTGGCTTCACTGGGGACTTCCCTATCTCTACTCCCTCTGCCACCCTGAGAGAAACCCCTTTTGTGGCCCATATTCGGAGACCCTGCGTATATATCTCCCAATATTTTGAGCGGCCATATTGACAAGCCCCACCCCTTAGCCAATAAGCTCTGCCCCTCAGCAAATATGCTCCACCCCCTCATGCACTCACATGAATACACATACTTCCCAACATTCCAAGTGCATAAAGAGGGTTGAGGAATTTTATGAGGAAAAATTCCCACCCTAGGTTCTACTGATTATCGTATCCTTTGAATCTACCCCACACAGGAAATCAAGACAGGGTTAGAAGTTTTCTCTGAAAATAAATGAATTTTACTAAAAATAATTATTTTGATCATACAGTCAGGTAATAAGAAAAAAAACAGGGAGTGAAGAATAAATGGAGGTAAAAAGAAGTAGATGAGAAATAAAATCCAGTAATGCATTGGATGATTAATTCAGTACCTGTCATTATTTGAAAATATGCAGTAAAATAAGATATTGCATACATTTCCTTTTAATGCTAATGAAAGATATTCTGTGGGGATGTGAGGGGAGATGGGGTGGAGGCACTGGAGGGGTTAGGGAGAGGGTTGCTGGGTGGGATTTAGGTTTTTTTAAATTGTTTTTATGTTTACTTTTGTAATCCGCCCCGAGTCTTCAAGGGAAAGGTGGGATAAAAAAATTGAATAAATAAATAAATAAACTAAGGTAAACCCCCTCAGAAGAATGGCCAGTTCCTCTGAAGTAGTTCAGCTTACCCATCAAAGGAAACAGGATTTGGAGAAGAAGAAGATGTTTTCTGCCTTCAAAGCACTCTGTGAGTGCCTAGGGGGCACTCAGGACAGTTATTCAAGGTAGTTAAAACATGAGCAGACTGTGAGGAATTGCAGGAGGAACTTGCGAGACTGAGCATCTAAATGGCAGATGAAATTTAATGTGGACAAGTGCAAAGTGATGCACATAGGGAAAACCAATCCAAACTATAATTTTGTACACAATGTTGGGTACTAAGCTAGGAGTTATCACTCAGAAAAAGGACCTTGGAGTCATTGTGGACAATACATTGAAATTCTCAGCTCAGTATGTGGTGGCTACAGTCAAAAAAAGCAAACCATGTTAGAAATAATTTGGAAAGGGATAGAGAATAAAACTGAAAATATCATAATTGCACTATATAAATCTATGGTGCAACCACACCTTGAATATTGTGTGTAGTTCTGGTCACCCCATCTAAAAAAAGATATAGCTGAAATAGAGAAGGTACAAAGAAAGGCAACAAACATGATATGAAGCTAGACATGTTGGGGTTATTCAGCTTGGAGAAGAGAAGTCTGAGAGGGGACATGATAGAAGTTTATAAAATCACAAGTGGTGTGAAACAAGTATAGAGGGAACGGTTATTCACCCTCTCAAATAGTAATAGAAAATAGCAAGTAGCAGATTTTAAAAAAAATTAAGTATTTTTTCACTTAACGCACAATTAAGTTTTGGAATTTGTTGCCAGAAGCTGTGGTCAAGGCCAGTAGTGTAACTGGGTTTTAAAAAGGGTTGGACAAGTTTTTGGAGGCTAGGTTCATTAGCAGCTATTAGCCAAGTAGGTTTGGGGAATGTAACTTCTTACTGTCGAGAGCTGGGAGTGAGCAACAGGAAATGGATCGCCCCGTTGTGACCTCTTCCAAGTGAGAGATTGGCCTCTGTTAGAGACAGGTGCTGGGCTCAATAGAGCATTTCATTGTCTGACCCAGTATGGCACTTCTTATGTCTTGGGGTGATGAGCTGCGTAGCTAACTAACCTTCAGTTTTAGGGCATTTTTATAGACCTGATCCACATTTACAGTAGTGCTTATATTTATTTATGAAGTTCATCCATTATTTTATTATAATTTCAGCTGAATAAGGTAAACTCTCTTTTATCCAGTCAGCTTCTCAGCATACATTTCACCTTTTCTCTAATTTTGTCTGTCAGTCTGACTAACTATACACATAATCTTTCCCCTACTTTTGACGTATGGAACACACAGCTGGGTGAAGCCATCTATCGGCTGGCTCCTAGGCATCTGTTTCCAGTGTTTCGTCACCACAGGTCCCCATGGTTCACAAAGGGAGGTGGTTGGAGCGACGGTGGCACTGTACTCATGCCCCAGACGATAGGTTACGATATGGAGCGTTTATGAAGGCCTATTTTGTGGTTGTGCAGGCAGCAAAGAAATGGTTCTTTGCTGCTCTCATAGCATCCACTCAGTCTTGTCCAGCGGAGCTGTTCTGGGTAGTGAGAGGGTTGGTTGGTCCACCCTGTCTCCACCTAGAACCAGAGTCAACTAAGACCCCTGTCAGGGGTATACGGGGAAAGGGAGTTCTAAGCCGAGAAGAGAGGCAGGAAGAGGGAAACCAGGAAGGGTAGAGCAAGCGGTAGTACCGGAAAAAGAGAACCACTCACCCAGTCTCGTTCCCATATAGACTCTCTCTCAGCAGGAGAGCTGGGAAACCCAGCTTTAGAGATCTTAGAACTCATTATTGAGGTTGAGGGGAAAAGACCAAAGCCAGGCCAATGATAGGAAAGACAAGGTCAGAAGGGGATGGAGTTAAGGGACTAAAACCTAAAGAACCAAGAGGCTTAAGACCAACAGCGTCCTGGAGGGGACAGGCTCAGAGAAAGGGGGAATAAACCACAGACGAGGGAACACAAGACTGGAAGCATGAGGGAACTATGGAGGCTGGGGAAAAGGGGATCTATGGTTTAACAGGGGTCTTGGACAGGACAGGGATCTATAAAGGAGGAACTGAGCTATAGGCTATGGGCAACAGACTAAGCATAAGAGGGAACCAAGGGACTAGGGAACACAGAGGGGGGCAAGGGAATCATAACAGGGCAACACAGTGAAAGGTAGGGTACAAGGGGTCACAGCAAGGGCACACAGCAGAGTAGGGAAGAAATTCACAAGAGCACAAGGAGCAAGACCCACCAACACACACAGGACAAGGGAAACATAGGCACTAAAGTCTACCAACAAACACAGAACAGGACTACAGAGGAAAGAGAGTTCGAGTTCAACTCCAACACAACACACAACGGATATAGCCACAGGGGAAGAAACAGGTCTATGCCATACAGGGTCAAGAGACAAAACAATAACCACACACAGGGAAGAGCAGTTGCTCCACCAGCTTCCTGAGGCCACCAGAAGGTCTTAAATACTCCCTCATGGCCAATCAGGAAGCCAGGAGACAGGCTGCAGAAATGGGCGACAGGTGAGCAAGGGCGGGGCACACACCAGGCGGAGATGCAGGAGGAGACATAGCAAGGAGAAGGGAAACACAGACCACCAAGGCAGCAGGTGGCACAAGCTGCTGAAGCAACGCCCCCAGGGCCAGGGGTTCAAGACCCAGACCTGACAGCCTGCTGTGACATGTTTTTAGCATACTTCATGCAGATAAAATCACTTGCATTGAGCATGACTTCAACTCCACCATTTCGGAGGTAGTGGAAGAGTCAGAGGTTAGGAATGCTCTGCCTGGTCAGGTTTTAAGGGATGAGTTTCAATCGGTGACACCTGTCGAGGTGGCAGATGTTCTGGGCCACTATTTGCGAGTTAGATCCATGCCTGTGCTGGTTAGTTAAGGCCTCCAGGGAGACATTGAGACTGGTGCTCACAGGGATGGTCAACACCTCCCTTTGGGAGGGGAGGGTGCCGGTTTGCCTCAAGGAGGCTGTGGTCCAGTCCCTCCTCAAGAAAATATCTCTTGACATTGATGCCCTGGTGAGTTATTGGCCTGTCTCTAATCTTCCCTTTTTAGGGAAAGTTATTGAACAGGTTGTGGCCTGTCAGCTAAAGGCACATCTGGATTACATCCGTTTTCTTGATCCCATACAGTTGGGTTTTCGTCTGGGTTATGGCACAGAGACCATGTTGGTGGCCTTGGTCGACGACCTCCTGGTAGAGCTAGATAGGGGCCATCTAGTTAGAACTGGTTCTACTACTCGTTCTACTAGATGAACTGGTTCTACTACTGGTTCTACTAACCACTTACTGGTTCTACTAGAATCTATCAGTGGCTTTTGATATCGTGAACCACGAGATGTTGGTGACTTGACTGCGGGACCTGCCTGGGGTGGACGGGAACGTTTTGCAATGGTTCCATTCCTATCTCATGGATAGATCGCAGTGGGTGGTACTAGGGGACTGTACATCATCCTCTGGGGACCTCTTCTGTGGGGTTCCACAGGGTTCCATTCTGTCCCCTCTCCTGTTCAATGTGTATATGAAGCTTCTTGGGGAGGTTGTGTGCAGCTGGGGGGTTTGTTCTCATCAATATGCTGACAACACACAGCTGTATCTATCCTTTTCATCTGACCCAGGCCCTGCTGTCTCCTTGCTGCCCTGGTGTTTGGCCACTGTGGGAGATGGGATGAAGTCAAGTAAATTGAAGCTAAATCCGGACAAGACAGAAGTGATGCTGGTAGGAGGGGGTCTCCTATTATTGGGAGCGTTCACCCTCCTTTGGTTCCATCTGTGTGGAGTCTGGGGGTGCTCCTAGATTTGCAGCTGTGCTTGGACTTCCAGGTGTCAGCTGTGGCCAGGGGCGTTTTTTGTCAACTGCATTTGGTGAAGAGGCACCGCCCATATGTCTCAGACACCAACCTTGCTACAGTTATCCATGCATTCGTCACCTCAAGACTGGACTATTGCAGTGCACTCTACGTAGCGCTGCCCATGGTGATGGTTCGGAAGCTGCAGCTGGTGCAAAATGCCGTGACTCGTCTGCTTCCTGGGAACACATACAACCAGTGCTCCAAGCATTGCACTGGCTGCCTACTGTCTTCCGGGCCTGATTCAAGGTGCTGGTTTTAACCTTTAAAGCCCTTTACGGCCTGGGCCCTGCTTACCTGAAAGATCGCGTCACCCCCTGGGATCCAGGGTGGCCTCTGTGGTTGTCTGGGGGTGCCCTCCAGGAGATCCCACGTTATTGGTGGGTTCAGACCGACAGGCAGGCATTTTCGGCGGCTGCATCATCGCTGTGCAATGCTCGCCTGGTGGAGGTTCGCCTCAGTCCAGATCTCCTGGCTTTCTGATGAAGTTGCAAGACGTGGCTCTTCCGTCAGGTGTTTGGCAGGAGGGAGCGGGTGGGTGAGATGGGTCAGTGGGGGGTTGGTGGGTTCGGGTTTTTTTTTTATCACAGATCGGGGTTAGTTTTTCCACTGCTGTCATGGGTTTTTATATATTTGTATTTATATTCATATTTATATATTATATTTTTGTAATATATTGTTGTTTTAATGCCTTTATGTTCACCACCTGGAGTCACCTGTGTGCGAGAGGGGCGGGGTATAAATTGAAGAAAATAAATAAATAAATAAAATAAAATAAAAACATCTGCCTGCCAGCCTAACTACGCCTTCCGCATTTCTCCCTCCTCCTCCTGACATGATGTAAAATTAACACGGTCAACTTATGCTCTCTTTCTCTAGGCCTCCAAGCCTGCCATGCCAAGCAGTTATGACTAAAAATCAAGCAGTCATAAAATTAGCGGTAGGAGCAGCCTAGAAGCTCTCTTGCTTATTATTATGCCATTCAGTTTCATGTTGTTCCATCATCTCCCCATTGTTCTCTCAAGTGCTTTTCATGGGAGACAACTTGAAAAGAGGTGCTTGAGGCTTGAATACCAGTCTCTCTCTCTCTCTCTCTCTCTCTCTCTCTCTCTCTCTCTCTCTCCTGAAAGAGAGACTTTGGCCCTGGGCAGTGGGATTCAGCACCCAAAAGGGAACTGTCCCGGGACTTTGGGGAGGTATGTGAGAGGCAATGTCAGACTCACTCCTGCCATGGGTGCACTGGGCCCTATTTCCCCTAGAGGCTGAAAGGGAAGGGAATGGGATGAACACATTCCTGAGCCTCCCCAGCTCTTAGCTACTGGCCGAGGCCAGAGCCTGATGTTGCAGAGGGGACCAATGAGCTGGTATGACCTGGCATGAACTCATGTTAGAATCTCACCCATGAACCAGAGATAGACACAACCTTCAAAAGCTTCCTGGGCATTCAAGGACGTGGGCAGGCAGAATTGCTTTAGAGGAGAGACAGGCCGTACCCAATGGGACAGCATAGATACGTGTTGTTCACATACCATTACCCACCCACCCCCAGACACAGCAGGTGCAGCTGTGCCCTATGTATGCACCTCCACGGTTGCTGGCAATGACTCCTCTACCCTGAGTGCTCAGGGAGCACAGGCCTTCAGAACTCTGTGTAGGGCAGGGGAGTCCTTGATCCACCACCTCTCTCATTCCCAAACCAGGTTATGGGCTCAAATTCTATGACTATGCCCTTACTTCACGATTCCTGCAAAGCCTTGCTGAGTGGCACAACAGCAGTGGGAGATAAGAAGGGACTGGTGAGGCAGATTATTACAGAACTCAGTGCAGGGTTAATGTCCAAACAACTTTGCTGACAGCAAGAGGATCAGGAGCAACAGAGCATGGCTGATGGGGATTTCCTTATGGAACTCTCAGCTGCCTTGCAGAGGGGCCAGGTGTCCCACTCCATTCCCTATACTAGAGGGGGCCAAGAGGTAGATCATGATCTACTGGTGGATCACAAGCTAGTCTCCAGTAGATCATGGTGTGGGGAGGGGGGTCAGCCTCTCAGAGATTGCCTTTGGGGAGGAAAGCAGGACTGGTGCTCCAGGGAGTGTTTCTGGGGAGGGGGCTGGCCAGGAGATGCAGCAGGGAAGACCATGTAAACCCCTCATCTGCCTGCGTTCAGGATTATAGCCAGTGGCAGAGGGCTGGGGGCCCATAATTGGGATCTGAGCCTAGGCCCTCCACAACCTTGGTACGCCCCTGAGAGCCTTTTAGACAAGCGAGATTTAAACTGCAGTTTCAACCCATGGCTCTTGGAGGGGGAGGGGGGGCTTTAGACACTCCTACGTGAACCGGAAGTCGCCCGGGTGCCATTAGAAACGGTGGCGCCGGGCAACTCCCTGGTGTTTTGAGACGTGGCATAGTACAGACCTCGATTATCAAGGTATTACTGCGCCACGTCTCAAAACACCTGGGAGTTGCCCGGTGCTGCTGTTTCTAATGGCACCTGGGCGACTTTCGGTTCACAGAGGAACGTCTAAAGCCCCCCACCCCCCCGGTGAAGGTGTCCAAGAGTCGTGGGTTTAAGTTGCGGTTTAAATCCCGCTTGTCTAAAAGGGTCCTGAGAGGAGCCAAGGTGAACTAGGAGTGTTTGTGAACTACATATTTGTTATTTGAATGATATTTGCCTGATTATTTGATTGGTTATTTGCCTGACACTGTAAACCCTCAAGCCACCTTTTTACCAACTTAACTGTGTGGTGTCTTTTGTTTTAAATAAGATCCTGGTTGCTAATCTGTGGCACTGGGGTAGTGAACCTGTAATGAGCCATGAGCAGGAATTCACCCTAGAGATACATAACTGGATCATAGCTTAATCCTTTCTCAAAAGAACTTATGACTTGTGGCCCAACTTAATAACCTTCCATCTGAGCTAGTTGGTGCCTAATAATAATAATAATAAAAAACAAAATAATTAAATCTCATGTTGGACCGGCATCAACTGTTACCTAATTATGTTTGTTGTTGTTTACTGTGTTGACAAGCGGCCAGGAAAACCTGGAGGAGCAGCAGGAAAATTGCTGGGAAACAGCTCTATCAGATGGGACCGGTATGTGTAGGAAGCGGGGGGTGGGGGGAGGGATGATGGTGGGCCCACAGGCTGGCACTGCGGGAAAGCACCATGGCGGGACTGTGTGGGAGGGGGTGGAAGCCCAAATTGCAGTCAGGGGTGGGGGAGAGGGAGAAGGCGCAAACTGATCTTTAATGCCAAGCTGTGCTCTGCCCGCTGTGGTGTTGAGCTTTGAGCGTGTTGTTGATTTTGGGGTTCTGGAAATGCGGTGACGCCTCCTATGGAATAGGAACAAATTCGATTTGGATAAGGCCCCCATCAATTTGCAGATATTGTGCAGGATACACGCTGCAATCACACCTCCCCCTGCCAATCATTCCCACCTCCCGTGAACACTCCTCCACAGCCGGATCCATGGGAGGAGGATCAGGAAGATGTCCCCCCACCAGTCTCACCACCCAAGCGAGTGTGCCAAGCAGCTGCCCGCAAAAGGATCAGGTGAAAAAAGAAGTTTGATCTTAAGTTTTTATATTCTTATTTCTATAAAGTTCCTTAACTAAAGTTCTTAAATTTGTTATAATCCATGTTTTCAGTGCTTCTTCTGGGAAAGGAGGGAAACTTGGGGGATGGGGGGTCAGTGGAGATGGCTATATGGCATAGCGATAACGCGCTTTGGGGGCTGCGGGTGGAAAGTGGGGGAGGGGCTGAGAGAATGGCAGTATGGCCTAGTGTTAAGTTGCTTTTGGGAGTGGGGCCTGGAAAGGGAAGGGGTGGTGGTGGTTGCATCAAAAACAGGGGTGTGGATGGGGCACCACAGGCAAGGGTCAGGTGCTGGCCAGTTGTGGAGTAGCTGGTGCACACCTGTGCATTCTCAGACTTGGCTATCCTGCAAATGTTGTCAATAGGAAACACAGAGGTTCAGGCATGCAGCCAGCTAATCTGTGAATGACAATAGAGAATGCACAGGGAAAGGCCTCCTGGTGAGAAATAGCATGGGTGTCAGGGGCAAGGAGGGAAAGTACGCTGTCCTGGCGATAGGCAGGAGGGGGGCACTGCTGTTCCAGAGGAAAACACAGTGACACACAAGAAATAATTTGAAAGGCTTTGTCACTGATGTGTTGCGGCTAGCAAAGTGGTTGATGTGCCAGCACAAGANGGGGCAGGGAGTATGCCATCCTGGTGCTGGGGGCAGGAGGGAGCCAGACGGTCCAGAGGAAAACACAGTGACACACAAGAAATAATTTGAAAGGCTTTGTCACTGATGTGTTGCGGCTAGCAAAGTGGTTGATGTGCCAGCACAAGACATTCCAGATCTCTCCAGCTATGCACTGCTCTGCTCAGTTCAGCTAGTCCTGGAACAGGGGCACTGGCGGCTCACCGGAGCTAACTGGTGAGGGGTTCTCCAACATGACCCCGCCGGTCTTACAGATATTGTGGAGAACACAGGTGGCAGTTGTTAGCAGTGGAGTGGTCTCTAGCTGGAAATCAGTCCTAGCAACTATCGCTCTCCAGTGCTGCTTTGAAAGCCCCAAAGCCCTCTCCACAACAGAGCAGGTGGCGCTGAGCTGCTGGTTAAAGTATCTTTGCTCCATGGTCCGGGCAATACTGTATGCCTTCCTGAGCCATGTCTTCAGGGGTAGACAGGATCCCCAAGAACAACAGGCCTCAAGAGCACCCCCGTCAATGCATGTTTCTGTGCAAGGTTCAAAATCTCCTGTATGCGTGAGGCCAAAGAAGGAGGGCTGATGTAAGATGTGGGCATCATGGTTTTTCTCAGACCACCCAGTCACCACATCCACAAACAGGGTCTGCTATAGCTTGAAGAATCACAGAGAAAACCCCCTTCCCATTCAGGTAGACATCCTTGCTATGGGGTGGACAGATGATGGAGATATGGCTCCCATTGATTACTCCTATACAGTTTGGGAACCCCTCCTGCTGAAAGCCTTCCATAAACCCCATGGGGGTGCAACTGCCCAACCTGGTCCAGCAGCATGTCCACAATTGCTGTGCAAACCTCCACTAGTATGGTGCCCACCATGGAGGTTTCAGCACCAAACTGCTGGGTGACAGAGCAGCAGGAGTCCGGAGTGGCCATGGCGACCGTCTAGATGGTGATGGCAATGCACTTGTCCATGTGGATGAGCAACTACATCATTATACTCTGTTTCTCCAGTCGTGGCCTGAGGATCTCAGCTATCTGCAGGATGAGGTGATGGGGCATCCTGAAGTTTGTGACCTGCTCAGTGTCTTGCCACGAGGACACCATGTTCTCCCATGCTTTTTTCCTTCACCCAGAAAAGCCTCTTGGTGGGTACAGCCCTGGATGATTGAAGTCATGTCTCTCAGCAGGTACCTCTCTTCTCTGCACACATCGGCTGCTCTTGCATGGCTTTGATCCTCCCAGCAGTCCATCATCGCTGGATGAAGGCAAGCACATAGCGCTGAAGAAGGAGCCGCCTCCACAGTGTTGTGCACCTGACTATCCCGGCCACAGATTGACCAAGGGGATTTCTGTGTCTTGAAATCCCATCACACCAATGACAGCAGAAGGTTTGGATCTGCTGGATCGCTCGCAGGTTCTGGAAAGCCTGGAGCGCGATAACAAGCACAAGGAAGTTCTTGGAATGCCTCTCCATGACTACAGTTCTGGGATCCATGAACTCTGCAGACCACACGCCAACGTTTTGAACAACTTAAATAGCTGGGCAAAAGCCTAGCTAGGATTGGCTGTATGCCATATGTGAGCAGCTTTTGTACACTACTGTTCATGTGTCCTCACTGGACTGGCTGTTCACCAAGCATGAACTGCTGTTGGCTGTTATTGCTTACAGGCTGGCTATTGGTTGAACATCAGTGCACGTGCCAAATCATTTAAAAATGTTACAGCTGTTACTACCATGGAAGCATGGAATTTCTTAATTGGGCTCAGGGGGAACCACTGAATGTTAAGAAATGGGTAGGTGTGGGGATCTGCAAGGCAGTGAAAGTCAATGTGCTTGAAATGTATGTGGGAGCAGAGCTGCCCATGGGTTAAAAGCTGCTCATATATTTTATCTTTGGAAAGTAACAGTTTTTGCTTGCAACAAGCATGAGGGATCATAACGTCATAGAAAGCTATTACTGTGGGTTGTTTGCCAGGGAAAGCCAAATGGCTTTGGCTTTGATCTGTGGGTCCTGTGGTCGCCCAGGGTATAGGGCCCAGAGAAGTTGGGGGTGGTGGTGAAGGATACTCTGGCCTTTGTTGACATTTGTACAGGCCTGATGTACAGAAAGAAGAGTCAGACTCATCCTCTGAGACAGCCTATGCACTCATAGGGTGGCACTGTACACATTGAGGTTCTATATATGCATGATGGCGTGCAGACACCACGTAACCCTGCTGCAGTTCGACGCTCAGCAGAATGGAAGAGTCAGAGTCCCAGACAAGATGAAATAGTGGGTGCAATTGAGACTGTGACTTTTCTGAACGTTTGTGCACTGCCAGAAGTAAAGAAGTCACTACTGGAAGCTGACCCTTCCCTGCCATTTTTCCTCATCCCTGATGACAAGGAGAGGATAGCCACAGGGCCACTGGGAGTGCCTCAACTGGATAGCGGAGATGAATCTCTTGGGGGAATGTGAACTCACTGATGGAGAGCTTTCCCTATATGAAGTTTGAACAAGCAGAGTAGTGCAGAGAAGTACAGAGCACCCTCGCAAGCAGGGATGTTTTCTACCTCAACTGTATGGTAATGAAAAAGTTGCTAGAGAGGGGGTACAAGAGGCGCATGTTTGATTGGGGGTTTTATGCGAACCAAGAGGGATTTCCAACACCATGGTGGGTGAGACACCAATAAAACAGTGTGCTGCTACTTACCAGTACATTGCTGTGAGCTGTGGATGTGAGAAACCAGGTGGTGACACAACATGCAAAGACTGATTGCTTTCAATTTAAATATTTACTTTCTCTTTCAATTTTCACTATAAGCGCTTAATAAACTCAGCATTGTGCGCTCATAGCAAAAGGTTATTTCCAGCCTCCAAGTGCTGGCAGGTATAAATCTCTGTGGGTGGATGGGGCTAGCAGCAGGCGCTGGACCACCTCCCAGAGTCATAATAGCTCAGAAGAAACAAACAGCTGGTCCATGTCCACTGGTTGGGCATGAGTGGGTGCGTCTCATTTAAAAAGGGCCAGAGACTTGTACCTTGACTCCCTCCCCCCTCTTGCCACTGTTTCTCTCTTTGCCCTTTCCCTCTCTGACACTCCCTGCCCTCTCCCCATCCTTGCTGTTGCTACCAGTAACTCTTTTAGTTCAGCGTGACTGAGTTGGGGGCACTTTCCAAGATGGCCCTGGCTTGCCCTCTTTTAGAATATTTATATTTATTTATTTATTTATTTATTTATTTAATTAAATGTATATGCTGCCCTTCCCAAAGGTTCAATTACTGACCAGGTGCACCAATTAGAACTCATGGCACAGAAGTGGACATTTTGGATACTCCACAAAAGATCTAGGAGTTTGTTAGCTGGGCACTTTGTTAGCCCCTCCCTATTGTACATTTGCACACACACCCCTTCTCAAAGTCACGTTGGCCTTGCCCTCTGCTGTACATTGGCCATGACAGTTCACCCCCCTTCCCAGCAGCTTTGGCCACAAACTCTCCCATGACACAACTTGCCTCTACCTCCTCCTCCCTCTCTTCCCCTCTGCATGCCCCTACAGCCAGAACTTCTTTGCCAACCTTTGATCAGAAGGGAGAGCCAGTTGTATCCACCTTTATCGAAAGGAGAGTGTCAAGGGGCCTCAGGAGGAAACATGACCAGGCACTGTTATGGCACACCACAGTCATCCTTTGTAGTAACATCTGAGGAAGACACCCCTGGCATGGTCTCAGATGAGGGGCTGCGAAGACTTCCCTGAGATATCCCAGCTCCCTCCTGATCAGAAGGGCTGAGTCAGGGCAGCTGGCTTGCTTTCAGCTGGCTCTCTCCGCAGTGGTGATGGGCAGTGCCGCAGGGGCTGGGCAGGCCTGGCTCTCTGCTCATTGGTGGAAAAGCTCTTGGGAAGACACACAGCGGTGCTCAGTCCTTGTTCTAGGCACTGCCTGGCTCAGAGAGGGATCATTTCCAGAATCACGGGTTTAATATGTTTCCTCTTCCTGCTGTGGAGAAGCTTTCTGGGGATGAGAGCAAGGAGGCCTTTCTGCTCCCATGCACACAGTGGGGCCTGGCTCTTTGCCGGGCAGGGGGAGAGAAACCCCTGAGGTGTCAGCTCCTAGCAGGTGTGTCCCATCGTGGCTTCAAGAGAAACTCTTTGGGAAGTAAGCTCTGTGGAGCTGGGCCCTGCTGTAAAATAACAGCTTGCACTTAATGCTAGGGTGACTCATACCTTTCTGCAGACTCAGCAAAACCACCAAAGATCTCTCCCTCTGGCTGCCCCTCCGGGATAAGAGTGAAGGGTGGGGTAAGGTGAGATGGGAGGGAAGCTTACTAGTGTTAACTGTCCCTTAGTGGTAACAGAGTCCTTTACCCCCTGGGGGTGGGGTAAAATTCCTCCCCTTAAAGCTAACATGGTCACTTACCTCAGTATGGGGTGTGACCATTTAACGCTGACAGAATCCTTTGCCCCATGGATTTGGGGTTTAAATACTTTGTGCCAACAGGGTTTCTTACCTCCTTGACATAGCATGTAAGTAAGTCCATTAGTGCTAATAGGGTGTCGTACCCCCCCCACTCCCACCGTTCATGGAGTGTAATTCTGGTGATGGCTAATGGAAGTGTCCCATGCCCACAGAAGCGAGAACCTTGTCAGGAGCCAAACAAAGTGGGCTGAAGCTGGCAAGATGCCAGGCTCCTCTCGGTGCCACGGGAGGAAGGGGGGGGATATTTGGAAGGGGCTGGAATGACTCCTTTCTCTGGAACGTAGTTTGGATGGGAGCCTGCTGCCCTCTCCTTTGCCTCTTTATGCCCTTGACACCCCCCACCCCCCAGGCAGAAGCTCTTCCCTTTCTCTGGGGCATTTTATCTCCCAGGTACACTCTAAAGGGCCCCCCGAAGTTGCCGTCTCTTACCTGGTGCATGGTGCAGTGCTGCTGGGCCAGCCTGTGTGCTGGACAGCTCTCGACTGAAGCATGCTGCACTCCCCTGACCAATATTAATAACTTACTATGATCTTTGAGACACCACGCCCTCTTTCCCTCCTTCACTGCCAAGTCAATCCTGGGGTTTCATGGGTCACCGAGTTCTTAAGGAGTAAAACTCAAGCAGCTTGGTTGCCAGGCTTCCTGGCTTGTGGCCCTGGGATTAATCGGCCATATAGTCTGAAAGATGTTGTAGCCTGCTGGTCACCTATTGCTAATTCCCTCTACCTCCTGCCTCCATTTCACACCTTCTTTTCCTTCCATCATGGCCCCACATGGAAGAAATAGGGGAGTTGGGTGAGAATTCAGAGCTTGTCAAGTGTGTCTCCTTGATCAACCAAAGGGGGGAGATGCCGAATAAAAAATTCTCCCACATGAATAGCATGGATCAAGAGGCCTTGGGATGGAAAATTCCCACTCATTGCTCTGCTTTTCTGTCTGTTTGAATGGTGATCCTGGGGAGCTCCTGGGGAGCTGCCCATTCAGGGGCCCCTACCTCAAAGGCTTCCTGTAATTCAGGAATGAGGAAAAATTTTTCCTTCCTCCTGTGGGCCAATTTTAAATATAGTACAGGTTGAGGGTGGGAGTGCTTAAAGGGTGTGCTTAGGGTTGGGGAAGGCTGGGGAGGGTCCAGATTATCATGGATCTGTCCCATGGATCCATCTTTTATCCTTGAATGCATGCCTTTGTTTCCTGACATCTTCCTTCTTCTGAGCTCAGACTTTCAGTGCTTGAGAGTAAGAACTGGATCCACAGGTCAGATCCTGGAACTGAAGAAGGGACAAATACAAAACAGCCCCGGGTCAGATTTGGCTTGTGGGTCAGAGTCATAATGATACAGATTGGGTGAACTGGCCATCCACTCCTCCCCCTGCCATCTATTCCTCCCTTCCTTTACCCCCTGCACTCTCGCTAGTCCTACTCCATTGACAGAATGGCAACTTGGGAAATTAAGTTGCATACAAAACATGCACCAAAAAGCAGCAGCACCCCAATGCCTGCCAGACAGAACAGTCCAAAACGCAGACAGCCCCAAACACAGGACACATGACTGGGTGAGAACAGACATAACGCTAACTTCACTGGAACACCATTGGAACACCGCTGTAACGTGTGCAATGCAATGCATGGTGCAGGGATGCACAGGGCACCAGTACAACCCCATAACATGCATTGGAAAGGTCACAGTAGTCCCAAAGTGGAACTAGCTTCATGTGTGGTAACACCCATACACCTGCTGCACAGAGAGGCTTGCCCAAAGTGGCAGGGATGTTGGGCTGGGGGCAAGCAACAAGGCACAGAACAACCCACACAAGCAGCCTACAGTGCAATGACAGGGCCCACTGGAGTGGCCAATCCAGGGCTGCACTGATAAGAGAACAGCATCATATGGATGGGGGGAACCCACATTGGCAGCCCCAGGACAATCCCTCCCAACACGTTCCCTCCCACCCCACCCCCACCCTGGCCGAGGAGAGCAGGTCACCCCCTGCAGGAATGAGATCACGAACAGCACTGTTTGGAACAAAATAAAACTATGGAGGCATAGTCACGCCTCCATTAGTTAAGGCGAGATGGAGTTCCCATTGTATCTCTGCCTATCTGTAACATGGTGGTTTTCAGCCACTAAATTTCCCACTGAGACGCATTGAAAACCTTTGCTGGGGGTTTCTCTTTTAATTGGGGGTCTACATGAACATTGCTTGCTTAGAAAAAGGAAGCCCAAACTTGAGCAATCGCTGTTGACTTGGGGAATCTGAAAACGTTTCTCTGTTGATACCGTTGGATAATCATTGTGTCTGTTCTGTGCATTTCACCTGATTATGCTAGCAAAGTTATTGAATTGAAAGTATAGGGAAAATCTTCTTATGCAGCGCATTCATGTTGAACTCAGTTCTGGGCCGGCCTTACCACAGGGCGGTTTGGGGCAGTAGCCCTGGGTCCCACTCCTGGGGGGATCCCAAGTGGCTCTCGGCCACAGTCTGTCTCAGCCAGGGAGTGAGGCAGAGGCAGAGGCAGAGGCCCCGCCTCTCCCTCACTCCCAGGCCCCCTCCGCTGCCTGTCGGTCTCGGCCAGGGAGTGAGGGAGAGGTGGGGCCTCTGCCTCTCACTCCCTGACCCCCTCCACTGCCTGTCATGGACTCAGCCATGGAGTGAGAGAGAGGTGGGGCCTCTGCCTCTCCCTCACTCCCTGGCCAAGATAGACAGTGACCGGGAGCTGGGGGCCCCAAGCACGGGGGGCCCCCAGGAGCAAGACCCAGAGCAGCCGCCCCGAACCGGCCCACCCACCCTTTAACAGAGAAGTCAGGAGTCCTGGCTTCCAGTCCCTTCATCACACTCTAACCCAGTACTCTGCACTCCCTTCATAGGTAATCCAATAGTCCT
The DNA here is from genome assembly GCA_003113815.1 of Sphenodon punctatus. NCBI lineage: Eukaryota > Metazoa > Chordata > Lepidosauria > Sphenodontia > Sphenodontidae > Sphenodon > Sphenodon punctatus. Next base: position 4,238,711 of record QEPC01000381.1, read on the forward strand.
GATATCCAGACTGATCTGTTCTCCCCTGCTCTCAACGTTGTAACAGACAACCCAGGGGTCCTGGGTCCAAGTTGCCACTTCTAACCCTCTAGCTCCCCCCCCCCTCCCCCAAACTCCAAAGTCCTGGGAAATACATCCATCTGTCTGTTTCATATGGAACAGGAGTAAAGGTCTGTGTGTGGAATGACAAAAAACAACCAGGACAGGAAGTGGAATAACAGAGAGGGAGGCTATAGAAAATCAGCTATGGTAAGTGGCTACAATGATACAAGTGCTCCCACAAGTATCCCATCAGTCTTCTGAATCATTTATTTCACTCAGAAATGTTTAAATATTTCTAATTCCTCTTGTCATTCCCCTCACTTAGTTCCTCCTGCAAACTCTTTGTATTCTTTCCTGTACTTCCAACCATTTCACTTAGTTCATCTGGTGCCTTCTTCATTATTTCACACTCTGTTGTCTTCCCTCTGTACTCCCAAAGATACAGCTGTGTTGTATTCTTTGATGATCACTTAATTTGATGTTGCAATGACAATAGCATTTATTTAGAAATTGGCATTGCTCTTGCCTCCATGCCTTCCAATTGCCATTCCATTTTATTGACTACAATATGTAACCAACTAAACGGTTTTATGAAACATTTGTATACTGCTGTACACAGCTTCAGTGTAGTCAGTGCACTCTGCTGTCCCAGTCTCCCCAACCCAAATGAAAGGATAAATGGAATGGAGGGGATGAGGGGTAAGCTCACGCCCTCCTGTTCCCAGCTTCAGTGTTGACCCCAACCTGAAGAGGAAGAGGATTGGGGCTGAAAGATGAAGGCAAAGTGTGGGTGCATGGAACCTAAGTTGTAAGTGAGCATAATATGTGGGACTGTACAATGTCTTTACTGCTAAGATGGCACATAAGTTAAAGCAGGAGCCTTAACGTGCAATTTCCATGCTTTTTATTGTATGATTGAATTTACAAGAGCCTTAACTATCATTATAAACTGGAGGGTTTTTTATTATGGAATAATATTTAATCAAACCAGCAGAACATAAAAACAAAACAAACTAGGCACGCCTCCCCCGGGCCCTGCTCCACTGAGCACTCTGGGTCCGGGAGAGGTCATGCACCCTCTGGCAAACATCAAGGAGCACCTCCATTATCACCTGTTGCTCGTCTGCTCTCTCCCACACGAGTGCTCGCACTGAAAGAAAATCCCCATGAAGCATGCTCACCTCAGCACACATCCCCTGTTGCCCACAGCGGGAAAAGGGTGGGTGATAAGAAAGCACAAAATGGGGTCACTCACGGGCCTCTCGGTAATTGCGGCTTCCTTCATGGAACTCGGCCGCTGCCCTTTGCAAGTCCTGGACAATCTCTGCCAGGACCTGGAGGCCAAGAACAACAGCATCTGTGAAAAGAACAGAAAACATGTCCTTTAGGATTAGATGGGGGTAGATGCGCAGAACATGCCTGCACACAGCCTATACATAGCCCATTTATATGCGCATCCCTGAGCACCCATAGGTAGCTGCACAGAGGCTTTGAGCCGGTCAGTCCATGATCATCACATCACCTGCTTCATCATGGAGGTGTTTCGGGTCATGGCCTAACAGGGACAAGATCAAGATGTGGAATACTACCGGGCTGATCATCTCCTCCTCCCTCAGCCATGGTGCTGTTGAGCCAAATGAGGGCACGTGGAGGGGCGTGGCCAGGGCCATGACCAGGCCGTACGTGGATCATCACCGTGAGGCTAGGGCAAGAGAAGGGGCAGGGCATTAACACAGAACAGCGCTGATACACGGCTCACAGACACCGGGTAACACCCATAAAAAGGCACATGGAGGGAGTGCTCAATCCCACCTATGAAGGCCATCCATAGCAGCCATGGCAGATGGGAGGGGTGGAGTACTCCCAACAATTCTTGCTGGCCGCTGTGGTGTTGTTCAGAAGCATCCACAATCTGTAGAGGGCATGCCCATGGTGGTTCCAGCACGCGCACGCAGCTCAGCATTGGACCTCCATGCTGGACACACATGGCATGGCTGAGATGCTGGGTGATAAGACGGTTCCTCCTGGCCAGGCAGCTGAATATGGATGCCATGCTGGGGGGAGGGGGGGCGTCCTGTGCAGCCAAATTCCTGACCACAAACATGGCTCTGGTCATCCATGGCATTTGCCAGATTGTCCCAACAGAGAGAAAGGTGTGGATCTGGTATAGGAGCGAGGATTGGTGGGAGACCATCCTGGCTACCTGGGGGGATGACCAGTGGACATAGTACTTTAGAATGCCCCCATGTCTACTATCCACCTTGCTGGTATCCTATGGACACACCTGGAGAAGGAAACCCCCAACACGAGGGACCCTATACCAGTGGGAAAGTGCGTGGCCATAGCTGACTGGAGGCTGGTGACCCCCGATTCCTGCCACAGTGTGACACAGCAATTCAGGGTGGGAACCTCCACAGTTGCCAAGGTCCTTAATGAGGTGTGCACAGCCATGGTGGAGGAACTCATGGAGTGAGTGATCCAGTTGGTTGACCCTGAGGAGGGGATCACTGGCTTTGCTACAATGGACTTTCCCCACTGCATTGGGGCCATAGATGGGACCCACATTTCCATAATCTGGCCCCCTAACAGCAAGGATGACTATCTTAATAGAAAGGGTCAGTTCTCCATCTCCCTGCAAACTGTCATGGACCAGAGGGGCCACTTCCTGGACGTCTTTACCGGAGTGTCTGGAAGGAGCCACAATGCGAGGATCCTCCATACCTCTCCATTGTTCGCCAGAATGTGCATGGAGGAAATTGCCACAAATATAGTCCGGGTTATTGAGGGAGTGGTCATGTGTCCCATTATTATTGGAGATTCAGCCTATCTAATCATGCCCTGGCTAATGAAGGCATACCCCGTGCCATGGACACATGCCCAGGTGCATTTCGGTGCCAAGCTGTGCTCCACCCACTGTGTTGTTGAATGTTCCTTCGGGATTCTGAAAATGCAGTGGCACCTCCTATGGAATAGGAACAAATTCGATCTGGATAAGCCCCCATGTTTGTGATTGAAGCATGTATCTTGCACAATATTTGCAAAACCCAGGGTGGGTGGGGTAGGGTTGTGCCCTGGACTATCCTCTCCCACCTCATTTGGATGATCCATTGCCCCTGTTCTAACAGGGCCACGGTGGTGCTGAAAGGCGCATATCACACCAGAACAGGGACACCCTTTCTCACCACATTGCCTGCATGAAGGGAGGACAGTGAATAGCCAACTGCTTCCCTAAAACCCTCAATGGTCTGCACGCATTTGTAAATATGTTCACTGTAAATAAACACAATAGTTAACGGGCATGTGTGTGTTGTTTCCTCCTCAAATACCCCATTGGGCCTATGATGGCCACCCTTCTTTGCTACAGCCATTAAGAGGGCTGTCCTTGCATTTTGGATGGGAATCCCGTGGAGGGGAGCCCCGCCCTCACTGTCTGATTGATTTCCTATTGTGGGAGGGCGAAGTGATTGTGTTTCACACCTGTGGCCTGTACTTTCCCCTCCTGGCAATGATCCCGGAGTTCAACCTGGTGGCCCATTCCTCCTTGGGTGGAAATGCCCTGGCACAACTCTATGGGTGACTTAACATGATGCACATGGCAAAAGCAGGGATTCCAAAAACAGTATGGTGGCCACAATATCCTTGTCCACACAGAAGACCTGATCCACCTCACCGCGGAATGCCATTGTGCGCTGGGTCAACCCAGAGGATATGGTAGGGGTGGAAGTGGAGCTGGAGCTCACCAGTGACGGGAAAGCATGACTGGCTCTCCCTCTGAAGCTGCTCAGTAGGGCACTGTCCCCCATCCCTCCCCAGGGTCCTGCTGGCTTACTTGGCTGTCGGAGGGGACTGTGACTGTGGCCCGCCTGGTTCTTCAGGTGGTGGTGATGGAGGCAGCTGTGCTGGTGCTCGCCTGTCAAGGGACATGGTACCTGTGAGCTGTCATGTTGTTCCCCCTCTGTGGCTCCTTAGGGAAGCGTTCCTCACCCCTGCCAGGGGTGCTGTTTACTTACCTGGATGTCGCCGTGCCCATCCACGTCTCTGGCTGTTTTCTTTTTCAGGGTTCAGGCCACGGGTGGTGTTGGAGCCAGTGTGCCCATCTCTTTGGGTGTGTTTCCTTTAAGAGCTCCTGACTGGGCTGGGAACATATTATGAGGGGTGGGGGGGGGGTTGGTTGGTGGCTGGGCTTTGTGCCACTTTAGCCCTCACATGTAAAAACAGCCCATATTAAACCCCTCCCTCTTCCTTCCAAGTGATGGCTTGTCTACTGAGGCTAATGGGGGGCAGTCCCAGTAGATAATCCTGTCCCTACTGATGAGCTGCTGGTGCACTGCTGCTGCTGCTGCTACCTTACAACTCCAGTAGCTAGGGCTGGATGCAAACTGGCTCTGGGCAGCTTCTGTGAACAAGCTCCATTTGTCGGCGCACCCCCCAAGGAAGACACGGCACATGAAGTTGGGTAAAAGTGGCCGCACTGTTTATTCCTAATTGACTCTAATTAACGAATTGCACTTGTAATGGTGGGGGCAAATTCATTCCAATGAATTGGGTCCAGCACCCTTAACTATCCAACAGGTATAACATAGGGATTGGTCTGATATTCCCTCAGGTACCAATCCCTCTTAACTTCTAAACGTCTCCCCTTCCCGCTATGCAGTTGGTGAGAAGGGGACCAGGGCCCATGCGGGCCGGGGAAGGAGAGTAGTGCCCTCAGGCCGGGGACAGTACATGTCACTACCGCCCTCGCGGTCACTTCTCCCAAGGGGTTGACTCCGCCGCTTGCCATAACATGCTATTGCGGCTGGGATCCCCTCATCTCTTAAGGAGTTGCCCCAATTAAAATTCTATCTTACCTACCAGGTGCTGGACCCCTGCCACTTAGGGGCTGCCAGGACTTCATGGACAGGCCCGACCCCCACCTAAACCACACCTATCACCTCTCTCAATTTTTCCCTCAATGCCGCTAAATACCACTCATTTCCCATGGGAGACAAATGAACCCCATCTGCTCTATACAATTCCACTCTCTTGTGAGAGATGGACCGATGGGGAATCGTCCCGCCACCCACGAGCTTAATCCATTTTCCAATTTCCCTGTTCACTGTTTTGCGGGTTCTATCAATTTTGTGCGGCGGTACTCCAGGGCCCCAAGATATCCTCTCTATCCAATCAGTCCATAAGATAGTCACCCCGGGGAACATATGCTTGATAGACCAGATGTCGCTTCTTATTTCCTTCAGCATCTGGACCCCCTTCTTCTCTACCAAATCGTTTTCCCCTAAATGTATAGCTATTATATCCGGGCTTATGCCCCTTTCCTTGGTAAGGGTAGAAAGTAATTGCCGCCACCGCATGCCCCCCCGTCCCATCCACCTGATCCGAGCGTGAGCCGATAAGCCCAGTTGCGTTCCCCAGTGTGATGTCTCTGCCGCCTTGCTGGCCCATCGCACCAGGCTATGCCCCACGATCCAGACCGTGTGTTTTCTCATAAACCTGGGACCTGAGGAGACAAAACATCCATCATTCATTCTACATAGCCAGGGGGGACCGGACATAAGTCTTATATGCCCGACTACGCCACCGGCCTATCGACCGAACATCCTGCTCCCGGAGACCTGCTGACGCGGCGAAGCTGGCGGCCCCTATTCGAAATGAATGTGTCCCAAACAGGTGCGCTGGAAGATCTAGTGCTGTTAATGAGGCCCTCATAATGGTTGTGAACTGGTATCTCGTGAGAGGGGCCCCATTCCCATGACAAAACAGAACCCCGGGGACCGGCGGGCGCACTGACAAATACTGCGCTAGAGCCCTGACTGGACAGAGGTCTGCATTCCCAGCCCGAGCCAAGGTTATAGTGACTCCCCGCCCCTGCTGGTCAGTTTTTGAACGTCGCAGGCGCAATGCCACTTCCTGTTCTTTAAATTCTACATCTTCTACAGCTAGGGCACAATTATTCTTATCCTTGGCTGAATCCACCACTAATTCACTGACCCTGAATGCGCCAAAGAAAGCCACTATAAATGCAGCTGTGAACAGCCTGACTTCACCTATTGACCAGCAAATGCGGGGTAAAGTTCCACACATGCTTGTCAGCAGTCGAGGTGTAATGGGTGGTCTGTTGTCGTGTGCCATACCCCGCTCCCTGGCCCATGCCTCCAACATGCGACGGGCGAAAAATCCCCGGTCGGGTGATGGATAGCCAGCTAACCGGCTCATAAAAACCACTGCCGCCAGCTTGACGCCAATGGTGCCCACTGCGGAGCCCTGTTGTCTCCTGACCAACATGTACTGAAGGACCTGATGTTCCGGAATGGGAAAACCTGCGTCCCAACCCTGGGATGAACGGAAACCCTGGAAATCGCTGAATGCTCTTTGATACGCTGCCCGTGTGCGCGGCGCCAAAGATCCCTGGACGGTGTTATACAGGTCTATGATCCAAGATTCCACGCCCACTGGGGTAAGGGTTCCGGGTCCCGTCTGGCTCCAGGTGCGAGCGAGCGAAAACGCTCCATCTGGAAACGAGATATGGCGTCAGCCACCCCGTTGTTAACCCCGGGAACGTGCCGTGCCTTGAACATGATGTTGTTGTGAAGGCACACTAGGACGAAAGCCCTGATTAACCTCATAACCCTAGGTGAGCGTGATGACTGGGAATTGATTATGTGGACTACCGCCTGGTTGTCGCACCAAAAAAGGACCACGTGATTGGCGAATTCCCCTGTCCAAAGATGTACGGCTAAGACTATCGGGAAAAGCTCCAAATACGTCAGGTCCCTGGTGACACCCTGCTCCACCCACTCAACCGGCCACGGGGCACCACACCATCGGTCCCTGAATATCACCCCGAAGCCCATTCCCCCAGCAGCATCCGAGTGGACCTGGAGTTCTGCTTCCACTAATAGTACATCCCGCCACAAACTCACTCCGTTGAATTCAGCCAGAAAGGAAGACCAAACGTCTAAATCATCTTTCATCTCCCGGGTGACCCGAATATGGTGATGTGGCGGAGGAGACCCCACCAACCTGGCATATAATCGCGACAAGAAGGCTCTACCCGGGGCCACCACCCTGCATGCGAAATTCAGGCTACCAATTAAGGATTGCAACTGCCTGACCGTAATCTTCCTGGCCAACGAACATCCAGTGATTTTTTCTTTTAAGTCTGCCAATTTGTCGTCTGGAAGTCGTGAAACCCCTCTCATTGTATCCAGTTCAATTCCCAGGTACTGGAGGGAGGTAGCGGGGCCCACTGATTTCTCGGGTGCCAATGGGATGCCCAAGTTATCTGTCAACTCCTGAAAGATGTTCATCAACCCCCGGCATTCATTGGTCCCCGCGCCTCCGATGAAGAGGAAGTCATCCAAATATTTGGTGACATCCCCTCCACAGGCACGCTGCCGAACCAGCCACTCGATCAGCGTGCTGAAACGCTCGAACGCTGAACAGGAAATTGAGCAGCCCATTGGCATTGCCTTATCGAAATAAAGCAGCCCTTGAAATGACATCCCCAGGAGATGGAAACTATCTGGGTGGACCGGTAGTAAGCGGAATGCAGATTTAACATCGCACTTCGCTAAAAGGGCCCCTGGCCCATGGCGTTTTACCAGTTCCACTGCTGTGTCAAAGGATGTATATTTCACAGTGGCCAGCTCCCTGGGGATGGCGTCGTTGACTGACCTGCCCCGTGGGTATGATAGATGGTGGATCATACGGTACTCCCCCGGGGCTTTTTTGGGAACAACTCCCAATGGGGAAACAACCAAACCCGGAAATGGTGGGGTTGTGAAAGGGCCACCTAACCTACCCTCCGCACTCTCTTTTCTTATCTTTTGACGTACCACCGCTTCCAGCCCCCGCACTGATTTTAAATTGGGCGCTGCCTTGTGCGGGTGGACCTGCTCAGCTGGAATTCGAAATCCCTCCCTGAAACCACTGATGACATAATCTACCTCTGCCCTATCCGGGTGAGTGGCCAGGGCCGCCTCCAGCCGGTCAACTCTAATTGGAGTTGGGGCCCTTTGCATGAGCTGGTTGTCCTGCTGCGCCCTGCCCCCCCCGACCCGACGATCCCGTGTGGGGCCTTCCTTTACCGCCTTGTTTAGTTCTGGGGCAGGCTGCGACATTGTGCAGGCCGGTGCAATTGGGGCAGGAGTGCCTAAACCTACATTGCGCGCGGGAGCATTTACCCGTGCGCTCAAACTCGTAGCATTGGTTCGTTTGGCTCGCCGCCGACCTCTTGCCCTCGCCACGAAAAAGATCATTGGCCGGCGCCACTCCTCCTTTTGCTAAAAGGTGACCACTATGCGACCTGGGGGCTCTAGCTGCATCTACCATACAGTCCAGCCACAGATCAGGCGCGTGCGTGTCCCAGCGCAGGCCCGGGGTGAAGGCAGCCCTATGGTGAAATTCTTCGTCATAACGGAGCCAGGCCCCTGGTGGTCCTGACTCATATGCCCGACGGACAATGTCCGCATATTTAAGGAGCTCGGGAGCCCTACCCGGGTATGCCTGAATCACCACCCCTTGGTATATTGCAAAGGCCGCAGTCCAATTAGTCCAATTCCTGTCAGCCTTTGGACTTTTAAAGCGCTCCTTATCCTTTTTGTCCTCTGGGTCCGCTGGATCCACTAAGGGGTCCCGAAAGAGGAGGGCAAAGAGATCTATGAACTCTCCCCTCCATATCTTCTCTCGTGTGGCTGGCAGGAGGTGCGCCCCAATGGGGGTTGACACCGCTGCATAGCCAACTCCGGGGTACGTGTACCTCCCCATTTCCGTGGGCTGGGCATATACTGCTGCCTGCTGAGCCCCAGTGCCCCCCCATACCTGCAAAGCCTGACCGGCCAGCCCCTGCACCACCCCTTCTCCGGGGGGCTGCCAGCTGCCCATAGTGGCCGCCGGGCGGTATGCCGGTACCCAGGCTCCATTCCACCACACCAGCTGGGTAGTGGCTGCCCCTGCCGTTCCTGGCCCCGCTCCCGCTGGCGGCGCCTGCTGCCCTTGGGCTATGTTAAACTGTGGTGCCCCCAGTGAACCTTGCGTCACAGTTCCCATGTTCCTTTCCCATCCTGCCATGGGATTCGCCCACCACCCAGCCGTGGGGTATGCCCCACCTGCTAGGTTTGTTCCTACCGGGGCCAATGGTAGTCCCACCATACCTGTGGGTGGCCCAGTTGCTGGTGCCGCACTCCTTGTTCCTCCGCCAGCTCGCTGTTCTGCCATGTCGCGGATGGCACATTCCAGCACTCTGACTCTCTGGCGCAGCTCCTCTTCCTCGCCGCTCGTCTGGGGCGGTCCCTCTCCCGGTGGTTGTTGTCCGCTGCCCCTGTTTCCGATAGATTGGGAAAGGGGGGAAAGGGGCGGACCCCCACCCCCTCCCATAGCCACCCCAAAGGCGGGCCCCATAGCTGGCATCATGACCCCGGCTTGCCCTTGCAGCGGTCCGGCCCACGCCCCCCACGGCGGTACCTGTAGGGGCCCTTGTACTTGTGGGCCGAACGACGGGGCTCCCTGCCCAGGTGGAATGGGTTGCCAAGCTCTATCGCCCGCAAACCGGAATGATTCCCCTCCCACATCTACCCCCCCCCACCGGGGGTTGGGTCCCACCGGTAGCATCACTTGGAGGCTCTACACGGCAGCGCCTAAGGGCTGGGGGGTCCTCAGTGTACCTCGCGGGGGGCTTGGTTCTCCGTCCACCCCTCCGGGGAGGGTGTGGTGCTTCAGGCCCTGCGACTGGCTCTCCCTGCCCAAGGCCCACAGCCTGTGGCACTCTGCTCTCTACTCCCCCCATGCTTCGCAAGAGGGCTTCACATCCCTCAATCCTCTCCCTCAGCGAGGGTTCCTCCTGGGGAAGAGGAGGCTGAGTATCTTCCCCTAATTCCTGGCTGCCCTGTTCCTCCGCAGTGAGCTCAGGGGCGCCTGCCCCCAGATCCCCACGAGCCTGGGCCCCCGCTCGTTGCTCTTCAGCTTCCCCGACCTGAGCAGGGCTCCCGGTGGCTGGCTCCACTCCCACCACCGCAGGCGGGTTGTTGTGGGGGGGTTGTGTACCTTTTTGCCCCCCACCCTGTCCTCCCTTCTTCTTCCTTGCCCCCATGGTGAGGGCTAATTTGGGGTGGGTGGTGAGCGGAGGCTTAATTCCCCTGCCCGCCGGGATTGCTATCCTCCCTAACCCCCTTTTACTGCGGTGGCTGTTTCTCGGAGGGGAGGGGGGTGTCACCAATTCCCAGGCCGCTTGCCGATGCTCCTGAATCCCCGCGACCTGCTGCCTCATTCGCCGCCGTCTCCCAACTGAGGAGACGCGTGGCGGCCTCAGTCCATTGCACCGCCCCTTCAGGGCGATGCACCAATCACCGGGCTCCTCGTGCTGTTCCCCGGCGAAGGTTGCCTAGCAACCTGGGCCGGGTCGTTCATTCTTCCCGCCATGCGGGGTTTGCAAACCTCACCCCCCCTTCTTCTCAATTGCAGGCTCACATACCTGCTGGACAAAGGGGGGGGGGGGGAACCAGCCTCCGCGGACAGGGGAGGGGTGCTTTCAGCCACCAGCCTTCCCCCCAAATCGTCGTGGCTCCCTTCTTCTATGGGGAAGGGGCACAACAATTTAGCTGTCGCAGCTACGTTTAGCTGCGAAGGGCACTTTGAGCCTGCTCACAGCGCCCCTAAGCACAGTGCTGTGGGCAGAGCTCAGAGGAGGGCTAAATATGAGCTGGTCCTCCCTGTACTCCATCAACAGCACAACTGTGCTCAGGGGCGCTGAGCAGGCTCAGAATGGAGCTTGTTCACAGAAGCTACCCAGAGCCAGCCACATTCAGCACTATGAAGTTGCAGGCGTCAGCCTAGAGCGGCACGTGAGCACCAGCAACTCTATGGTGTGGTGTGGTGTGGTGTGTGTGTGTGTGTGTGCCATGCAGCTGGACTGTGGCCCAAGGACACTGCTGGTCCATCTGTTGCAGAGCTGGTAAATGGCAGCTGCAGGGGTGGGCCCTTGGAGTAGCTCCAGGCTCTGGCAGGCTTTCCATCCATCTAAAAATACCCATAAAGCTTGCTCGCAGCTGCCATAAACAGTCACTAGAACTAGCTTGCATCCAGCCCTGGCCACTGAACTTGTAAGACAGCAGCAGCTCCTGCCTCCTGAGTCCTGAGTTGGTCTGGTTTCCTTTTGGGGGCAGGGAGAGCGACCCGACTTGGAAGGAGGGATGAGTGTGTGAGTGAGTAGAGGTGGTGGGAGGTGACTGTGTGAAAGGGGGTTGAGGAGATATTATGTCCCCACTCCTGCTCCTACTCCCCTAACCCCACCAAAATGTTTAAGCACCAGCTGCCATTGTCTCCTTCAAAGCCCTGCAGAGGACTCATTCTTTCCTGCTTCTGGTTTGTTACTGATCCTCTCCAGGCATCCCTGAAAGGCAGAAACTCCTCCTAGGTCCTTTCACATCACTGCCAGCCTTCTGATTGCCCCATTTCTTCCCATCCACCTGTGCATTCCCCCTCTGATGAGAACACATCAGAGCAGAGGCCTGTCAATTCAGTTCGAACAAAGATATTTTATTGGCATGACAAGCAATAAAGGCATTGTCGACGCACCCAAGGAGACACAGAGACTTATGTTGGTGTAAAACTGGCCGCACTCTTTATTTAATCATTCAGGTATAGACAGGTGGGGAAATGCACCCTGCAATTTTGGGTCCAGTATGCCATTTAACTAATATGAACTTATTAACTCAGGTACTGTCCGGATGTGCCTTCCGTTGACAGTATCCTACACCAAAATTTCCCTCCCCTCCTTCAACAGGGCAAGGCCGAAGGGGGGACACAACCCACGGTGGGTTTGAGTAAGAAGTGAAGCGTTCACCGGGTCCGAAGACAGCGCCTGTCCCTGCAGACCCCGGTTACACCACCACTCCCAGGGAGCGTGATCCCAGTGAATGCTGTGCCCTGCATTACACTGTGTATCATCTCCCCATCTCTTAATGAGATGACTCTTACTACCTTCATAACCTACCTATTTAAACTTTTGCTGGCATACTGGACCCCTGCTGAGTGCGACGTTATTTAAATTCTATCCAATTCTTATCCAGTAGAGCGATAAACTCGTTCTCGCTCCCTTTCTTTTTAGGTAAATCAAATTGCTTGTTAATTAAGCCGAATCTGAGTTAACAACAACAATAAACTGTTTAATTGCCAATTAACCATATAACAAATCAACCTATTTTTATGCCTACTCTGCACTATAGAGGAGGCGAAAAACACGGTTCTTAAATTAAGGCTACCTGCTAAAATTCCTCCTCGGTCCCGTAGTGGCAACCATTTTTTAAAAACCCCACAGTGCTAGAGGGAGGTGGGTGGGGCTGCCTCTTTGCCCGCCAATTCTGGAATGCCACTTTCGCACGGCAATGCAGAGCTCCGCCACTCCTAAAAGGGGTGGGTCACTCAAGATCCAGTGAGGCACGCATGCGCAACCTCGCTCCCAGACCGGTTGCCCCAGCAACCCGAACTCAGGCAAGGTGGGCTCTCTACCGAGTCCCCTTGCCAAGGCCACCTCTCTGCGCCTCTCTCAGGGGGTTGGGGCACAACAATCACCCCGTCGCCGCCATTTTGGCAGCGAAGGGGACTTTTCAAATACAAGGGAAAGACAGTGCCCTAAGGGAACTGTCACAAGTTGAGGTGGAGTGGCCAGCGTCACTCACTCAAGAGGTGGCCAGGTCTCCTGAGTGACCCCCCCAAATGTCTATACCCATGATCGGGTGGCATGTTGTTACATAGTGCAACACCAACTCTGTTGTTTCTCTGCTATCTGCCAGGATCAGGCACAACTTCTCAACATCACTTTAAAGGTGAAAGCCTTGTACAATCATCCCGGAGAGGGTGACAAAGAATCTTCCTTCTGCTTCCTCTTTTTTGGAAAACTGGAGGAGGAAGAGGCTCTGTTTTAATCTCAGTTGTGCTGGCTGCACAGTTGCTGATGCATCTATGGCATGCAAGCTGTGCATGCCAGTGCCTCTATGAGACACGCTTTGGATGCGCCATTTCCACTGGAGTGGCCTTCAGTTTCTGTCTATACTTGCACTGGGCTAATGTGCACCTAATGTCCACGTGACTGGCAATTGTTCTTGTTTACTAAACTTGGGTGGAATAGGGAGTGCTGTACCATGGGACTGTGGACTGTGCTATTATCCATTACATACGGTATGTACACCAATGAGCATCCTTATCTTGTTCCAAAGTTCCCAATATAGATCCTGCAGATCAGTTAAATCCTTCATAAATCCCAGCTCCTGGCAATAGGAAGCCTTGTTTTATGGCTTGTCAACGTTGTTTTGTGTGCCTCGTGCATTGTTACTGTTAGAAAACATTGTTGCTGTTAGACTTCTGCTGAAAATGCACCCAGGATGGTGCTGGATGGTAACAGGGGCCTCGCAGAGCCTGCAGCCTAAAGATAATGCGAGTGAGATATAGGGTGGCCAATGGTGCTGTGCTGTATGACATGATTCCACACAGCATGAAGGGAGCTTAGGGCTGCCTCAGCTCAGGTGGGAATTAGGAACCGGTGCTGTGGATGGGATAGTTCTGGATCAACCCAAGGTCCGTTAATCCACCAGGCTATTGCTTCTCACACCTCTCACTCCATCCCCCATTTGCCTCCCCCCTTCATCCCTCCTTTCCACCAGCTTCCCTTGATGAGATCCCCTCCCTGCTCTCCACATTCAATCCTTCTACCTGTCCCCTCCTGCCTTCTGACCTCTAGTGCCCCCACTGTCTCACCATCTCTTCTGCACCTTGTCAAGCTCTCCCTCTCTATTGGCTCCTTTCCCTCTCTGCCTTCACACATGCCACTGTCTCCCCTATTGTCAGGGGGGTTATGTGTAACCAGTTAATGTAGCCTGGGGTGTTAGGTGTCTAAATGATCAGTGTAATGTATAGAACAATGCTGTGTGAATTATATGATGTGAATGATTGATTGTATAAGCTAGAATGAAAGTTATAGCAAAAACGTAGACACTGAAACAGGAAACTTATTCAAGACAAAGGAGTTTGGCTCAAATACACATCCAAGCAGTGTACAGTGACAACAAGCGGATAGCTGGGGAAAGGCGAGAAGCGACACAAAGGACCAGGGTGCAGATTTAAAGGGGCTGCTTGATAGCACCTGAAGAGATACACAGTTCCTGAGAAGAAGCTGAATCAGCCTGTCTGCAGGCCAGACCACACTCTTGGCTTTCTAGAACTTAGGTGAGGACTTAGGGCGTTTATACACGAGACAAAAAAGACGGCTGATCCTTTGATCAGCCGCCTTTCTTTGCGCTCGTCTACTTCTTCCAGCTGCGTGTTACAGCGCGTCGGAGTGGGCAGGCGATCCTGCCCCCTCCGATGCGGATCCCCGAAGTGTCGGCTTTAAGCCGCACTTCCGGGTTCCCTTCTGAAGTGCGCACGCGCAGAAGGTTGCGCATGCGCACTGAGCTCTAAGACGGGTCTGATGAACATCAGACCCGTCCGAGAGAGGTAGGCGCGGGGGAGATGCGGCACATTAAACGCCCTTAGGGAGGTTTGCTAAGTTAAGCTAGCATTCCGCACTCTTTTGATTTAATTTCATGATGCACCTTCTGTGTTTACTCTGAACTAATATTATTTGTTTTAATTCTTATATAAAACTTTCTTATTATAAAGCATGTGTCCGTTTGGGTACTGGCACTGTGCTGACCGGGATCTTGGTCTACCACCAAGATGGGCCTAACCCCTTTTTACTTTTCTGATGACTGTGGAGCCCTGAGATACAGGCGGCAGAGGATTAACCCCAGATGGGCTGGCACACTTTGGGGAGAGTAGTTCTCATTGATTTCTGTAAGCAGGGTAATTGAGTCGAGGCTGGTCTAGCGGTGCTTTAGGGGACTGCCAGCAAGAGAATATCTTCAAATCCTAGTCACAGTGGTGAAACGAAGGCCGTGAAACCCACATGGGTAGCAATGTCCACTGCAAGACACGTTTGAGAAAGGGTGCAAGCTGATACCAGTGTCTGGTGCAAGACACTGTGGAGAAAGTGTGTAACTGGTCCGATGGGCTTTGCAGAATGTGCGAGTGTTTGTTTTGTTTTGCCAGACTGCCCAAGATGAACAAAGAAAAGTTAATAGAAGAAGATAAGCCCCCAGAAGGGCTAGGTTTATTCTGAGGAGCGAGGATTTTTGTATGCCATTCCCGGGAGGGGTTAGGCTGTTAACTTCAGGGATTTGCCCTGAACAGGGCCAGGCATTTGTCCTGAGAGCCAGATGTGGAGGTTTACTGTCCCTGGAGGAACTAGCTTTTTATTTTTCAGGGGTCAAGCACTGCCGCCTGTAAGCCCCGAGAAGGGTTAGGCATTTTATCTTGGGTTCAGCATTAGTTACATCAAAGCCCATGATGGGCAAGATGTTAAGGGCCAAAGTATTTGTTGTTAGTAGGCAACTGTTATGACTTGTGACAATGTGTAAAGTTTTATTTTGGGGTTTTATAATATTTTGTAAGATCTGTATGTGAATGTTGTTTTGATGTTATTTTGATGTTTTTCCCCCCTTTCCATGTATATGGAGTATGGCGAAAGCTAATAGAAGAAGCAGCAAGTGTCCTGTGAAGGGACCTGCAGATGCAATTAACATTGCAGAGCCACAGCTTCAGGAACGTGAGTGCTACAACTTGTGAGCAGCTGAAGCCAGAGAGGGAACAGGAAACATTCCACTGGGATACAGCAACTCCGGCAGCATGAAATGTTTATGAAGGATTTCCTCAACCCAACAGCTGGACTAGCTGATACAGCAGTGTCTTCAACTTGTTACCCTATATGATGGAACACTGGACATTGAGGAATTCTTCTGAGAAGACTTGCTAGAAAAATGACATCCCAAATTAACTATGCATGCCAAGACTCCCAGGCGTCCGTTGCCCGGGCAGAGACTCCGCACACCTCCTTGGTTTTCCGAGGAGCTGCGGATGCTGAAGCAAGAGGGCAACGGTTGGAGCAATGGTGGCGTCGTTCTCGCGCTGAGGCTGACAGATTGTGACATAGAGCTAGTTTACGAGCCTATGCCATGGCTATGCGGATGGCAAAGAGGGAGTTCTTTGCCGCCCTCATAGCGTCCGCTAAATCCCGTCTGACGGAGCTGTTCCGGGTTGTGCGGGGGCTGATCAGTCCAGCCTCCCTTAACCCTGGGGTTGAGTCATCATCTGCTCGCTGTGATCTTTTTGCGGATTATTTTGTGGAGAAAATAACTTGGATTCACCAAGACCTCGATGCCGCACTTAATACAGTGGAGGATGCACAGGGTGTAGAAGCCCTGGATTGTCCGATTTTATGGGATCACTTTCAATCAGTGACACCTGCTTACGTGGTGGATGTGCTTGGGCGGTTCGAGCCACTTCTTGTGAACTAGATCTGTGCCCGTCCTGGCTGATTAAGAACTGCCGGGAGACAATGGGGCCGTTGCTGGCTGGGTTGGTCAACGTCTCCCTGTGGGAGGGCAGAGTGCCGGGCTGCCACAAGGAGCCGGTGGTGCGGCCTCTGCTCAAGAAACCATCGCTTGATGCTGACTCCCCTGCCAGCTATCGGCCTGTCTCTAACCTTCCTTTTTTAGGGAAGGTTATTGAACGGGTAGTGACTCAGCAGCTCCAGGGGCATCTTGACCACATTGGTTATCTTGATCCTTCTCAGTCTGGCTTTCATCCGGACCATGGCACTGAAACAGCACTTGTGGCTTTGGTAGATGATCTCTGTTGTGAAAAGGACCGGGGTTGCTTGACCCTATTGGTCCTGTTAGATATTTCGGCTGCATTTGATACTGTTGACCATGAGACGCGCTTGTGGGACAGTGCGGGGATGTGCAGGATCGTTCTCGAATGGTTCTGCTCATTCCTGACTGGGAGAACTCAGTGGGTGGTACTCGGTGACTGTTTTTAATCATACCAAGATCTCCCGTGTGGGGTTCTGCAGGGTTCTGTCTTGTCCTCTCTCCTGTTCAATGTGTATATATGCAGCCGATCGGTGAGGTGATCAGGATGTACGGGGTGAGGTGTCATCAGTATGCGGATGACACCCAACTGTACCTCTCATTTTCAACTGACCCAGGCCTGGCTGCCTCGGTGCTTACCCGGTGTTTGGCAGCTGTGGGGGACTGGATGAGGGCTAATCGATTGCGACTGAATCCTGACAAGATGGAGGTGATGTTAGTGGGTAAGTCGGTGGATGTGATGGCTCCCTCTACTGACTTCCCAGGTCTGGAACCTGGGGGTGTTCCTCGATGCGCAACTCTGCCTGGATCTCCAGGTGGAGGCTGTGGCGAGGAGTGCCTTCCGCCAGTTACATCTGGTGCAGCAGCTTCGGCCGCTGATTTTGGCTCCGGACCTGGCGATGATCATCCATGCTTTTATTACCTCTTGGTTAGACTACTGTAACATGTTCTACATGGGGCTACCTATGGTGATGGCTCGGAAGCTGCAGCTGGTGCAGAATGCGGCGGCCCGGCTCTTGGTGGGGCTGGGTCACTGGGAGCACATTACACCGGTGTTCCGATCTGTGCACTGGCTGCCAGTAGTCTTCTGGGCTCGATTCAAAGTGTTGGTTTTGACCTATAAAGCCTTACATGGCCTGGGCCCTGCCTACTTGAGAGATCACCTCACTCCCCGGGTTCTGGACCAGCCTCTGCGGTCATCCGGGGGTGCCTTGTTGGAGGTCCCTCGGGTTTCCCGGGGGTGGGGCCCACGCAGGATAGGGCGTTCTCGGGTTTCCCTCCTGGTGGGGGTCTGTCTGGCTCCGGACCTCCCAACTTTTCATAAGAATTGTAAGACCTGGCTGTTCCATCAGGCATTTGGCGAGGGAGAGGGGTGATGGGTTGGATGGTGTTTGGGAACTGGAGAAGGGTGTGGTGGGTTTTTTTGTGTTTTTTATTATTAATTATTATTATTATTATTATTGTCATTTATTGAAGGATAGATTTTAATTATTTTATTGTATTTTATATTCACTGCTGTTAGCCGCCCCGGGCTGCCTGTGGCAGGAGGGGCGGGATACAAGTTTTCTAAATAAATAAATAAATAAATAAGACTCACTGGTAAACTATATCAGACCTCTCAGTCCTCATCCTCAAAGGAAACCTACACAGTGACAACACCCTCAGAATAAAGGCCTGGGAACTAAAATTCATAACTTTGTTTGACACCAAGAACAATGGACTTAACAAAGACCTAAATTTCTCCAGCCACTACAACAATCTGTAAACTTTGTCACCAAAAGTAATGGACTTAACAAGGACCTATATTTCTTCAGCCACTACAGATATCTACTATACCTTACAGTCTACTGCATTTTTGATTTCTGTTATCCTCTGTACCAAGTTCCTAGATATCATTTAACTGCTTTGTTTCCTTCTCTGTAACTGTCAACTGAACACTCAACCTTTCCGTTACTGTGAACCCATTTCCTTTGATATGCATATTCCTTTACCACTACCTACTGTTTCTTGGTCTCCTACACCGATATATCATTTTACAGCTGTTTTTAATTGTCTGGCACATCTCTGTCTCTCTCTTTACCCCCCCCCCCCCACCTACTACCTTCTCGTATCCACTTCCACCTATTCCATGCTCCCTCATATATACTTGCCCTACATTTGATCAGTATATATGGGTGAAAACAGACATGACGCTAACCACCCTTTAACCACCCTTGGTGGCTATTTATGCATGTTTCAGGGCTGCATTGGTGCCCTATGCAGCCCTGAAACATGCATAAATGACCCCCAAGGGTGGTTAAAGGGTGGTTAGCGTCATGTCTGTTTTCACCCTATATTTCTACTGGCTACATTTACACTACATGCCTGAGGAAGGGCCCTGTGCGGCCCAAAAGCTTGCCTATTTCCACCAACAGTTGGTCCAATAAAAGATAATCATTCGAACCACTTTGTCTCTCTGGTAAACTTTTGTTTGTCTGTGATCCTTTAAAGAGGGGAGGGGTTTATTGCAAATTTAACACTGGTAACTCTTAAAAATCTGTGTTCGCTTGCTGTAAAAACAAAATGCCTCCAAACAAGGGACGGAGAGCATAAACCCCGCTCTGAATGCAATAAGCACCTTCACCCCAAACATCACAAGGACACTGCTTAGGCAACTGGGGAACCACATAAGGGAACAGGAACTAAGGTAGGGGGTGGACACCACCTACCCCAACACCCTGGCAATACACCGAGGAAATGTTATGCCTGTAAGCAAACGGGCCATTTAGTCCTGTCAAGAAGGCAAGGAGAGGAATGTGTAACTCCCGACATACTACACTGGAGCTGTATGGCCGGAGTCTGGAGATGCCGATAACACCTATGGGCAAGATGCTAGCCATGGCTGGTCCAGTGGTGCTTTGGGGGACTGCCACAGAGAGTGAAACCTCAAATCCCGGTCACACCTATCCTAAAGAAACCCTCTAGTCCCTCCAATTACTGCCCCTTCTCTCTCCTTCCCTTTGCTTCCAAGCTCTTAGAATGTGTTGTCTACACCTGCTGTCTTGACTTCCTTTCCACCAGCTCCTCCCGACCCTCTCCAATCTGGCTTCCATCCTCTCCACTCAATGGAGTCCGCTCTCACTAAAATCACTAATGATCTTCTCTTAGCTAAATACAGTCGCCTCTACTCCATTCTTGTCTTCCCTGATTTCTCTGCTGCCTCTGGCACTGTTGACCATACACTCCTTCTCGACTTGCTCCACTCCCTTGGTTTCCAAGGCTCAGCCCTCGACTCATTCTCTTCCTACCTCTCTAAACTCTCATTCAATGTAACTCTTGCTGGTACCTCCTCCATGTCACTTCCCCTCTTGGTTGGAGTCCCCCAAGGCTCTGTCCTCGGCCTGCTTCTCTTCTCTACTCTGTCCCTGAGCGAATTCCTCATCTTCCCTCTGAAGCCTTCCTCTCCCTGTTCCTTCTCAATTTCCATTGACAGGGCCCGGGTCACCATTCAGCCTGTCCCTCAGGCACTAAGGGCGTTGATAGACGATCCCACTGACAAGCGGGATCATCCAGCGCCGGCATCTGTCCCCCGCCTTTCTCTCTCTGCCGTGTCTGCTGTTCAGACACGGCAGAGAGTCTTTGTGCGCATGCACGCCCTTCCACGCATGCGCCCAAGCCCAGGGAACCCGGAAGTGCGCCGTTAAGCCGGCACTTCGGGGATCCGCGTTGGAGGGGGCAGGATCGCCTGCCCCCTCCGACGCGGGGTAAGATGCAGCCAGAACAGATAGAAGAGCGCAAATAAAGGCGGCTGATCAAAGGATCAGCCGCCTTTTTTGTCTTGTCTATAAACCGCCATAGTCTGGGGTTCATCTTTGACTTCTTTCTCTCCTTTAAACCACAGGTTGAATCTGTTGCTAAATCCTGTCATCTCTCTCTGCACAAGATCACTAAGATCCATCCTTTCCTCACTGTTTCCACTGCTAAAACCCTAGTCCATGCTCTGGTTATCTCTCACCTTGACTATTACAACCCCCTTCTCACTGGCCTTCCCCACTCTCATTTGATCCCCCTCTTATCAATTCAAAACTCTGCTTTTGATCACGTGCAGCCCCATCTCTCCTCTCTCCATCGGCTCCCTCTACCTGAACGCATTCAGCAAGTTTCTTGTCTTTACCTACAAGGCGAGTGATGGCTTTGCCAACCCCCCACCCCATTCATCCCCCACTACTCTCCCGCCCAAAAGCTCTGCTCCTCCTCTTCCACCACTCTTGCCTGCTCATGACTCCACTGCTTCTCAAAGCGTATTCACCTGTTCTCCCTTGCTGCCTTCCATGCCTGGAATTCCTTCCCTGAACACATTAGCTCCTCTCCCTCCTTCCCAACCTTCAAATCCCTCCTGAAAACCTACTTCTTCCATCAGGCCTTCCCTTCCCTAGCTCCTCATCCCTTAGTCCCCTTCCTGATTTTCCCAACAGCACCTTTCCCTTTGTAACTAAGCTAAGCACATATATCTGCACTGATGCATCCTCTACTTACTGTCCTTTGAATGTTATCAGACTGCCTGTCCTCACTATGCTCCAATGGATTCATAATAATAATTAATAATAAATAAAATATTTATATAGTGCCAGCAAAATATCTGACACGTTAGAAGTGTTGGAAGGGTCCCTGCCCCAGGGGGCTTCCAATGTAAGAGAGACAAAGGAGGGGAGATGAGGGGTGAGGGCAACGGAGGGAGAGACGAAGGTGCATTCATGAAGGCACGAGATTGCAGATACATGTGCTTAGCTTAGTTACAAAGGGAAAGGTGCTGTTGGGAAAATCAGGAAGGGGCCTAAGGGACGAGGAGGTATGGAAAGCCTGACAGAAAAGGTAATTTCTCAGGAGGGATTTGAAGGTTACGTGGGAGGGAGGGAGTAGACCAAATGTGTTTAGGGAGGAGGTTTCAGGTATAGGAGGCAGCACAGAAGAAGGTGTGAAGATGGTTCAGGGAGCAGGAGACTCAGGAGCAGGTGAGGGTGGTGGCAGAGAGGAGTGAAACTTCTCGGGCAGGGACCGTGTCTATCTTATTCTCTGTAAAGTGTCAGGCACATCGCTGGCACTATATAAAAGCTAATAATAAAATAATAATAATAATAATAACAACAACAGCAACATAGCAGGAAACAAGAGCAGACAGAGAGGGGGAGCAAGGTCATGAAGAGCCTTGAAGGTAAAGACAAGGAGGTTGTGCTGTGCTGAATGTGAGGGGGGAGCCAGCATAGGGAGAAGACAAGGAGGGCCTGAACATGGTCAAAGCAGCAGGTGAGGTGGATGGCCTTGGCAGCAAAGTCTTGAGCAAAGGTGAGAGGGTCAAGGCGAGACTGGGGGGCTGTAGGCGGCCAGTAAGGAGGAGGTTGGTTTTAAAGTGTAACATATAAACCCAGCGTATATATTTAGTGAGTTAGTTCTCAGCAATTGGCTTTTGTCAACTTTCATGCCAAGATCTGAGGAAAACAACCCCCTTAGCAGTGCCCAGTGCTAGTCTGCCAAAACTCTGCCCGTCACCGTGGGGTTGGCGTAGAAAGCTGCAGGAAGGCATCAGAGAGCTTTATTCTGGGAGAGCTAGTATGGGCTCCTGTTGCTCAGTTTCTGGCAATGCTCATGGCAGCAATCATTTGTTTGCCAGGATGGTACAGCGTCTGTGCAAACACAGCATACAAGTGCTTTCTGGCCAGAGAGGCACACTGCAGAAGGGCATGGTTCAAAAGCCCTGTCCCAGCAAATGGCTTGCAAGGAAGATTGAGACATGAGACACTTGGTGAGAAATTCAGGGTCTCGGAGGTGTGACTAGAGAGGAGCCTGGGCCCTTCCCCAGTGGCGTAGCAAGGATGGGGGCAGGCCCAGGCTCATGTCCCAATCATGGGACCCCCATAAAGGCAAGGGGGTGGGTTCGTTGGAGTGGGCGGGGGGGGGGGCGGAGGAGGTGGCCCCATTTCTTCCTCCACTCACTGTAAATTTCCTAGCAGCGCTCAGGTTGTTTGCAAAGGGCACCCTCAGAATGCGGGGCCTGGGCTAAAACTAAGCAGCCTCGCTCCATGGTAGCTCTGCGCTACCCTGCCCTTCTCCTTGACCATAGACACATTATGGGGCCTGAAACCCAGCAGCATATGCTCATCCTTCCTCCCTTGCCATCTCCCTCCCTTCTCCATGCTCTCTCAGGCACTGCTCTCTGGCTGCTAGAGTACAGCGGCTCAGGTTAGGCAGATGGCAGCACTGTCCAGTGGCGGGTGCAGCAGCAGCAGATTAAATCCCTTGCCTGGCTATCTTGGCCAGGGGGAATGTGGGAAAGGCAGAGGCCCCGCCTCTCCCACCACATTTCTCCTGGCCGAGACTGACAGGCAGCGGAGTGTGTGTGTGTGAGACGGATTGTGGGAGAGGCGGAGCCTCTGCCTCTCCCTCACTCCATGCTCCCCCCTCCGCTGCCTGTTGGGGGAGATGTGGACCGACTGGTCAGTTGGCCAAGGGGGCCCCACACAGGGTCCCCAGCTCCCGGCCACTGTCAGGCCAGGAGCTGGGGACCCTGAGTGCGGGGCCCTCCCAGGAGTGGGGCCTGGGGCAGCTGCCCCATGGTAGGAACGGTCTTGCCCATTTAAATGAACTGGTGTGAACTCTGTATGGATGTTTGTCTTGGTTTAAACAGGCTGATAGGAGCTTAACTTGCAGCTAAAAGTCTTTCTCAATACAATACAGTCCCCAGCATTTGGACTCTCCAGATCTGGCTCCTTCTCTATTGTGAGGGAGCTCTGGCCTGGAACAAAATGGGGCTGATGGTCAGCATCAATGTATATATAGAAAGAGCTGTGGGGGAGCTTGGACTTGTGATAACCTACTGAATGATGAAACAAACTCCAATTAGCCAATCTTTGAAGTTACTGTGTGGCAAAGTCATTGAGTGCAAGGTCCTTATTTCGGTAATAAATTAGAGATTGATCAGTATTTAGTGGTGATCAACAGTGCCCTTTGCTCTTGATTTCCCAATTCTTTCTCCTTGGCGCCCTCAAGTGTGTCCTGTTTTTGCCTATATACAGGAGGCTCTGCTATGCTGGGTGTCAGCCGTACTGAAAGTTTAAGATCATGGGTGGAGATGTGATCTCTGGCGTGTTAATTTTCAGGCAGCGATAGCTGCTTGAAACTTAAATGCACAATCACTCTCCATTATAAACAGGGGACTGCTGAACCCCCGATTTTGAGGAAACCGCTTGAGCTACATTGCTGAAAATTTATCCATGGCTATAAGTTGTGAGGACCATCATACGCACAAAGATTTAAGAAGATCCATCAGGAAAATAAAATGTTATAACTGTTTTAACATTAATTGGTTGTGGTCAAAATGCACAGCGTCCTCACAATTTTGATTCATTAATATCTCCTCCCCCTGGATGAGTTGAGCCCCCAAACTTCACAGGATTGGTGCATGAGATCAATAACAACAGCTTCTGAAATATGATACTGATTGGTGCAGCCAAAACCGAGATATTAATGATTAAAATATTAGTTCTGCCGCCTTGCACATGCGCATTTGAGCTCCTCTCCCGTCGGAGAGCCGGGGAAGCGGAACTCTAAACACTGACTTCTGTACTAGTCTCCCCCTGGCTTGTGCACTGTGCTGGAAGGCAAGCATACCTGCCCCCCCTCCCCCACACGGCCCTGCCCTCGCTCGCCTTGACCCCCCCCCCAGGCAAAACGGAGTCAGCAGAGCTTGCTGGGGCCAGAGCCGGCACAGCCGCGGCTAGCTGGGGCCCCGTGGTTGCATGGCTGGGCGGCAGGCTGCAGCCAGCTTCTCCCCCAATAAGTTGTTCTGCCTCCCCTCCCTGGCTCCTGTCCCCATACCTCACCTTCCTCTCCCTCCTAGTAGTGCTCCAGCAGCAGCAGTGGGACACAGGGGATCGGGCTGTGTGGTGGCGCCTGCGCAGTCAGGTGCACCACGTAGGAGGAGGCGTTCCCAAAGAAGCCCATGCACGGGCTACTCTTCTTGCTACACACCCGGAGTCCCAGGCACACGCAGAGCCTGTGGCTCAGAGCAGCTAGCAGGCGGATTGGGCCTGCTAGTCTCCATGGCCCGGAGCTTCCCGTACTTGAACCAAGCCAGGCTCAGGAGGCCCTCCTGTTGACACTGGGGACTAGATCTGGACGCGGGTCTGTGAGCGGGTGAGCTATCATAAATAAACAAGCCCTGTGGATGAAAGCCTGTCTCTGTGAATATCTGGTCCTTGCTGGTGGTCATCCGGCTGCCTGCCCCGGCAGGCATTACATGGTGTCAGAAGTGGCCTTCACAGACCTGTGAAGTGACCCCCAAGAAAAGAGTTCCGTCTCCGGGAAAAGGGCACCCACCTGTGACATGACCCCCCCCCCACAATAGCCATGGAGCCCTTCAAGCCTCCACCCCCCTCAGCTTTGACAGGAACCTGGGGGAGAACTGGCAAAGATGGGAACAACAACTGCACCTCTACCTCACAGTTACAAAAGCTGATCAAGAGGAGGGCGATTACCAGGTTGCCGTGGCCCTTCACTGCCTCGGGGACTGGGCCCTTGAGGTGTACAACACACTCCCAGGTGTGTTTGCAGACCCGGGGACCCAGACCCTAGATGAGCTCCTCACAGCCATGAAGAACTACTGCGTTCCCAGGAAGAACCCCATATTTGAAAGATTTCCGTTCTGGCACCTCCTGTACGACGATGACGCCGGCATCGACCCCTTCCTGACTGCCCTGAGGGGGAAGGTGCAGCACTGCAAGTTTGGCCAGACACTAGACCTGATGCTGCACGATAAGATAGTATTCAGCATCACAAACCCCAAGATCAAGGAGAGGCTCCTGGAGAAACCGGACCTCACCCTGGCCCAAGCCATCAACATTTGCAGGACCAAGGCCATCATGAGAGCTCAAGCCATGGCAATGGCCACCGAACCTCGAGTGCTCGCAGTCATGGCCCACCCTGCCGCCTCCCCTACCACCAACCCACCCCACCCTCAAGGTGCGGAGCAAGACGCACGGTGCATGTGTCAGAGATGTGGCCACCTCCACAGTCCCCAACAGTGCCCTGCCTTCAGGGAGACATGCCGCCGTTGCAGCAGGAGAAACCACTTCACCAAGGTATGCAGGGCCAGGATGCCTGCGCAGGGGTCCACCCGAGGGATGAACACACTCTACATGGGCACAGTTGCCCCCACCTACCAGAGTGGCACCCAGAGCTCAGCGAACCCCTGGGTCAGCACCATACTTGTCGCTGGACACCCCATCCCCTTTAAATTGGACATGGGAGTGGAAGCAAACACCCTCCCCGCTAGCATTGCGAGAACTCTTCCCCCGCACGTCTGTCGCAGCAAGCCGGACATCACCCTGGTTGCCTTAGGGGGAGGGCGGATCACACCCACAGCAAAGATTGCTGTCAGATGCACAACTGAAACCTCCAGCGCCATCCTGCCCCTGTACGTCATAGACACGCAGGACCCGCCACTCCTGGGCAAGTCAGCATGCGTGGCCCTTGACGTTGTGAGGCACATCCACACGGTGACTCCGGATCCTCCAGAAGACCAGGACGACCTCCTTGCCAGGTATGTAGATATCATGGGAGGCCTGGGGCACTTCCCTGGCCAGCACCATATCCACCTGGACCCGGCGGTACCCCCCGCGATCCATGGCTGCAGGAAGGTCCCCTTTGCGGTTCAGGAGCAGCTCCGCACCACCCTCACAGAGCTTGAAGCGTCCAAGGTGATATCCCGGGTGACGAAGCCCACCCCATGGGTGAGTAGTCTCGTGATCACTCAGAAAAAGAACGGCTCTCTCCGAGTCTGCCTAGGCTCATGGGACCTGAACAAAGCGATCCTCCACCAGCACTTCGCCATCCCCACCGTGGACGACATTCAGAGGAAGCTAGCAGGCAAATTGATATTCACCATCCTTGACGAGAAAGATGGCTTCTGGCAAGTTGTGCTAAGCCCTCGGCGGAACTGTGCACCTTTAACACACCCTAAGGACGATATCATTTCAACCGGCTACCATTCGGCATTAAATCGGCCAGTGAAGTCTTCCAACAGAAGAATCACAAATGTTTTGGGGACATTCCTGGTGTACGCATCATAGCAGATGACATGCTGATCACCGCCTCGTCAAAGGAGGAACACGACCACACGCTCCAACAAGTCCTGCAGAGAGCTCGAGAGAAAGGGATCAGGTTCAACAGAGAAAAGATACAGTTCATGGTTGAGCAGGTGCGATACATAGGGCACATATTCTCCCGAGACAGAATCCAACCAGATGGGGACAAGGTAGAGGCCATCCAGAAGCTAGCAGCCTCCCAGGACAAGAAGGCGCTACAGCGACTCCTAGGCACTAGTATCCAGTACCTGGCGCAATATATACCCAATGAGTCAACCCTGACGGTGCCCCTACGAGCCCTTCTACAAAAGGATGCAGAATGGCTGTGGGATGTACATCACCAACAGGCACTTGAGGCCTTGAAGAAGGTCACCTCCTCTGCCCCGGTGCTCCAGTATTTTGACCCAACACAGCAGTCAGTAATACAAGCAGACGCCTCCAAAGACGCCTTAGGAGCCTGCCTCTCCCAACAGGGCCAGCCCATAGCGTATGCCTCGCAGTCCCTCACCGCAGCTCAGCAGAACTATGCACAGATTGAAAAGGAGCTCCTAGCCATTATGTTTGCCACCGGGAAGTTCCACCAATATATGTATGGCACCACGGTCCAGGTACAGACAGGCCACAAGCCACCAGAGGCCATTGTGCATAAGCCCATAGGAAAGGCATCAGCCTGGCTGCAGCAAATGCTGCTACAACTCCAGAGATACGACCTGGAGCTGGAATACACGAAGGGCACGAGTATGCACATAGCCGACACCCTCTCCAGAGCACCTGTCAATTTTTTCCATTATTAAACTTTAATTTATTATCATAATTCGACAAGGAACAATTTTGTCAGAGTGCATTAAGTCTGTTATTTACATGTATACAAATTGTATACAGTTCATATGATGAAGTTAAGAATGTGAGTGTAGACATTATACAATTCATTCTACAGAATGAAGTTCAAATTAAAGTTTAATAATGGGAAAATGTGAAAGTTTAGTTATTGATTAAAATGAATAAAAGTATGTATGGTAAGGAATTAAAGTACGTCTATTACATGTATGTTGATGTCCTAAAATATTAAATATTGCTCAAATTCTGAAATAATTTCTATGTTTTTTGGCGTTTATGTTTTGTTGCACTGTATGGAGTGGAAGATTTTTTGGATTGTAATTGTACTGAGTTTGTGGGGGGTTTTGTATTTTAAGAAAACTCTTGTGCATTTAAGTTTTTTTTTAAACTGTTAAGTTTTTTGTTTTGGTTAATATTGATCAGTCTCTAGTCTCTAGCTATCAGTGGAATGGGGGTTAACAATGTGAGTTCCTTTATCTCCTTGGCTGTTCAGGGAGCTGCTGTTCTGACCCATTGCTTCCAGGTGGTCATTTTGCTGTTTTTGTACCTGCTAAAAGATAAAGAGGAGGTCACTGCAAACAAACAATACAAGCCTGTTCCAGCCTGGCTCTGTGCAGAGTCATGGGGTGTGGCATGTTCCCAGATGTGCTTTGTACCCATTTTGCACTGGTGTACATAAAGCACAAGGAGAAGCAGGCCCTTGAGCCACAGTACCTTTCCAAGAGCACCCTCCATGAATCTCTGGTGAGGTCAGGACTGGGGGGTGGGGGGGATTGGCTGATATTGATGGTGTCCATGGTGGAGTGCTACAGGTGAAACTGAGAGCTGTGCAGGGTTCCAGGATGAGAATAAGAAGGGTGAGAGCTGAGGTGCATTGGCAAATCTGTGGAAACGTTCTGGTTTTAGCTGTTGCTAGTTAGACCTCCCACCTCCCTCACTTCTATGAGCATTAACAATCACAGCAACAACCTCAAGAAAAGTAAAATGGGGGAGGGGACCAAGTATTTCCCCAGGTTTTGTCCCACTCTCTCCATCCTTAAGGTGTGCAATTTGAGAATCAAGGGCCTGCAGGGCGAGACTCACCGAAGCAAACATCGACCAGTCATCATGGCTGTGTCATAACAAGAAAGGTTGTCGAGACTCATCAACACCAAAACTTAACTTCTAAATCCGCAATATAGTTACTTTTAGCAGATGAACAAATCAGCACACTCAAGCTGCTTGCCTGCATTACTTGGCCCAGCAAAACAAAATCCCCCTTTTACATACATTCTAAAGCATCTATGTGGGGTAATTCAAAACTTTGTATTGCAGGTAATTCCATTATTTGGCCAGATTAGATAGGTAAGGGAATTCTAAGTATCAGTCACCTTATAGAAAATGACACTTTTCTCCCTTTTACTATTATAAGGGAAAGGTTCAAGTCCAAAAAATAATGGCAGTATAGTCAGCTTAAGCATGCTCTTGCTAATCAGCTTCGGCCTGATGCACTTGCTACTCCTGGCCTACCAGAATTGCTTGCATTTATTGATATATATATTAAACAAATTGCCCAGACCTGTGGCAATGCTGTATTCTCACTTGGTGAGAAAATCTGACATGAGCACAGAACCCATAAAAATTAAATGGAAGGAGGAACTGGGTCAACAATTCCCTGCAAAGATATGGATGCAAATTCTGACCACTGCTTCCAATTGCTCCTTCGATCTACGGCTGAATGAGATGAATTCAGCAGAAATCATCTGGAAGATGCACTGGATGCCTGAGTCTTTTTAAAGCAGGGGTTCCCAGATCTGATAGGTGCTGGTGTTGTGGTGGAACCAATGTGGTTCCTATGTTATGGGCATGCCCAAATATCTCCAATTTCTGGCTTGAGCTTAGTCACAGAATTAATGTCTTTGTATTATGTAGAATCACATTACAAGCTAAACAGGCTCCTGATTGGAATTTGAACAAGTACAAGACATTTTGGATCAGCAGAGGTCTGATGGTAGCCACAAGAGTGATATTACATATGTGGAAATCCAGGAAATGCTCCTCCATTGAAGAACATCAACAAATTAGAACGGGTTCCGCAGAGGAGGGCGACAAGAATGGTCAGGGGTCTGGAAACTCAAGTCTTATGAGGAAAGGTTGAAGGAAGTAGTTTTCCAATACCTGAAGGGCTGTCACAAAGAAGATGCCAAAGACTTGTTCTCTTTTGCCCCTGAGGGTAAGACTAGAAATAATGGACTCAAATTACAAAAGAGATTTTTCAGTTAAACATTAAGAAGAACCTCCTGTGGTAACAGCTGTTCAGCAATGGAAAAATTGCTTAGGTGGGCTCTCCTTCGCAGGAGGTTTTCAAACAGAGGCTAGACAGCCATCTGTTGGGGATGGTGTAGCTGGGGATTTCCTGCATTGAACAAGGGGCTGGATTAGATGACCTCTGAGTTAGCTTCCAATTTATGATTCTATGCAAGGATAAAAGTGTGAATGCCCGCATGTAAACCCGCACCCCCTCCTGCTTACACCCCCTCCCTGGCCCCTTACCATGCTGCATCACCCAGTAGGGGCAGTCATTGCCCACACATTGCTGGGCAAGTACTGACTGATCATCAGGACTAATGCTTAACCAGTGGAAGAGTGTGCTCTGATAGCATCAACCTCCTATCCCATGTTTGTCTGTGTGTTGTCACTAGGCAGGAGTGTCATTGGGAAATTGTGCACTTGAATTCATCTTGCAAGGGGTCTAGGCTGCAAAGCTCACATTTATCAGGAATCTGCCCTCATATGATCGGATGGATTCTGGTGTTTACGTGGCTCCCATCACAGGAGGATATAGCATCATCTTTCGAACTACCCGGCTCTTCAATATTACTGCAAATGTCAGCACCCAGTACTCGCACTGCCCCTCCTTCCCAATCTCACACCAGCCTTCACTTGCACCCCCCAGTGTTCGCTCATTCACCACTCCTCTCTTGCACCATCTTGTACACTCCCACTCATTGACACAAATTCACACAGAATTCCACAGCCCCACCTAGCACCCAGAGTATGATGGCTGGAATAGCAGATGGATCCACCAGATCAATGGCAGCTGGTCAGGGGGAGGAGCTCAGTCTCTCTGCTTGTCAAGGAGAGGATGGATTCCATATGCTTTTTGGTGTGTGTGGTATTCTTTAGATTGGATCTTTGAGCTCAAGTGCTCATTCACTCTTTAAAAATATGAAAAAGACCAGGGCATTTCCCTTATGTTGTGGTTTGTGTGCAACATACTGTATTCTAGCTGGCTCTGCCTTTTCTATTTCAGTGGTGCTATTTGTATAAAGCCTGAAAAATGCTTTCCGTTGGACTGGCTGTAGAAGCTACTCTTCAGAGCAGAGGGAGACACAGAAGGGAGCCAGCCGGCCACTGTTTTATAGAATTTTATTTCCAAATCTGGCGCTTTCATTGTACAATTTTACATGGCCAGGGATGGAGCCCATAGGCTTTTCCGCTCCCTGCCAACAAAGTAGGAGAAGGAAAGAAAAAAATCCATCCCAAAAAGAGAATGTTCTTCTCCAGAGCCTAGGCCACGGCACTACAATCAAGGTCCGCTCTGCAGAGACATTAGCTAACTACCCCTCCCAGGAAGGAGGAGGGAGCTCCCCTTTCCAGGGACATTCCGAGTTCCAAGGCAGCACTCTGGTAGCAGCAGTTAGCAGGAGCACAGCAAACTCCAGAAAGGCATGTCACAAGGCTGATGTCTTCAGCTGGCTGCTGCTCTCTCTCTTGCTTGTTTTTGGCACGTTCCTACCTAACCATTCGGCAGTTGTGTTGGATTCTTGTCACCTACAGAGCTGAAGGGAGAGCAGTACAGGGCGCTCAGTGACCAGCTGGAAACAAGTGGCATCTCTGATGAGTGGCTTGACACTTTAGGCTTGGGGTGGGGAACCTACAAGGTGGCCAGATATGCAGATTTTAGAGGACACACAGACAAAATACAGGTTGCAGGGCTGCATTGGCTCCAGTGCAGCCCTGCAATCTGTATTTCTCTTAAGTGTTCTCTAAAATGTGCATATCTAGCCACCCTAGGAACCTATGGCCCATGGCCCAAATCCAGCCCATGTTTTTTTTTAATCTGCCCCTTTTCCAATACCATTAGGCACTGAAGGAGCGCACTCAGAGTGCAGAGATGAAGGCATGTACTCAAGGATAGGAGATGACTTCATGGCACAGATCCATAATCTGGACCTTCTCCTACTCTCCCCCATCCTGAGCGCATCTCCACTCCAGCCTGCAGAGATTGAACTAATTTTCAAAGTGGCTCATGGGAGGAAAAAAGTTCTCCACCCATGTTCTAAGCTTCTGATCCCTCCCAAACCCACAAGCTGCTGGGGCTGAAAGGAGCTGTGCTCCCCCACCGACCGGCACATAATGTGCCACACGGACATTTCTGGCCAGCTGTGAGTTTTGGTGGATTGGCAACATATAGGAGTCTCCCTCTGTGCTTATCTAGTCCAGGGGTGGGGAACCTCAGACCTGGGGGCCATACGTGGCCCATGGCTAGTTTTAACGTGGCCCCCTTCCAGTTCCTGAATCTGGCTCCTGGATCCAGTTCTAGCCTCCAAGCGCTGAAAGTATGAGCTATGGGGAAGAGAGAAGGGATGAGGGCAGGAACTCAAGGACAGGGGATGGATCCATGGCACAGATTCATGACCTGGACCCTTCCCTTCCTTCCCCCACCCCAAGCACATCCCCTAAGCATCCCTGCTCCCAACTTCTATATGGCCCTTGGAGCTTGTACTAATGTTCAAAGTGG
This sequence comes from Sphenodon punctatus, assembly GCA_003113815.1. Classification (NCBI taxonomy): domain Eukaryota; kingdom Metazoa; phylum Chordata; class Lepidosauria; order Sphenodontia; family Sphenodontidae; genus Sphenodon; species Sphenodon punctatus. The sequence continues at coordinate 4,270,951 of QEPC01000381.1, forward strand.
CCCCTGGGACGGAAAAGGTTCCCCAGCCCTGATCTAGCTAGTGGGTTGGAAAGCACCAGGGTTAATGGCTGGAAGTCCCGGAAACCACTGGTCTGTCCATCTCAGTTATTTCCAACCCAGAACCAGACCAGGTCCCACGTGTCCTGCACACAGATTTGTGATCTTCCCTTTGAAAATGCTGCAGCCCCTCACTGACCCTCATACCCGCCAGACTGTAAACAAGCCATTTGCTGCCACCCTTGAGCAAGCCCCTCTGAAAAATAATAACTACTTCACAGCAATTTAAAAACAAAACAAAACCAACGAACCATTTTTTCTTTTTTTTGGTGATAATCAATAGCACAGATACCCACCGAATCACAAACGGGATGGAAGATACAAACATCATCCGAGGAAGGAGACAGTCCTTAGAAACCAGTGTAACAAATTGAGCTCTGGGCCCTGGTTATATACAGACTGAAAAAATAGTGTGTAAACAAGCTCTTTCCTGAAAGCAACCCGGAGCCCAGACGGTAACATTCAGGGTGATGGGCACAGACAAGAGTTTGCATCCAGCACATTGGAATAATCTGCACTTTAGAGAGAGAAGGGGGCTCTCACAAATGCCTCAGCCTGTGCTTCCTGCTGGACCTTATATTTCATAGCTTCATTCTTGTAAACAAACAGCGTGTTTATCCCCACGCCACGCCCCCCGGCCGTGTGAGGGGCAGTTTGCAGCAGAGGCAAGGGAGCATACAATCTGAGCTTGGAAAGAGGAAGGTTACCTCCACTCCTAAAGCTCCTTGCTCTTTCCCCAGGCCATGTTCCATCTTTTCAAAGGCAAGGTCTCCCCTCTTCAGGCCTTGTTCAAGCAGCAGCCTGGAAAGTCACGAGGCTAAAGCAAGCCCTTTGCCCCAGCTACTAACTGTGGAATTTGTTTGGGAATAAAGTTTTCCAGTTGCCATTAGCATCACATAGGATAAAGTCACAGGAGACAGGCCGGCCAGATCCCCTACCTGCCCTGGGCAGGGCAAACGCAGCCACCAGACCTTGGGCAGGCGGGGAGAGCAATCCAAACAATCTGCCCCACGGGGAAAACCGGGTGGGTGGCCCGCTGTTGTCACAAGTTCTGCCACACCCTGGGGAAGGCTGAGGAGCCGGCCGCATAGGTAGGCACCTGGCCCTGCCCACCCCCCGCCGTGACGTATATGCACAGGACTGGCAAACTACACCCACAGCTCTATGGTGCTGGTGGACTTCGACACGGGGTGGGGCTAATCTGGACCGGCCTGATTGAAGGCATCCCATTATCCCACATTAGTCCAGGTGGGGCAACAGCTGCCTGCAATGTGTCACCTGCCTTCTCTGGCAGACACATCACATAGCAGCCGGCTGCCTGTCCTGGGGGGCAGCGGGTGAACATCTGGTGGCTTCCGGCCTGACAGTCAGCTGCATCACGGGTTAATGTGGGGTAAGGTTGCCCAATGTGGGTTAACGTCTCATGTGACCTTACCCAAAGGCTCCTGTTGGCAATGGGCTGGGTAGGAGGAAGGGAGACTTCCACCCAGCTTTTGCCACCGGCAGAAAGATTTTCCAGTGTAAACATTAAATATTGTGTTTAAATATTAAGCTACAGTGTTCTATGGTAATAAGGCAGTAAACAGTGTGTCATCACTGTAGGTGTGTACAATACACGGAGCAGGAGACACGAGCACACCAGGGAGGTGTAGCATGGACAGGGATATGAAGATAGCACCATGGGATTAGCTTTAGTAAACACAACTCTCTGCGGGGATCAAGAGGGGCTGGCACTGGCAGGCCCTCTTGACAGGGTTTATGGTCTGCCCTGGAGACATGCACAGGCTGTGGGGTTCCTTCACAGCAGTGGAAGTTAGCGCCTGTGTATCCAGGGGAAACACAAGCAAGATCAGCTAAAGGAGATGGGGTGCTGCGGCTGTTTTTGGCAAATCTTCTAGTTTGATTTCCAGGTCTAGACAGCATGCATCCAGCATTTAAGGTGTTGGGGATGTTAGCTCCCATTTGCAGTGGTGACAGCCATTCCTACACCCCTTGGGATGGGGAAATACCATATTGGGGAATCAGGATGGCTTCAAATACAAATCACCACAGTGCATGCCCAACACTTTGCCTGGCTATTTTGGCATCCAGGCCATTCTGAGTTGTGGTCCCTTACAAGAGGCAGGGCAGCTGGAGGTGCTGTTGAGGAGGCAGGTGTGTTCCTGAGAGCACATAGTGACTGTGTACAGGTTCACTGTGACCCCAGTACTGGAACCTGTGCCAGACAGGAGTGCAGCCTTTGCAGCGTAGGAGGACAATAAATACTGGATGTGACTGCTGGGAACTGGAGTTTAAAATGGAGAGGAGAAGGGCGGGCTGCTCTCTTGTTGGAGGTGCCAGTGCACTACAGCCCATATGGGCCATTCTGTACTAATCCTAGGAGTCAGGGAACTGACTACACTGCAAATGGCTCAGGAGGATTGTGCAAGGAAGGGAAGCATCCATTCCCTCTCCTAGAGTCTGCCCGTGCACTGGGGGAAGAGAGGAGGGGAGAAAAGAAGAAAACATTGTCCATTTGATAGCAGGTAAAAAAATAAGTGTGTTTCCTTCTTTCCTCCAGATGCTTGGGAGGACACGCCTAGATTCTGCAAGGGCGGTAGCTCCTCTGGAAATTCCTCAGCAGAGCTCTCAGGTCAGTTTTGCTTTCTCACTCCATAAATGGCACACCCAAATAGGAGTCTCTGGTTTTCTCCCCTATTTCCAGTGATGGCTGTGTCATGCACATCTCACCCTGGCAGCGCTGTCTCACTTGGGCCCTTTATGGAACAATGGAAGAACTGCTTCCCCAAAGGGAAAACGGCTAGAGCCCATTGTTGTTAGCTTGCTGCTAAGAAAGGAGAAAGAGTGGTCCCAATAAAAGGAGGAGGAGAAGGTGGGTCTTTCATGTTCCCCCTGCAGCATCCAGTGCCAAGGCTCAACTCTGCTTTAACCGGAGGAGGCAGCAAAGCCTGGCCAAGAAACTCAAGTGTGAACATAGGTTTGATGGGCTGGACCCAGTACGAGCCTCAGTCCAATATGGCACAATTGGCAGCCTCTGCCCAGCACTGAGACAGTAGGGGAGACTGCAGCACATTAACAAAGTGACAACAAGGAGACCCAAGACTGGAATATCAAGGGGTGCTGGACTGGGAAGCATTAGCAGAGCTGTGGAAAGGGCTGCCCAGCCTGGGGGGTGCAGCACATCAGGACAGAGAGACACTGGCAGAGCAGTGGGAGTCCCAGGGCTGGCTGTGGTGCCACTCACTGAGCACGGAGAGCATGCTCAGTGCCGCTCCCTCTCCAACAGGCTGACTAGCACTACTCGACAGGAGACAGACGTGGAACGTGATGCCACGCACGGCAGCAGCCCTAGGAGACCCTCTTGGGGAGAGACGGGCTCTGTGCAGCACCTGTCCCCACAACACAGAGCCCCACTGTGGGGAGGCTTGCAGCTCTTCTACTTGCAGCACCAAGTTGCTGCTGAGACAAATGTTGTCAGCACCTCAGCGACAGGAACATAAAATCCGTAAAAATAACCATAGAAATTTCTCTTCTCTCTGATTACAAAGATACAAAATGTATAAAACCCTCCCCCGCCCCATCTCCTGCGACCACCCCACCCCTCGCACACACACACGCGCACACACACAGAGTGTAGAAAGGTTTCAGAAAGGAAGATTTCAGTCTGTTTTTGATATGTAGCCAGCGGCAACAGCCTGGGTTCATTGGCAGTGTAGTTACTCCTCCTGTCCTCTGGGGATGCTCCTGGCACAGAGGTACCCATGACCCCTTTCTCCCAGAGATGGTGCGGTGTGTACTGCCTGACTCTCGCCCCACAAGTTCTCCAGTGCTGATGGCTGGGGAGGGCAGGGTTGACTCAGGCCTCCAACCAGCATCAGTTTCTTCCCTGTAGGTGCCTGGCACTTTGGGACTCCAGACCTCTGCTGAAAGGGTCCCTGCTTCTTCCTTTGCTCTCACAGCAGCTTCAGCCCCTCAGGAGTGACCCTCACTTCTTGTGACTCTTCTCAGAGAAAAAAAACAGAAACAGAAAATTTAGCCTTATCATTCCCTCCTGCGCCCAAAGTTACACTCACGCACTAAGGTGGTCCAAGGTAGAGTTTGATGGTGCACTATACAGTGATAATTACAGGAGTGGGGACGATGTGCCATGCCTCCCAGAATGACAGGCAGGCTGGGCACAGATAATAAACAGGATGCAAGTCTCTCCTCCAGCCAGATTCATTCCAAACATCTGTGTTATGCACAGCAAGTCTACAGATTTGTACCCAGACTTGTATCCTAAGAGTCACACCTCAAAGCCCCCTTCCACCATCAGAAGCACAGGGAAGAACAGCACTGATGGCTGCTGAATCCCATGTCTCAGACATTGAGGTGTCTGCAGGCCAGCGATACAGGGAGGGACCAATGAGGTACAGTAGGGATATGATTATAAACTGGGGCCTCTCCAACACTTGGCTGCATTCAGAGCCCCCCAGTTGCAGAAGGATTCACCCTGGTTCAGCTAAAGTGTTTTGTTCCACTTCAGCAGGTCAGGTTTACACTTCAACGTCATATTGCACCTGCAACTTCTAGCTTCATGAATGTATCCCTGCCCCTCCATTTCCTTAGACATTCTAGATTGTAAACCACTTAGAGCAGGGACCTGAGTCTAATCACAACTACTCAGCTCCAAGCGTATTGCTGGCGCTATATTATTATTATTAATAATAATAACCACCATGTGATGCAGGCCTGCCCAGTGGCCAACTAATAACACTCAAACTGCCAAACAAAACCAAGAGGGGAAAGTGCAACAAAGTAACTTTGCTGTAAACCATCTGTGTTTAGACAAAGCATGGACCAAACTGACCACAAAGCTTTTGGGAAAGGGAAAGGAGAAAAACTTTCTGGGAAAGGAGAAAAACTTACTCTGAGTCTGGCGACAGCTCGGAGATACTGTGAGACGTAGCAGAGCGAGGGGTTGAAGGGCACAGCACAGAGGCCGTGGAGGAGGTCTGCACTGCAGAAGGAGTGGCTGTGGTCTGTGGGCCTGAGGGAGTACTGGAGGATTGCACAGAGGACAGGACAGAGGAGTTAAAAGAAGCGAGGATGGAAGAAAGGATGTCTAACTGCTCCGTGGAAGGATGTCGGCTAGGAATTGCCTCTAGATTTTCTCTAGAAGGGTGTCTCCTAGACAGAGGTTCTAGACTTTCTCTAGAAGGGAGTTGTCTAGAAAGGGGCTCTAGATTTTCCTGTGATGGATGCCTGCTAGGCACTGTGTCCAGATGCTCTCTGGAATTGGATCTTCTGGATAAAAAGTCCAGCTGCTCTCTTGAAGTTTGTCTAGCAGATGCTAGTTGGTCCCTTGAAGGCTGTCTTCTAGAAAGCAGATCCAGCTGATCTCGAGAAGTGTCTCGACTTGGTACAGTGTCCATGCAATCTCTAGAGACTTGCCTACTTGGCATAGTGTTCAGCCATTCCCTAGAGATCTCTCTCACTGGCCCACAGTCTAGTTGTTCTCTTGACCCAAATCTACTGGGTAAAGTGTCTAGGTGGTCTCTTGAACCCTGTTTCCTAGGTAGTGTATACCCATGATCTTGCTGATCATGTCTGGTCGCTAACAGATCTAAGTTCTCTCTAGACCCGTGCCTGCTGGGTATACTTTCCAGGTGCTCCCTGGACCCATGCCTACTAGGGATAGTGTCCAGCTGCTCCCTTGACCCAGGCCTGTTCAGAATTGTGTCCAGTTGCTCCCTGGAACCATGCCGGCTGGGTACAGCTTCCAGGCAATCCCCAGAGCTGTTCCTGCTCAGCTGCTCTCTGGACATCTGCCTCCTCATCAGCATGTCGAGTTGCTCCCGGGAAGAGTACCGGCTAGCTGGCTGAGAGAGGCTGCCCGTGCCAGAGTAGATTCTGCCGTAAGAGGCAGCAGGAACAGCTCTGTGACCCAGGGTGGATGTTTTATACCACGAAAGCTCATTGGTCATTCTGCCCACAGATGACAGGCCTTGTAGAGCTGGAGGGTACTGGAGGCGATTCTTCAAAATACCTGTACAACATAAAGCGAGAGGGGAGGAATGTAAAGAACCCTCTCTTTGCCCACAAGGAGAGAGGGCCTGGACTGTGAGGAATACAGTATTGCCGTTCCACACACATCCCAGGAAGGGAATGGGAGAGCTGCTGATTGACTACAAAGCCTTCTATTACCTTCTTCTGTTCCTTTGTAAACCCTTTCATTCTTTGGTGCAAACGTCTCCCATATACCCTTTGTGCTCCCCACAGTACGGCGCTGGGGGCTCTTGACGCAGACTATCCAGGACTGCCATAACAACCCACAGTGCATTGCCACTACCAAGCACCCCTATAGTCTGCAGAGTCGTCACTTCTCTGGCCAGAGTCTCCAGTGAGTAGAGAGAGCAGCCCCCTTAGCTTGGAAGAACAGTGGGATTCAGAACACACGTTCTATGTCTGGGCAACACCTACAGGAGTGTCGAACTGCAGTTCAGCTCAGAGAAGCCTCTCCCCTCTTTCTCATTCCTTAGGCACTGCATGAGCCTCCTCCTCCTAATTATGGACAGATGGCTGGTTCTAGTGCTCATCTTCTTCTCTCTGTGGTCTGTTATTGTTCAGACAGCTAGCTACTATGGCCTGGGTTCCCAAAAAGAGCTGGCTTCACACAAAAGGCAGCCATTATTTAGCCTAGGAATGATTGCAAACCCCGCTATTACTTTCTTCTTTTTCTTTATGAACCATTCCACCCTTTGGTATTAAAGCAAGTATCTAAATGAAGCAAACATCTCTTTTCTGCCCTAGGAATTACCCACTCTGGAAGCCCCTGCCAAGGGCAAACGCTCCACTGAGGCACTGAACCTAACACCAGGATGACAACAGCATCTATTTTAATATAGCTGCTGACCTGTGGGCACAATTCACTGGGTGCAAAGTATCTGTCCGCTTCAGATAAAAACTCTGTTACCTGCGCTGCTAAAAGCCACAAACCTGTCCAGCCCAGAGCTACAGCTGCTCTGCAGGGAGGGCCCTAGGGGAGACTCTAGGGCTCCTAGCAGGGAATACTGACCTTTCTGCCAAGAAAACAATGCCAATGGGTTGAATGTGGCAAGTCCAGCCAATGTCCTATCTCTCAGCCTTCAGCTCCTCATCTGTACAATGGGACTAATGATGACTCACCTCACAGGGTTGTGAGAATGCACTAGATAAGTATTGGAACTCTATAGAAATGATCAATCATAATCATGTCTGTGCAGTAGCCAGGTGAGTGTTCACTCCTGCCTGACAACTTTGGTTCTCATTACCTTTCCTCTGTTGCTGGGTCTGAGTGAGGGAGTTCTCATCTCCGCTGGTCAGGGCCAGATCTGGCTGGTTATTGTTGGCAGCATCCTTATTGATGTCGAATCCCAGCTTTCTCTCAGAGCCCCATTTCTGGAGAGAACAAGGGTGAACCTCGCATTCGCCCAACGCTGGCCAATAGGACATCAGGTCGTTGCCATCCACATCTGGAAAGGGAAGTGGTGGGACATCAGGTAATGCCCACGAGGTAAAAGAGAATCTGCCATGACTCCCACTAGGATCACATTCCCAGAGCTCTTCATTCTCATGCGTCCGGGCCAGGAATGTGCAGAGGGGAGTCACTGTCACAACGGCAGGAAGATGTCCAGTGACTCCACATACATTTTATATCCTCGCTAAAAGTATCTAGCTGTGTCTGCCACATTTGCAGTCAAGCGGCTACTGGGGAGGTTTCCAATGGTTTTCCTGTGGTGAGGAAGCTTCTTCATGACTTTAAGCAGGGCGGAGTTGAGCTGGCCAATTTGGAGGAGTCTAAATTGCCTTCAAACAAGGGTGGGCAGTCAAACAACAACATGAGAAAGTGGGGCTGTTTACAAGACCTGGACATCTGTGACTGGTGAGACACAGACCATGAAATACCTAAAGGTCTGTTGACTCCTGGGGGAACCCTGTACTGCAATGCACTTTGCCAGGACTGCAGATCATTATTCTACATCACCTGCCTAGCACCAGAGAGACATAGGAATCTGATGATGAGACATGGAGAGAGACTGTCACAGCTCTGTAACAGGGAGAGGAGGGGGTGATTTCCTGGCTGAGGGCAGAGTTACCCATCTCTGAACCCTGGCAACCCACACCTGCCAAGCTGTCCTGTCCCAGGAACTCAGCTGGCCTATCCTGGGGATCCAGCCAGGGGTGTTTTGCTCTTGAAATTCACTGATTCTCACCAAACAGCCGGTATTTTTAGAAAACGCTCTATGGGGAGGAACCTATCCGATTTCTAGGCCCACCCAGCACTTCCAGCCTCCCCCAAACCCCCCAATCTGATGCAGCCCAGGACTTGGTGGCTCTCGGAGCCTGATCTCCCTGCGGGACTTGCCTTTGGGGGTGGTGTTGGAAGGATTGGTGAGGAGCCGCTCGCTGTGTGCTGCCCGCTTGAACTGGCGCTGGAACCTGCCCCGGAGACGCACGTTTTCCTCACTCTCCGACGATGGGATCGAGAGGCTGCGCTCTTCATCTAGGGAGAGGTCGCTGTCTGAGTCAGAATCCTGATCTGTGGACACACAAAGGCTGGATGACACAGGGGGAGAGGGAGCAGCTCCTGCTTTGGCTGGGGGTTCGTTGCTATCACCTCCCCACTGCAAATCGCCTGCTTTACCACTCCCTTTGTATGGCACATGCAACCCTTATCCTTCAAGCAAAAACCCCAAATCTTTCACACATCACAGCCCATGTCTCAACCTCAGCCCCCTAGGAATCCTGTTTTCATCCCCTACAAACCAGCAATAAATATTTAACTAGTGCCAGCAAGGTACCTGGTGCTTTACTATCATTAATTAGACAGGTCCCCTATCCCAAGGAACTTACAATCTAGGAAAGACAAAGGAGAAGGAAACAAAGACAGAGAAAGGGATACATTCGTGAAGTCATGGGTTACTTAGTTACAGGGGAGAAGGGGACCAGTCTGTGTTTCATTTCTTAGCTGACCAAAGGGGGAGCTGTTGAGTGATATGCAGTACCATCTCCCTTTCTCCAAAGGCTGAACATGCTCAGGAGTCAGTCCTGCGACTGCGGTGCAAGTGCCTACTCAGGGCACAAATAAGCAGCAAGAGCTGAAAAGGAAACAGCACCTCAGTGATGCCTCACCCATTTGGGAACTGCCCCTGGGTTTCTGGGGGCAGCACTGCATCTTTCCTGTTCACCGACAGCTTCTCAGGACATGAGTTTGCTGGGTCTCAATCTTACCTCCCCCTGCATCGCGGTGAAACATGGCCACATCAAGGTCTGTGGTTCCAGTGTGACCAAGCAGGCTGTGATCCAAGACTGAGCCCTGACGCACCATCATGTTCTCTCTGAAATACCCAGGGTAGAAACGCTCAAACCAACATTCCTCATATCATGGCACCTGCAACCCTCTCCCTATTCTGAGCAGCTGGGGAGTCCCACAGCCCCCCTTCTCACCTGACACTCCACAGCCTGGGGGCTGAAATGTACTAGGGCTTGGGGTGTAAAGCCCAAAGCTGGAACAGCAGAGGCAGCTGCAGATTGTAAATGAGGGACAGTAGTAGAAGGATAGGATGCTTTAGGGCTGAAAATGCAGGAGGGCTTTAGTGAGTCAGAATGGAGAGAACATCAGCAGAGATGTCCAGGGAGCGCTGGGAGTCATGCTCACAAGCAGAGGAGTCCGCAAATGGGTCCAAATAGGCTGCTTGGGTCTCCAGAGGCAGGGATACCCTTGTGTACACTCCATAGTGGCTGGCTGGCAGCTCTGCTTGGGTTGGGCTCATTGGTTTCACGGCCTCCCCTCTGACATTTCCCTACCTGAGGTAGCCCCTCTGGCTGGAGTGGGTGCGAGCTGAGCGCACGCTGCTGACTGAGGAGACGGTGGAGGCGCCCAGGGTGATGCGGATCAGACCGCTTTCCTCAAAGAGGGCTGTGTTGTTGTAGGCGTTGTGGCCCTGCCGGGGCAGAGAGAGAGAGCAATCTTATTAGGGAGAGGCTCCTGCACTGCCTGGGCCCAGGCAGGAGGGCAGTCTGAGTCTGCTCAAGAATCCCCACATCTCTGGGGCAGCAAATTCCAGGCCTTCACTGAGGAATCTCATTGCGCACTCATGGCTGAGTGCTCCCAGGGACTGCGTGTGAATGCGGTCCCTGGGAAAATCCTGCTCTCTCTGGACTCCCAGATTCTATTTAGCTCAATTCAATAACAACTTTACTGGCAGGAAAAGATACACACAGCTCTTCTGAAATCTGCCAGGGATTGGTCTGACCCACCCACATACCTCCCAACATGTCAAGCAGCCAAAGAGCGACAAGCTCTGCCCCCTTGGCCAATAAGCTCTGCCCCTCAGCCAGTAAGCCCCACCCCGCACCCACTTCCATACACCCACACCCCCCTCCCAGCATCACAAGTGCATAAAGAGGGACAGAATTTCTGCTCATCATTCCACCTTGGTTTTCTTGTCATTCCATCATCTCCCCATTGTCCTCTCAAGCGCTTTTTCTGGGAGGCAACCAGGAAAGCGGGGCCTGAGGCTTAAATACCAGCCTTTTTATCTCTTTCTCTCCTGAAAGAGGGACAGTGGGATTCAGCACCCAAAGAGGGACTGCCCCTGCCAGGTAGGCACTGTTGGGAGGTATGCACCCTGGATGGGTGCTGATTAAGGGTTTGACGTGAATCAGAGGCTAGTTACACTTTAATGGCAGCTTCTAGTGTTTGGTAGGAAGGTCAGAGCAAAGGTTAGATCCAGGGAAAGCCATTCCTGCCCAGGAAGAGAGAGGGCAGTGGTAGAGCACAGGCTTGGCATGGAGATGGCCGTCCCCCACCCCTCCCGAATTAGCTCAAAGACAGCTCCCACCTGAGCAGGTCTGGCAGCTTCCTCACCCTGACCCTTCTGGCCGAGACAGGCCAGTTTCCAGGCTTCTTGCACCTCTTTGTTCAGGATACAGAACAGAATCAGCACCGCCAAGCCCTGTGGAGAAGGGGAGGGAAAGCTGTGAATCTGGCTACCGGGGTTGGCATGCACATTTCTATTGTGTCAGCTGGAGAGACCCCAGGCTGAACTTGCTAATGGAACCAGCCTGCTCTTTTGGGGCACGTGCTGCAGGGCCTGGTATCTTGCTATGCCTGCCCTGGTTCATGCTCTGAAAAAAACTGGTCATTGTTAAGTGTGTATTACTGATTCCAGAAACAATTCTGTTTTCATAGGTTTTATAGATGCAAAATTCATCCGTTTGTTATCATTTACTTCATTTTGGGGGACTTTGGTAGTTTATATTTTGATAATTTGTTACTTTCTCCTACATCACATCACACTACACAGACAGCCCTATCAAATTCAAATTTAACAAAAAACTCCTGCCAAATAATAAAGTCTGTGAGGAATATGGGCCTTGAACCAACGTCTCTGTTCTCTGGAATTCTAGGGGAGTAGCCAGCTCTACAACATCACTTCCACACATTGATCTTGGCCTGGAGTCTGAGTGGAAGGCCTCTCTGTGCCACACCCCAGTTTCTTGATTGGCCATTGGCTACAAAGATCTACCCAGCATGAACAGGGAGTGGGTTGGAGCAGTGCTTGGGTCTGTGCTTCAGTCCTGCTTTGCTCCTAGCCGTGTCTGTCTCCAGTTCTGCCTGGCCTTTAGCCCGTCTTGTTCCTAGTGCTCCTGTTCCTGTCTCCCCCTGAGTCTGTTCCCAAGCCTGTGCCTCAGTCTGTTCCAACTCTGCCTCAACCTAATGCTGCTTTGACCCTGTTCCTGAACCTGACCTGCTATTCTGACCTGATCCCTGAAGTCTGCCCACAGGCCGGAGCCCTGACACCACTAGAGAACAAAGCACTGAATAGCAAAACAGCAGCTAATGAAGTGAACAAAGTAAAGGAAATGAATGATGTACCAAAGAAAGGAAGCTAATTACTGAAGTAAACAAAGTACCAAATACCAAACTGATGAACAAGTGAAGCAAAACCTACAAATGAAAAGTTTCAGCTATGACCCCTGGATGAATGAATGAATGAATAAAATGTATTAATGGCACTAGCTCTCGCCTTGGCCATAAACAATAACAGTAACAATAATAATAACAACATCCAACAGAAAGAAAGAAAAAGGCAAAGATGTACATGTAATATACAAAACAAATAAATACTAAAATGTATATATATACATATACATATACATGTTTATAAAATAAAAACAGGTAACCATTATTCCAATCAATTTACTAATAGCAATTAACCAAACTTTCCAAGACCACCGTCCAGCATAAATGATTACACAGTAGGTCAATAACCTCAAAAAGGTCCCGGGCATGCAGAGTAGCAATAATACCTTGCCAAATTGCCAGTATCTGGGCCTTAGAAACTAGCCCATATTTGCTCCCAACAGCAAATGCACACTGTCAACCCTCCGCTAATAATCATTCCCTCAACTTCATAGCCAGAAACATGAAGGAAGTAACTGCCCGCATTACCTCTGCCTCCTGAGTATCCAGGAGGAATTTCAGTTTACATATATCAGGAAACCCCTGGCTGATGATGATTGATGATGATGAGGGCCAGCCTTACCACAGGGTGATCTGGGAAAACCGCCCTTGGTCCGCTCTTCTGGGGGCCCCGCAGTAGCCCCTGATTTCACCTGGGCAGGGTGTGGGGTGCCACTCTCTCCCAGCAGGACCCTGAACACAACCATCTCTAGGACCCCACAGGTGCCCCCGAGGGGGTGGGGTAATAGGGAAGGAGGTGGGTCACCAGGGGCCCTGCAAATTCTAAGGTCAGCCCTGATGATGATGGTAGACTTATTCCCCGTCTTATCATGAAGGCTCAGGGTGACTGAACAAATAAAACAGTCTAATAAATTTAGCAAATAGAAATAACTAATATCAATAATTTGCTTCACTCTTCCCAACTCAAAGATGTCAAATTCAACAAATGCAAAGCTTGCTTTGGATATGAATTTCCTCATCTGCCCTATGCTCACTGCTGGGCTGTAGGCATCTGCAAAGGCAGCAGCACCCTGGCACAGGTGGCATTTCTTTGTTGGCAAATTGGTTTCGGGAAGTAGCACTAATCTGTGGGAAAGGAAAGAACGAGTGGCTCTCTGCCCAACAACATTTCCTGCTGGCCAAATTCACTGTAGGGATTCACACGATAACCCAGATTCCTTCCCCTTGCTCCATTGCTGGAGACTGGAAGGGTTGGGTGGTACAGGTGGCCAATGACTCAATGCTCTAGGGAATGCAGTCAAACAACACTGGCTTGCCTGCTCTCTCGGCCACCAGATCAGGTCTCGGGGACCTGCAAAGAGGACCTGATTGCTACAGATTCTAGACTAGTTGGCATCACCTGAGAGGCAGGAGAAGAGCTGCTAAGACGTGGTGGAGCAAGTAAGCATAGGAAGCCAGGCTTGGTGCTACCTGGGCACCCTGAATCTGTGCTTGTGCAAACAATGGCCAAGGAGCAATCCACCCATACTGTTCTATGTCCACGGCTGCCATAAGGGATGACAGTGGGGAATCCCAGTACAGTTTGGCTCTTGAAGATGGTGGGGTCAAACTGGCTAGGAAAAGAGAAGTTAGGGAAGCAATGAACGCTGCATGGCTATTAACAGGCATGGTTAGGCTTGATTTGAACCCGAGTATTAGTAACTGTTAGCATTTCCCTACACATTGTACAGTTCCTGGCAGCCCATACACCTCCTAGCAGATTTTCAGTGGGAAGCAGGGAATACCCACATCAAACATAGTCCAACCTCTCTTGTGATTTTAGAATAGAAGATGGCTCCTCCGAAAGATGGTCATTATTGTCCCATTATGCCCAAGAGCAGGGCTAACTCAAAATGGGCATTTTTCAGTTGCAATGAACATCTTCCTTCTTTGGGATTTACCATTTAAAAAATGTTAGGGGGTGTGTGTGTGATTTTCAGAGGAAGAAAATTGTTCGTGTTTCTTCCCCCATCTACAGCACAAGCCCTACACTAGAGCATGTCCTGAGGGTGGGCTGGGGTTGCTCTTGCTTCCCCACCGATCAACAGAAATGCAGAAGCGCTCCCTTCCCCTCCTCTGGGCTGCAGCTTGTGCTGCTGATGGGCAGCAGGGGAGAAATATCTTAAAGCAGGAAAAAAGCTGCAAAAATTAATATACGTACAAGACTATTTTTGTGATTTTCTCCTTTAAAATGTTCACATTGACAGTATAGCACAGTTCTTTCTTGGTGCAGCGTGACCAAGGATACAGCAGATCTCAGTTTCTCTGAGTGTGTTTTCAGATGTCACAGGAATCCCTCTGGCAGCATCTCAGGGTTATTGCACAATGATGATTTTGTGACACCCAGGTGGATTTACTATGTGGTAATCCCAACATATCCCATGATGGAGGAACACCAGGTATTTCAGATTCCAGTAAAAAAAAAACAACCCTACCATTTAAAAAAAGTTTGGGTAATCCAAGGCAACACCCACATGCTGCTGCTGCAGGGATCCAGCAGGAGTTCTCAAGACATATCAGAAGGCTGATCAAGATAACGATCAAATGTGGGGAATATTTTCCCTCCCAGGGGCCACTTTGAAAATGAGTATAAGTTCCAAGGGCCATGTAGAAGTTGGGGCGGAAGTGCTTAAGGTCCAGAATAGATCATGAATCTGTGCCTTGTGTGCATGCCCTCATCTCTGCCCTCATACCCTGAAATCAGTTCTTCAGTGCTTTGGGGCAGGAACTAGAGCAGGGGCTATCTAGGAACTGAAAAGGAGCCAGCTGTGGGCTGCATTTGGCTGCTGGGCCTGAGGCTCTCCACCCCTGCCTGCTCTAGAAAGAGGAATCAGTTCACGTGTCAGTATAGCCCCCCAGAAGGGATCACAACCACTTCAGGAGCTGAACAATAGCACACAGGGCTTAAGGTACAGGAAGCCTGAAGCACACAGGTATCACTGAGGGAATGAGAAAACGGAACAGAAAGAAGCTGTGTGTGTGTACGTGTGTATGTGTGTGTGTGTGCGCGCGCGTATGTGTGTGTGTGTGCACGCGTATGTGTGTGTGCGCGCGTGTGTGTGTGTGTACGTGCGTATGTGTGTGTGTGTGCGCGTGTGTGTGTGTGTGTGCACACGTACAAGGTCAGACCGTGCTGAGGAGGGCAGTTCTGGGGAGGTAGGGAAGAACAGCGAGTCCGGCAGAACAGGCCCCATTAGAACCTGTATCACTGTTAGCCCCTTCTCCCTCTCCTCCTCTGTATTTTCCATTTTATTCGGTTAATCTTCCTCTTCCTTTTGCAGAGAGTTACCTGGAGGCTGCAGAGGATAGTGTAGAGGTAGTGGAAAGCCAGGACACTGTTGTTGACAGCCAAAAGGCCAAAGAGCCACGTAGTGCTAATAACTAGAAGCAGAACGAAGGAGCTGCGCAGCGTCAAGCTGGAGAGAGACAGAGAGAAAGAGAGAAAGGGCCAGACGCAGACAGGGAAGCAGAGGTTAGAATCTGTGGTTAAACTATAGTCTAGAATTTTGAGACAGAGATGGGGGGGAGGGGGGACGACACACAAGACACACTCCCACCCTGCCCTCAGCTGCCCAGCCGCCATTTCATGCTGCTCCAGGACAAGGTAGCTACAGCAGTGCGTGTTCTGCTTGGCTCTCAGAGCTGATGTGATTGTGTGGTGATCATGGCCTAAGGCCCTGGCAGTACAAGACTGACAGAGCACACAGGAAGGAATTGCCTCGGTCCCAAAAGGGTTCCGTTCCAGAGAGTATGCCATTCAGACAGTTTACAGAGGGGAACTAAGGGATGGGCTAATCTGCCAAAGTCCAAATTAGTAAAGGGCATGTTCTTTAGAATAATGATCTGCAAGGGCCTTGGAATGGGGTTAGAGAGGTCACTGGATCCAGGGAGAGAGAGATGGGGGAGCCAGGCTTTGGGGATGGCTTGGCAGAAGTGCTGAAGACATGAGCAAGAGAAGTTCCACAGCTTGGAAAGAGCACAGGCAGCAGGAGAGGGGGAAGGAAATAAAAGCCAGAGCAGAGTTCTGCAGAGGATGTAAAGGATGGGTCTGAAGCAAATGGGTAGGAGATATCAGAGATGGGCCTTGACCTCTGAGAAGGAGAGAGCCATGGACTGAAGAGTGAGAGAGGGCAGGGGTTTTAGGAGACAGTATTCTAACAGACTGAAGGCTGGGGGTAGGGGAGGAGGTGAGATGTGGTGTACATGGCAGGAGCAGGGAGAAACAGGCCAGAAAACCTGGATGACAGGAAGCCTGGGTTAGGAGGTGACAGTGGGGGAGGAAAGATTTAGATAATTGGAACAGTAAGCCTACCCTGAAAGCAGCCCAAGTTAAGAGCAGGCAAACCCCTGTGAAGTCCCAGCTGATTCATACTCACAGAACCATTTTTTTCTTGGTTTCTTTCTGGCCCGGGGAACAGGACATCTTTGCCACCAGTAGAAACATCACCCCATTGATCTGAAAACAGAGAGGCCAATTAGAAGCAGTTCTGTCGCACCTCGTGATACCGATTCTCTCACACCAGCCCTGCTAGCCCCTCACAGGAGCCCCCAACAAAG
This sequence comes from Sphenodon punctatus, assembly GCA_003113815.1. NCBI lineage: Eukaryota > Metazoa > Chordata > Lepidosauria > Sphenodontia > Sphenodontidae > Sphenodon > Sphenodon punctatus. Next base: position 4,287,554 of record QEPC01000381.1, read on the forward strand.
TCTTGGCTCTGGTACATATTATCCACCTCTAGTCTCTGCTGTACACAGTAGCCCTCATCTCTGTGCTCCCTACTTATCTTCAGGGAAGAATGGAAAGAGGAGTCTTTAGATTGTAAGATCTCGGGCAGGGACCATGTCTATCTTATTTTTTGTAAAGCGCCAGGTACATCGCTGGTGCTATAGAAATGCTTATAACAATAACAATAACAATAACAACAATAATAATAATAATAATTAATAATAGGAGAAGCTGGGTTGGCGATGGAAGGGTATGAGGGACAGGCTAGCAAACTCAAGGTACAGAGAGAGGAAATAAGGAGGGGGAAGACCTGGGATAAATGACTGAGGCAGAAAACCTCGGGCTTATCAGAGGAAAAGAAAGACAGGATTGATGGAAAGGGGAGCAGATACACCTTGTAGGCAGAGGGGAAGGAAAGCAAATACCCTGAGTGAGCAAAGGGGAAGCATGACATGGTGCACTTTGCAAAATGTCCATGCCCAGCAGAGACACCTACAGTGATCCGTGAACCTACCAATTAGGAGCTCATGTGAGTTTCAATCTATAAGATGAAATCATAGCAACACAATGTCTTACACATTTATTTTAATTTTATTTATTTAGATTTTTATCCCGCCCTAACCCTTAGGCTCAGGGTGGCTTACAATTCTTTAACTTACTGAGTGTAACATTAACAACTAACTGATTAACTCAGCTCTTAATCCTTGCAACAACCCTGCGAGGTAGGTTAGGCGGAGAGATCTGCGATTGGCCAAAGGTCACGCAGTGAGTTCAGGGCTAAAGGTGAGTCTTGAACCGGGGCCTCCCCCTACCCCTTGGTCCAAGTACTGTGCTCTTAACCACTACAGGCTAAAAAGACCCATGAGTCCAACGCTGGCAAAATAGTTGGGGCAAAACTAACCTTTAGAAGTTATGACGAAATCTAAATCCCTGCATATTTTAATAAAATGTGTCTTAGAGGAGATCTTTTTGCATCATTTTGATTACTTAGTCTGGGTTGGCAAAATATGCTAATAAGAATTTTGTACCAATGGACAGCATGAAGGAAAGCTAGAGGCTATCAACAAAGGAGCCTGAAGTTAGCCAGCTCGAAAATCAAACTGTCACTTGGAGAGAAGAGCTCAAAAGATTCTGGATTATAAATACTTTGGGGGGGAGGGGGGATGAGCTTTTGTCTTTCATCGAGACTGGAACCCCCTTGGGGTAGAGACCCATCTCTAACTACTGATTATACAGTGCCAAGTACATTGTTGGTGTATATAAATAATAACAACAATATGCTCCAGTAAGGAGAGACCAACCCCTATGAGAATGAAAGGGTTGAATGACAAATGTTGTTGGACTGAATCTGTTAAAGTGAGACCTGCAGAGCGGAAAACTTAACAATGAGGAACTAGAATTAGAGACTGTAGTTTATCTATTTACTGCTTACCTACTGACCTCGGGACCATTTTAAGCTTATACCTGAAGCTAAAAGCTTTACATAAAACTTTATTTTACTTAAAAACTTGGTTGTGTTTTATCTGCTGATCCTAACTGCCAGAATTGTGAAAAACTTCTACCAAAAATAACGGATATCTGTCTGGTTGTGTGCTCCTGCTGCCAGACACTCTCTCCGACGCAGCTAGCAGCTGGAGGACTTCTTGCTAAAGCAGAGCAGCCCCTAGGACTGCAAGCTGGGAAGCCAAGTCACAGCCACATTCAGAGGTGTAGTGGAGCCCAGCAACATAGGAAAGGGGAGCAGAAATAATGCATGAGCAAAGGAGAAATGGAGCAGATACAATGTGTGAGGGAAGGGAAGGGGGAGTAGGTACACCCTGTGAGCCAATGGGAAGGGGGGCTGATACACTGCAGAGGGAAAGGGAGACCTATGTCACATGAGAAGTGGGGCTGGGGAAGGCGGTGTACTTCAGGAAAGGGTATGGGACTTGAGCAGGGATGTGGAACAAATGTGAGGAGAGTTTACCATAATGACAACAGCTATGGGTCCCGCAAAGCTCCAGACCAGCTTGTCGTGAATAGAAATCCAGCAGAAATCTGGGTTCCCGTAGCCCTCTGGGTCCAAGCCAACTGCCAGTCCTGGCAGGAAAGAAAGGAAAAGTCAGCTGCACAGCACAGATGCCAAGGAGACATCAGTATTACTTTGCACTTCTGTGGCCTCCTCCATCAGATGATATTAAAGCAGAAATCAGACACTCATAGATTCATGTATCTTAAGGCCATAAGGGACCATTATGATGACTATTGTGGCCATTTAGTCTGAGTTACGTAGTATGGATCAAATACCTCAGAATACTCCTTGGGAGCCACGATCACTATCTGTATTTCACAGATGGGAAAACTGAAGTTGAGAGGAGGAAAGTGACTTTACCGTCACACTAGAAACAGGAACAGAGCCTTTGTCCTGAACCCCAGCAAAATGCTCAGCCATCTCCTCTGTTATCACCAGAACAGTGAACAAATCAGAGATCCATTTTTCACACACTAATCTCTGCAAAAGCTCAGAGCGGGGCCTATCCTGCTAGGATCATGCCAGGCACATTCAGAAGCAATGAGCATTAGGAAATGGATCTGGGTGAGCAGCCAAAGGAGCTTTGCACCTCAGGCCACAAACCCTGGAATGGCAGGGACTTCATGCACATCTGGTTAGATGAGACTGAGAAATCTTGTGAGTTCTTCTGTGGAGCAAGAGCCTGATCTTCAAACGTCACTGGCAATGCACCAAAGAAAATTACAGAGCATGTTCTGGTTTGGCATCTCTCTTAAAGCCTAACTGACTTGCTTCTCATGAAAATTGTCTTCATTTCTGCCTCATGTCTGGCTAATTCTTGCACCTTTTGAAGCTCGAAGCAGTGTATGTCTGGGATGTTGTTGCTCTTGTCTAGAACCTCATGAGTATAAACTCACAGAGTCATCCCACACATCCCATATGAACGTGTCCCCTGCCCTTCACTCATGGTAGATATACAATGCCAAGGGAATCAGGTGGGGGTGGGGGTAGGATCTCTATTGTGAAAACTTCTATTATTCACATAAAGCAATCCTGGAATGGTGGTGCCTCTTGCATTATAACTCCATGTCAAGCAGTTTCCTAGGCAGCAACTGGCTTTACCCACTTCTGACCTCCCAGAAGAGGCACCCTGTCTCTTTCCACAGCAAACACCTGTGCTCAGTGTGGTACTCACCAGTGATGATGGCAGGCACCCCCCAACCAAGGGCATAGTAGAATCTCATGGCTCCAAAGTTGATGTTGCGAGCTTCAGTCTGCATGCGGTAGATATGGAGGCCCTGCACAAAGAGCCAGGCGAAGGTGGAGAGGAAGAAGTAGTGCAGCAGGATGGCGATCACAGTGCAGAGGAACTGAAAGGAGAAAATCACCACTCAGAGAGGATCCTCCGGCAAAGCTGTCAAAGGGCCTTGCCTTGCCTGGAACAGCACCTGAGACAACATGAGCATTTGGGACATTTATCTTAATATCCCTGTCAGATTCCATAGACAGCAAGAAGTCGGCTGAAGGTAGCCCCTGTATCTGTGCTGACTCTCTCCTAAACTCTTCTCACCTGAGGAGGGACCAGGACTTAGCAACCTGGAAGGAAATGCCCAAAGTGGCACCATGTGCCCCTGCCCACCCTGCCCTTCAGTGTCCATTGGGTAGAGGGATTCAAAGGGGTGTGCTCTTCTGTAGGGAAGCCACAAGGGTTCTGTCCCTTCTGGGTCTTTAACCATGGACCCAAGGCAGATTCAGAAGCAAACACTCTTTAACTTGTGCTACTGAGGTCTGTACATTACCAGGAAGCAGGAGCCTCTCTTCTGAGATAGATGGACTGTAGCTTCTAGGAGTAATAGCGCTCATCATCCATTCAGATATGGGCTCCGCCAGTTCTACTAAGTTACTTCCATCTGTTCTGGGCCATAGAGTTTGTACCAATGCTATCTCTAAGGCACAGGCACAGAAAGGGGACAAGTGTCATGATGAGGAGCAGGATGTAAAAATCTAGAGGGGACGGATTTGCCTAAATAAAGCAGAATTTAGGGGGAAATATTCTTTCCTGTGGAAAATCTCCCCTTTCCTAACCTCTGTGAAAGTCCTGGAGGGTCCCATAGGATTATTCAAGAATTTGGGTTGTTTTATGCAACAATCTCTTCCAGGGTGACCACTGAGATCAGTGGTCAAAATACAACACACTGGAGACTAAACAAGCAAAGCACTCAAAACTTCTTGTCTGTGCCTCCTCCTCAATAGCGGCACTCCCCTACTGATTTCCTACCCAGCTGCACACCCAGGACTGGTTCCCCCTCCTGGTACCTGGTTTTCAGTGCGGTTGATGCCCAAAAGGAAGATCAGCTCTGAGAAGAAAAGGGTGACGGAGATGTTGCAGTGGATGCCCCGGGTGTTGGACTTGAGGCCTTTCAGGCACGTGAGGAAGGAGAAGGTCAGCAGCAGGGCCAAAAGAGAGAGGGACACCAAAGAATAGGTCACAATGGCCAAGGTTTCCAGGTTACCTTCCAGCTGCTGCAGGCAGAAAGAAAGGCAAAAAGCAGAGTTAGGGAGAGGGCACAGAGAACACGTGAGCTTTAAAGATCTCTCTCTCCACCTGGGAATAAGGAAGAGTTGGCAATCCTTTGCATGTTTCTGCAACAAAAGTGACTTGCACCATTACTCAGATTACCAGACTGCATTTTCTGGTGCATTTAGGCTGTGATCTCCATCCTAGTGGAGGTACCCCACACTGCTACTTGTCAGTGAGGAATCCATTGCAACCTCCTGGAAATCAACTGTGTTCTGGCCTGCACCATTGTGCAGTCTTCCCACCCACAACAACCCTTCCCTCTTCCCACTCCTTGTCCCCTCTTCAAAGCTAGATTTACCTCTCGCTGGGAGCTGTCCATCAGGACCCCGAAGGTGCCAAACTGGGAACATTGGCAGCGCACATGCGTGGCATTTCTGTACACGAGATCACAGTCCCGTGCTGTCCAGAAGCCAGAGGAGTCGATCCTGCAGCCATAAAAACAACCACACAGAGAAGTCTCAAAGGAAAGGGTCTTCGGGGGCACCCCACCTGTCAGGGAGAGGGATGACAGGGCTTGCAGAGGGGCTATGTAGCATGCAGGGCACCTTCCTTAGGCATCCTGAACAGGTTTCCTGCTCTTCCTAAGGCATCACAATGGAGCTCGTGTTTCCATATTCTGGATGCTAACACAGGTACTCAGCAATGACTGAAATTGGTGAATTCTGCTTTCAGCAGCTGGGGGCAAAATTCCTTTCCCCAAGTAGAATGTACCACCAGGGAGCAGCTCCATTTCCCTGGAGGAAAACCCTGCAAAGCTCCGATCCCACGAGCAGAAGAGCTGTGACAACACTCTTCTGCCTTGACACATAATAACACATTGCAGTCTATATAGACTCAAGAGTTACCGCACTCTGTGCTGGTTATCTGGAACTGAATTGAGCCATTGCCAGCCACTGCCTTGCTACCAGCTGAACCAGTTCAGCAGATCCTTGCTTAACCTGTCTCTGTGAATACTGTATTCACAGCTCTGTCTACCCTTTTGGGAAGTGTGCTCCCTTGTCCTACAGTCTCTGCTCTCTTCCGCTCGGAGGAGGCTTGCTCCAGCTCAGCCTCTCTCTTCCTACCCTGAGGAGGCTTGGCCTCTCTCTAGTGTTGTTAACATGAGTTCTGTCTCCCTCCCCCCCACACAACCCCCCATACTGTCTGGTGTGTCCCCAGCCTTGAACAGCCTCACTCTAGTTAGCCATGTCCTCCTCTCTTCTGGCTAGTCCCAGTTTCTTGTAGGCCCTGCTACACCTTGAGGGCTTCTGAACTCCTCCATGTTCCCCGGTAAGGATCTCTGGCCTCAGCCTTTGGGCATAGCTGCCACACAATCCTGAGGGGAGAAGGGCTGTTCTACCTTCTCCTCCCCCTTTCTCACTTCTCCTGCCTAGTTCTAGCCCCCCACTCTAACAGTTATTTTGTTCAACTTTGTTTCTTTTTGGTTCATTCATGTCCAGTTTGGGCTGTTCGTCTCTTTGGCCATTTCCGCCAGTAACGGTGAAAATGGGCGGGACCAGATAAACGAACGACTGAAACGAACAAACCAAACGAACTGACCGAAACAAGTGAATGCCACACACACAAAAAAAGAAGAAAAAAAAGAAAAGAAAATGGGTAACAATTAAGATCGGTCAAATGCTGTTCAATACCCGTTTTGGATCATTTGGATTTGGTGGACTTGCTTGTTTTAGCAGGTAATAATTTCAGCTCCAGTAATTAACTCAATAACACTTCCAAGATCTCTTCTGCTATAGATCTCCAAGTGATTTTGCAAAGGAACTACTATCATTTATCCCCATGTCCCAGCTGGAAAAAATGGAGCATAGACAGGCAAGGTGCCTTGACACGGCAGGTCTAGGAACAGAAACCAGGACTCCTGCATCCCAGTCTATTTCTCTAACCACTGGGTCATGCTGGCTTTTATATTGCCCCAAATTTTTAATTTCTTTTTAGAAAAGCCTGTGGAGAAATGATCCTAGCAAAGAGCCCCGAGTTTGGGATGGAGTCATGGTGCAGACAACAACTCACAGGCTGGACTGATTCCACTGGATGCAGAGGGGCTTGCTGCGATTGGCTGTCTCCAGCAGGCGGAACTCCAGCACTAGAGGCGTCTCCAAGGGGCCCTGGATGAAAGTGTGGTTGCTGAACACGGACACGCTCACTATGGGGGAATTCATGATGGGAGTTTTGGGAAGTCTGGAAGAGACAGAGAGGCCTCGTTACTGAGTCTGCCAAGCACAAATCTGTGTCTGATTGTCTCAAGTGAAATGGGCTGGACTGACAGCACTCTAGAAAGAAAAGCAGGCCTCAGACACTCTCAGCCATATCTTAGGTTACACTCACAAGAGACGCTTAATATGTGAAAAATCCTTCCCCCCCCTCACTTAATTTTTTAATGTATGCAAGGATTAGGTTGCAAGATACACTGGCTGTAATGCACATTAACTCCCAAAACGTTAAGCCAGAAAGCAAGGTTTAACAATGGGTCTAAATCCATCACCTACATTTCTCATAATGTGTGAAGGGATAGGAGGGGACAGAGGTGATTTTCTCGTCAGGGGATGAATCCCCCACTATCTGCCTGTCAAGACAATGTATTGTTGATAAGAAAAACAAAAAATGAATCATAATGGGATACCTATTAGTAGCCACAGCAATATGCATGGTAACTTTTGAAGCAGGGGAGGGAATGTGGGAACAATTAAAATGCACAAACATAAACTCCCGTAACAAAGAGTACAGGTGGGAGAAGAGTCTTATGTGAATGAAGCCTTAGCTAGATACCATCTAGGAGTAAGAGGGCAGATCTGTCCTTAGTGTCTTCTCCCACACTGCCAACAAGAGAGCCACTCAGAGCCACTTATTCTAGGGCTCCATGTACCCACTCATGGGACCTATGCTGAGACCTCCAGTCATTTCTCAGACAGTCAGAGAGATGGAAATCTCTTTCTGCTATTACTGGCTTAATTGGGATGGAACCAGTAATGGAGAGCTTGCAGTCTAGTCCCAGAGCAGCTACCCAGTGCTGGCAGTGTCTGGCTGCCCAGTAAGGGCATACACAGAGGACAGTACCTGAGACTGCGGCGATCCACCTGGTATCGGGCTGGGAGAAGTCCCCCCAGGGTGCGGTAGATGATGATGATGATGATGGTTACAGCAGGTTCCGGTTCTGGCAGGGGGAGGTTCAGGGAGGAGCTCTCTCTGGTGTCATTCAATTCACTGTTCATGGGTGTAGCAGCTGCCACGGGTGGAGCTGGGGTAAGAAATGCAAGAGGAAGGAACAAAGATGTCTTGTCTTGTTCTGTAGAACAACAAAGCACCAAGGGGAGAGGGTTGCCCAGTGCAACTGCATACACACTGGGAGCAGAATTGCACTCAAGAAGACAATGGTCCAGCTCATGGACCCATGCCATGGATCTGTCCCTTAGCTTTGCGTGCATGCCCTCATCTCTGCTTCCTTACTGTGAGCTCAGGCTTTCAGTGCTTGGGGGTAGGAACTGGATCCAGTGGCAGATCCAGGAACTGGAAAGGAAACTACCCACAGTCCATAGGCCTGAGGTTCCCTGCCCCTGCAATAGTCCATGGTCATTCCTTTGGGCCAGGCCAGCTGGGGCTCAGGGGAAGATATCACTTACCTTCCACTTTGGGGGGTGTAAGGACAGAGAGTGGGAGCACTACATGAGTGTGGGGGTCCCACATTGCCTGGCCCCGGAAGAGGTTGCTGTGATAGCGGGGATAGCGTCTCCGGACGTGGGTGTGGTTCTCCATGCGGTCAATGGTGAGCACTGTGTATGGAGGAGAGAAAAATGGGAATAGGCCTTGGACCTGGCTTCTGGGAGAACCCAGGGAAGCAAAGTGTTGGCAAACCATAGCCCAGGGGATTGCTCTGGCTGAAAAGCATGATGGGAAAGGCTCACTGATGCCTGGAGTCAGACACAAATGTGCTTAAGGTCACTGGTGGCGGGTGGGTGGGTGGTGGCCACGCGGCAGATACCTAATAAACAGGCAGGTGGAAACATGCCTGGTGAGGGCTAACGTGGGTTATCGTCTTGTTTGATTTCACCCTATGTGAATCACACAGCTTCATGTGGGAACACCCAATGTGAGAACCAATCTACAGGTTTACTAGGGGACAGATTTGTCACAGTACATGCATTCATCCTCCACCCAGCTGAACCAAACTGTAACCCCCTAGAAGACAAGGGTATGATGGTTCCACTAGCTGGCATGGGGATGGACAGAAGAGAAGCTACTAGGAGATGGTATCAGTGGATCCTTCTCTAATGTATTTAGGGATGCTGGGAATAACTGGCAGGCTGCAGCTTTCCCGCAAGAGAATCCCCAACTGCTACAAAGGAGAAAACAAATGACAACCCCCTTCCACCCCAGAGTGACCACTGTACAAGGAACACAGCTCACGCCCTGCCCTTGGCATGCAGCTGCCTCTGGGATGGTGGTTAAGAGATGAATAACTACTCTAGCAGGAAATAGAGCCCATCCAGAATGGAATTATGTGGTAGGATTTGCTCTAGAACAAACACCCAGACTCTGCTAGTGAACAATGAGTGGCCTAGAGAACAAAAGGGATGACTCGAAAACCTAACCTACTACCGCCTCCTCTGCTAACTTGAATGGAAGTAAAGGCACAGGGGTGGAGGGGGAGAAAGCTTCCAACAAGTGACCAGTTCTGATTCTTCCCAGCTCATAAGATCTGACCACAACCCCAATCTGAGGCATCATGGTCAAAAAGTGACCCCTCCCCGCCAAAAAATCCAGGTGGTCTCAAAAGTGACCCCCCTCCCCCCAAAAAATCCAGGTGGTCTCAAAAGTGACCCCCGCCCCAAAAAATCCAGGTGGTCTCAAAAGTGACCCCCCCCCCAAATCAAGGTGGTCTCAAAGCTGTCCTTTTAGAGCGGTGAGCCCAGTGCCTCACCCTGCTTCCCCCCTCCCCCGGCACTGCAGACACTCACTGATGTTGGGGGTCACCACGCCAACAGGGTTGAGGTAGGTGAGCTTCATGTTGCTGGCCAGTGTGGCTGTGTACTCTCTCAGCTGCTCCATCAGCCCCACGCTGCCACGGTCACTCTGCAGCAGCATATCCCAGTGTTCCCGGTTCTCCAAGGTCAGCACAGAGCTGCCAGCCCGCAGCAGATTCTGCAGTCAGAGGTTAGAGGCAGAGTCCTCAGAAGGCTTGAGGCTAAAATATCTTGCTTTAAGCTCTTTCAAGCCTTCTACACAGAAGACCTGTCCTGCCTGGCACTGCTGATTTTGCAGAGAAGAGTTGCTACTAGGGACAGGACACTCCTTGGGGTCTCCCATTTATTTCAGTAGCTACGCTCACATGCTCTTCCACGCAATCCTAGGGACTCCTTAGGAGAGGTGACAAATGAGTTCTGAGAAAGGCACAGGGAAGAGTTTCACTGCATCAAAGAGGAGGGAGTCAGGTAGGTGATGATCCAAATGGGGAGCCCTTAAATTCAGGCACCTTTGGCAAGGCCAGGCCGTGGGGAATATTTACTTTCTCCATAGAACAGAACTTAGCAATGCCCCATAAAATTAAACGGCAGCAAATTTTAAACAAGAAAGGAAATACGTTTTCCCTCAGCCTACAGTTATCCTGCGGAACTCACAGCTAGAATGTTGGGAAGGCCCATAGCTTCACTGGGTTAAAAAAAGGATGAGGCAAGTGGGATGAAGGTGCGTCTCTTCATACACCCAGCTCGGGGCCAGTCCCATGTCATCTGAAATTGAGACAGTCAACGTGAACTGTCTCTGGACTTAACCTGAGGATGGTGGGGTTGGAGTCCAGATTCGGGGAGCTGATTTATTCTTGGACTGGACCCTTCACGTGGTCAGCTGGGGAGCTCCACGGAGGAGGAATCACCCACCAAAGAAGAGAACTGTAGGACTGTTGTAACTGACTTGCTTTGTGTTTCTGTGTGTTTTACCTGACTGCTACTCCTTTCCTTAGTGAAATGCAGTTTGTTTAAGCAGACACCCTTGTTGGTCTGTTATTGCTGCAGGTACATTCCCCAATGAGGGGGTGTGATCTTTCTCAGTCTGTGCCCGCTGCCCTGAAGGGATGGCTCTCCACTCAGTCCCTCGCCCCAGGGGCCTGTCCAGCAAGGGAGGTGCCACACAAACAGGGGAGCTAAATCAAGAGCAAAGGGCCTGTAGCTGGGTCCAGTTAGGGCAGCAGGCTTCCCACCACCACACAGCATTGGGGATCCTGACCTTAGACTGCCCTGATGCTTCACCCCAGGATCTGTGCATCACCAACCATCTCTGGAAGGTCCCAGGGCAAATCAAGCCCCATTGTCCCTGGCAGGCTGTAGAGTCAGACTGCAGCTTGTCCTTGCACCAACGCCCTGAGGTCTGGGCAGGGGAGGATCTCCAAGGACTGTGACAATAAGCTATTAAGGCATTTTTACATGGACACCATCTCGGGATCAGGATAAAATTATTCCGGAATTGTTATCCAGGAATTACAAGTGGTACCTGTTTACACGGACATTTCTCCCGTACTGAAATCCATCCCAGGATAGTTCAGTGAACAGCACCCGGTTTGAGAATATCTGAGATGAATATCAATCCTGTGGTGCTTTTTGTCCATGCTCAAGGCACTGATTTCTGGGATTGAAGAAAATCTGATTTTCTTCATTACTTTTCTGATTTCTGATTGAGTTGAAGGAAATGGAGACTCATCTCTTTGTTCTGCGGGTATTTAGTGCTCCGCAATGCATTGTTGAAGGATGATGGACGTAAAGCAATCGCCCCACAGTCATGTGCAATACCATAGAGGCAGAAATGCATAGAGAGGATGTCAGCTCTTGCCATAATCCTCTGTGATGCTAATCCTGGGATAGTTGACTATCCCAGAATAGTCGTTTAGATGGACCTCATCCTGGTATTGTTTAACAACCACATTTTACAATAGCACAAAAATGGGTTTTTGTAATCCTGGAGTTTTTCAGGAGCTGGAAGTGAAGAGCAGGAAGTGGGTCATTCCATTATGGCCTGTTGTGCGCTTTGCTGAAGCAACCAAAGCTGCCACTCTTGGAGACGGGATGCTGGACTAGATGACCTTATTATTTATTTTACAATTTGATACCCCGCCCCTCCTGCCATCAGGCAGCCCGGGGCGGCTAACCTTAGCACTTCTCTTCTTAAGCAATGGGAAGTGCCCCCTTAAGGTCACATGACCCACTCTTCTCTGCCAAAGGCAGCTGCATCCCCTACAGACGGCGCCCCAGAGCCGTGCTGGCTCTTAAACAGCCGAGTATTGGGATACTCTCCACTTCCTACTCTTGACTCCAGTTGGGTTTAGTACGGGGAGAAGCTTCCTAGCAGCCAACTCCAAATCTCCTTCCTTCAGCTTTACATACTCGTTCTGCCACTCATATTAAACAGTCATCTCTCCTCCAGGTTCACAGCATTCTACTATTTATAATAGCAGCAAGATACGGCTGTCACAGGGGCTCTGCTCTTCTCAGGAGTAATAAGGACTCCTCCTTCTCCCGAGGAATGATGCTCACCTCGTTGAAGTGGGCATCCTGTGTGGCAGTTAGGCCGAAGCCATGCTGTCTGCTCTCGAATTCCATCAGGCGGTACAGTAGGCGGTAGGTGATGTGAACGTCATTGCCAAAGTAGCGCTCCATCTGGTCTGTCACTGAGCGCAGGCGGTGCGCCAACTTCTTTGCCTCAATGGTGTTCAGTTCCGTCTCATTCCTTTCTAGGCCCTCCAGCTGCCAGCACACACCGAGATTGGGGAAAGTTAAATAGCGCAACAGCTAAGATCACGTTCCCAAGACACAGGTTTAATGCAAGGATAAGACTGCACTGCAGACCCAACTGCTGGGGAGCAGATGTCTATCTCTGAAAGAAGGGAGCAATCCAGTCAGTCAGTGGAAGTGAATCACTATGTCAATGGCAGGTGTCATGCAATCACCTAAATGACCAGTAAATTAGGCATTCCTCTGGGGGACCGGGAACCCCTGGTGACAGGGATATTTGTCATTTAACCCTCTGCAACAGGGCTTACTAGGTAGAGAGACTGATCTTGAAATCTAGTCAATTTCAAACCAAGTGTAGAGTTTCCAGAGCCTGTCCTGCCCACTTGTTCTCGCTGGCAACTTTTCTAGTTTTATCATTGCATTTCTCTATTATTTAAAAATAGTTTTCTCTGTTGCTGTGTGACAGAGCCATGAAACTGAACATAAAGATGAAACTGCCTATGCTAAGTAGTCTTAGTGGGTGCAAAGCAGATAAATGGTCAAAGGACTGAATAGGATGTTTTCCCTTTATTCAATTACAGGAAGCTTAGATGCTACCTGTGACAATAGTGGGTTATAAATATTTAATGAGAAACAGGATTTTTACAGCGGCAAGTGGTCCTGCAACTTTTCCTTCCTCTAGCCACTGGCAGAAGGAATACCGAAGCCCAGGCAAACAGCAGCTATTGGTTTGTCATCAACTGCTCTGTAATAGAAAACAGAACTAAAAAATCAGTCAGAGAAAGTTCCTGGCTTCAGATTTAAAATAGATTTAAACTCCAGCTAAAATGAAAAAAACAAACCCAAGAGGGAGATGTAGTCCCACTGAAATAATGGGAATAATCAAGTGCATAGGTGCTTTTAGGTTCAAGTCCTAAAAGAACTTCAAATAGTCAAGTCATTAGCAGTGATTTGCCAAATTATCAGGAAGTTGAAAAACCCCCTAAAGATTCATTGTTTAAGAATAATGAATAGGCAATAGAGAGTATTAATTCATTTTAAAATGTGTACATGCTGGTGGTGGGGAAAGACTTTGGGCAAGCTATTTCCTGGTACTAAATAAGAGGATACTGAATATTCCTCTTGTCCTTCTCAGGGTTACTATTGCAGCTTTGCCAAGTTCTGATTTTTCGTAAAGTCAAGTGAAAGTTGACTAAGGGTGAAAAGAGACATAATGTTAACTCTGCTTTAACACCACTTTATCATTTCGGCTACATAGGGCACCAATACAGCCCTGCAACATGCATAAGAGATGTTAAACTGGTGTTGGCATTATGTCTGTTTTCACCCTAAAATTTCTATTTCAAGGAAGAGCAGGTCTGGAGCATCTAAGAACTGAGAGAACCCTTCTGGAAGCAGGTTCACCTCACTAATATAAAACTTAGCCATAAACCTAAGGACCAGATTTTCATATAGTCTGCACTCACTATCAGGGCCAGATTTCCAAATCTGCCCAGAAGAGTGTGAATGGAAACTGATGAGAGATAATCAACTCAGGTTGTAGGAGAAGAGCACTCAAAAGCCTGTCCCTATAGCTGCGTCTTTCAGTTCTTAGGCCAATTGCCCATGTTACACGGCCGCCGATTCTCCCGGCAGGGAATCTCCTGGCCAGGAAACGTACGCCAAGCTGTACATGTGGGTGCCAGGCTAAAAGTGGCATCAGCTGCGTCCAATGGCTTTTTTCCCTCTGACTGTCAGGGCTCGAAATCCAGCCTTGACATTCGGCTGATGATGCTTTTCGCCCCGTGTCCATGTGCAGCAGAGCTCGGCTGGGAGATCCCCGCCGGGAGAATCGCCGGTCAGTGTAACATGGGCAAGTGGCCCATATGCAGCTTGGCAAGGGAGAAAGAAGGTAGATTACCAGTGTGGAGAGCTCCTTGAAGGCAGGTGAAGTACAGTTGAAGAGATCCGGCTCCAGCCAGCCTCTCTCCTCATCACAGTGTCGAATTGCTGTCCCTGGAAGAAGGCATGGGAATGGAAGAGTCACAACTCAGAGGCACAGAAGAGTTTCTTTGCTGGCCAGGACTGGGTCACTCACAAAGTTAATAGTGTTATGAATCCCTGCCATGTCATGCCAGAATCATTGGTGGTAGCAGCAGCAGCAGCAGCAATATCTCTAGCATCAAAGCCCAGCATCAGTGAGGGTATCCCTCACACATTAGGATGAGAGGCAGCTGAACCCTCCATTCAGAATGTGACTGTGTATTTTCTTAGCACACCATTTGCCCACAGTCACACAGTTCTGTGAAGCATTTCACTGTCCTAAAAACCTGGGACTCCTCATTCTTACACTGAGGGATACCCCCTTCAGTTATTGACTCTTTGGGTGTTTTTACACAAGACAGGCAGGGGTGGGCGGGTCAGTGCTGTGCGTGGGGCAGGTGCGTAGGCGTCGTGCATGGGGGAGCGCTTCATTTTTCTGGAATGCCCCATGTGTGGATGGGGCGGGCAGTACATGGGTCATGGGAGTGCACCCCCCCCACAGACTGAATTCATATGAGTGCTCCCCCATGTGGACAGTGGGTGTCCATGTGTGGGGCTCATGTAAAAACACCCTTTGTGTCACTTGATGTAACTGCCGCTCTTTGATTGGCTGGTTCAAACCTCTTGAGAAAAATGAGCAGCAAATTGAAAGCAACTGTGCCTTGTAGTGTCAGCAATCCTCAAATCTGTGACCTTCTCCAGATTCACACATATTTAGTCATCATTCCCCACTGCTCACCCAAGCCCCTGCCAGTGAGTAAAGACAATGACCAACAGATCACAGCCAACTGGAGTGGAGCTGTTATCAGCTAAAAAATCTATTCATCAGACTGTGATTGTATGTTGCCTCCCTTCCCTCCCTCTCTTTTAATGGCTTATATTATTTCGGAAAGGGACTGTCTCTCACTGTATATCTGTACAGCACCCAGCACAGTGAGGCCCCTATCATGGCAAGGGCCCTCTGGGCATTTCTGGCATAGGAACCTGCCCTGCGACTTAAGGGAAGGGTGGGATAAAATGAGAATAAATAATATGAATGAATAAGAGAGGGAAGTCTGTGAGGGGATATGTCTTGTGAGGGGGTGAGGGGTCGTTGGGTGAACAGTCAGGTTTAGGGGGCCAGGATTGGGTGGATGGGGGGCGGGGGGAGGGGAGGAGCGGCCATAGGGGTGGTTTTTG
>QEPC01000381.1:4303159-4331160 GCA_003113815.1 Sphenodon punctatus
ATGCAGCCCTTGGGGGAGGTCGTGAGAGGGTTCGGGGTGCGATGTCACCAATATGCTGATGATACTCAGCTGTACCTCTCTTTTTCAGCTGACCCAGACCCTGCTGTCTCGTTGCTATCCCAGTGTCTGGAGGCCGTGGCGGAGTGGATGTGGCAGAGCAGACTGAAGCTCAACCCCGATAAGACAGAGGTGATGGTGGTGGGGAGAGCGAGGGAGGTGTTGGCCCCCCTGATTAGGGGGGTTCGCCCACCTATAGCTCAGCAGGTTCGGAGTCTGGGGAATGATACTGGACTCAGATCTCCGCCTGGATCGGCAGGTGGAGGTGGTGGCGAAGGCCGCCTTCCACCAGTTATATCTGGTGCGGAGACTGCGTTCGTACATCTCCAGGCTGGACCCGGCCTCCTGCATCCATGTCTTCGTCACCTCGAGGCCGACTACTGCAATGCGCTCTACGTGGGGCTGCCCTTGTTCCTGGTTTGGAGGCTGCAGCTAGTGCAGAATGCGGCGGCCTGGCTCCTATCGGGGACGGGTCGTTGGGAGCACATAACACCTGTGCTCCGGACTCTGCACTGGTTGCCAATAGCGTGCCAAGCCAGGTTCATGGTATTGGTAATGATCTATAAGGCCCTTCACGGTCTGGGCCCCTTGTACCTTAGGGACCGCCTCTCCCTCCGTGCCCCAGAGCGGCTCCTTCGGTCTGCCGGGGGTACCTTCTTGGAGGTCCCCTGTGTTAAGCGGGGGGCCACAATGGAGAGGGCATTCTTGGTGGCCGGGCCGCGTCTTTGGAACTCCCTCCCGGAGGAAGTTCGCCTGGCCCCAAGCCTTTTAACATTCCGACGGGCTTGTAAAACCTGGCTGTTCGCCCAGGCCTTTGGGGAGGGTGGGTTAGGGTTTTTAGTTCTACCCTAGCCTTATTTATTTGTAGTTATCCTAACTCTGTTTTAAATTGTTTATATTATTATGATTGTTTTATATTTATATTATTGTATTTTTTACTCTTTTACAATTGTTAGCTACCCCGAGCTGTTTTTACAGGAGGAGCGGGGTATAAATTGAGAAAAATAATAATAAATAAATAATAAAATTATCATAATTATTGTACTATTTGGCCAGCTTTAACAAAAACCATTCACAATATCAACATCACCAGCAGTGGGGTCCATGCTACTATTGATAGCAAAAGCAGCAGGAGCATCATTAATGCCATTCTCACTGTTATAGACACTTGTCAGGACAGTCATTTGCATGAGCTATACCTCCAGCCCTCACCAGTTGCATAATACTGTCCATGGCAATTCTCTGAAAGGGAACGACACCAGGAGTAGCATAGCAACAATGAACACTTTTAGGGGGTTTGTATCTGTAGCTCCCTCAGGGCTGGTGTCATCACTTCTGCTTTCCAGGTGAGGAAACTGAAACTCAAAAGAGGGGAAATGGCTGGCCTAATATCCCAGGAGTTAGTGCTGGAGCCAGAATCACAGCTCACGAGCTCCTGGCTCCAAGAAGCTGCTTAATTCAACCCCCACAATCCCATTTATATCCCTCTCTTCTGCCATCATACCAGCAGCAAACCCAGACATCTAGATCAGAGGTTGAAAGTGTTCACTACTGGAAGACGAGTGTCGACTAATCAGCAAAGGGAAATGCCCTTCATGTTCTCTGCTTTCTCCAGCACAAGAATGAGCCCTTTCTCCTCAACAATTCAAGGGACCTTCTTGAATTGTCATCCTTTAGGCTGGACCCTATTGAACATTATTGGTATTTGGACTCCTTCGACAAGGTTCCTCCTGGGGAACTAACTACATAGCCCTTTCCACTCCAGAGTGTGAGCTTACATCTTGTGCATTAGGCAAGGCTGCGGAGAATGGGAGCATCCACTTCTCCAAGAACAGAGAAAATGAGGGCAGAGATGTCCTTGGTGCAGGGATGCCTTATTCTCCTGACCCAAGGTTCACTGATGACCCTGCCAGGCACAGGTCGGTCCTTTCTGAGCTCTTTTGGACCCCCAGGAGCACAGCGCCCAACTGCTGGGGAGCGCAGCTCTCTCTGACCCCCAGGAGCATAGCGCCCAACTGCTGGGGAGCGCAGCTCTCTCAGACCCCCAGGAGCACAGCGCCCAACTGCTGGGGAGCGCAGCTCTCTCTGACCCCCAGGAGCACAGCGCCCAACTGCTGGGGAGCGCAGCTCTCTCTGATCCCCAGGAGCATAGCGCCCAACTGCTGGGGAGCACAGCTCTCTCTGACCCCCAGGAACATAGCGCCCAGCTGCTGGGGAGCGCAGCTCTCTCTGACCCCCCCCCCCAGGAGCACAGCGCCCAACTGCTGGGGAGCGTAGCTCTCTCTGACCCCCAGGTGCTCTCTCCAGGAGCTAAGCACAGGGCCTCCTCCTCCCTTCCCACACTAATTCCCCATTATCTCTTCCCCCTCCCCCAAATATGACAGGTTCAATGGTTCCTTTCTTCTGGCTCTAGGGACAAGTGAATAGGGTTTTTCCACCTCTCTGGTTTGACCCTGAGCCAGGATTTCATTTCCCTAGTTATCCAGGGGTACCTGGAAGTCAAGGAATGGGTGTGTGTATAAACTGGGGGAAATTTTCCAGAGGGTGGGGCGCAAGGCCACATCAAAAAGGGGTGGAATTAAGAGGCTCTCTTGCACCCTTTTTGACATGCAGACTTTGCCAAGTGTTGTGATGTCACGGCACTCTCAAAGAGTGTGGCCAACCCCATCATAAGAGAGTGGGAGAGTCCCTGGGCCCTGTTCCCTTCAGGTCAAAGCTGTTAAGAAGGTGACAGCCCTAAAAGTGAACGATCCAGCTTCTCTCCCGTTGGGAACCAGTGGATGCTAGCACAGTAGGAACAGATCCACTCCTCTGCCACTGGTTAGTAGCTCTCCTCCTCTAGTCCCAGAGCTTAAAAAAGCAATCCATGTCCAAGGCCTGCAGCCTGAGGACAGGGCACACCGGAGCCTGTGCTGCTGACCATGGCACTCAGCAGCCCATGAGCTACCTGCAGTAAATCAAACAGCTCAGAGGCAGCAAAGCATAAGAGTGGGTGGGGCATATGTGGTTTCTGCAGACTAGTTGACTTGGGCAAAGGAAAAGAAATTTAAGAGCAGATAAAATGATGAGGAAGCCAGTGCCAGGCAAGGCATTAGTAACACAGCCAGGAGCCCTCGCAGCAGCAGCAGCAGCAGGGGAAAGCATGGGATCTGTGGGTGTCTCAGGCAGGGAGCAGGGAACAGAAAGCCACACAGAGCAGCCCTTACAACACAAATGGGATAACAATAGGCCTTACCTGCACCCCGCAAACCTGCCCGGGTGGGAGAGAGAAATGAGGAGAGAAGGCATATGGTTAGGACCTGATAAGTTATGTGTGTTTCCCAGGGGGAAGCCTCTGGGGGAGGGGGGAGCAGGTGAGGGTGGCACTTTTGGTTGAATGATCCCCAGCCTCAATAATCTATTGGATCAAGAACGGTGCTGGATTCCCAGAAAGAAATAATGGCTCAAAATGGCTTTTATCCTTTCCCCTGCACCTACAGGAAGCAGTTTCCTTGTCTGCTCTCTCCAAAGCTATCCAAGTCTTCATCACCTCTGCACCATGGCACTGCTTTTGAAGTCTGGTCAGAAGCTACAGCAGGGACAGTATATACCTGCTGTACAGAGAACGCTAACAGGCCCGACGAATCCCTATGCTCCCTACTGGTGATGCCGTGCCTGCTTGTTTCCAGGTCTTGCCTGGTCCCTTGCTCCTCTACCCTGCTGTGGCAGTTAATGTCGGCCAGGACTCTCTTGCTTTCTGCAGTCGTGGGCAGGAGAGAGTGGCAATGCCTCCTGGGTGAACAGCTCTTCTCCCTGAAGTTCACACTGTTAGGTACCCTGGGAATTCTGGTCCACTCTGTTGTGTGCCTGAATGATCTGCCATGATGTAAGTCTAGTCCTAATTACTGGAGTATTCCACACTCGGGGTTATCAATAATTTACTAGCCTGCCATAAATGTTTTCTTGTCAGTCTGGGACTTGCAGTGGGGGAAGAGGGCCCAAGGCTATCAAAATCCACTTGTCAGTTCAAAAAGTATAGTCGCCAGAGGCAACTGCTCACACTAACTTGTGTGTTTGGTTCCAGCCCCATCTCTCAGTCTAGAACTGGGTCTGTATGGATCCCTGCCGTTCTCACAGCTCCTTCCAGAACAATCAACATCCCTCACTCTACAACTCTCTGCTCCTCGGTCAGAGTCCAGAGACACAGGGTCCCATTATTCCAAACCTATGGACAGCAACAGCACTCAATAACTGGCCAGGAGGACAGTGCTACAAGCAGAAGACAGTAGCCATGGGGTTTAGAAGCCAGGGAGGGAGTTCCATCTTTCTGAGGCTGGTGAGATGCAGCAGGACTCTGTCTGTTTCTCTCTCTGCAGCCTGGATCACTTACCCAAGGAACCTTTGGGACAAAGCACTGCAGCTGGGAGTCCAAACTTGGTCTGAGGCCACCATACGCCAGCTTTCAAGGATTTAGGGCATCCATCATAGAGCACTGCCAAGGAAAACCAAGGAGCCAAGTCACAGGGGGAGGGTTTTGTGCCAACTCAGGTGTAGGAAGGGAGCCCACAAAGGAATGCTAAGGGTACAGATCCCAAAGGAGTTAGGCTGCTATAGCAGCAAGCACCACCCCTAACGTTTAAGTGAGGAAGCCATTGTGACTCAGGCTGACTGTTCTGGCTCCACCTTACTCCTCCACACACATCTCCAAACTCACCCTCACAGCCGCTGGGAGTCACTTCTGCAAAAGGGCTATCACAGCTGTTGCACTGTCGGCCAATCACGCCGGGTCTGCAGTGACACTGTCCCTTCTCCTGATCACAGGAGCGTGAGGAGGAACCAACAGGGTAGCAGTCACAGGGAAGGCAGGTGTCACTCCCTTTGGGACGGTAGTGGAATTCCTGCAGGTAGAAGGGAGAGAGCCAGAGACGATGGTTAGAGCTGAATTACAGGAAGAGGAGCAGTGGGTGGGAGAGGGCACAGGACGAGTTTATCAAAACGAGAGGGGAGGGGCCTACTAAGACAGACAGAGGGACACAGTTAGGACAGCAGGAAGTAGAGAGGTCCAGCCAATAGGATCGGGGAGGCTTACAGTCACCCCCAGGTCCAGCTTCTCTAGTGTGGGTTGGCCAGACACATCCCAGTATAGGAGATGGAGCCAGCTCTATGCACACCAGCACCTCCCTGTGGAAGGTGGGGGGAAGCTTTTCCAGTTTCCTCCCCAACTTTATAAAGGCCTCCCCTCTTGTGTGCATGGATGATATGCTCGACGAGTTCCTGCTTTGACTCCACTGTGCCCCTCAGCTCTTTGGCAGCTTTCCCACAAGAAGCAAGGATGGTTTCCAGGGAATTCAGACCCTCCCCTGGCGGGGATCACCCAGCCCCAACTACCCCTCAGCAGGGAGCACCCTTTTCTGCATGGCTGCAATAAATTCAATACGCCCAAGGGGGATAATGACAATGGCAAGGAGAACAAGGGAGACCAGAGGATACTGGGATGAAGTTTCAATGTTCAGGGGCAGGTGCGGATGGTATGAAGGTTCTCTCTCCAGGATTGGGAGGAGGTGAGAAAAGGGTGCTGTGGGTAGAGGAGACCAGGATTACAGCTGAGGTCCTAGGCCAAGAAAAGGACATGGGCTATATCTGCAGAGCCACTTGCACAGTTGCTCCTCACCTTGCAGTGACACTGCCCATTGGTTTTATTACAGTCTGAGTCAAAGCCTTTATTCACATCACAGTTACAGGGCCCGCAGCTTGGGTTCCCCCACCAGCCCTTCGGACACTGCTGGTCCATCCTGAGGAGAGAAAATCACCCTGGTCACCTGACGTTGCCCTGCATTTCTCAAGTCCACCCAGGAGCCACCTTGTTAATTCTCCGAGTAGAAACTAGCACATTAATGTTTGTGCTGGCATGAAGGGAACACAGCTACACCTCACACTTGTCTTAGAAGGAAATGCTAACTCACTAGGAAAAGCAGCCTCACTGGACAATGCTCGGAGCAGAACTGATGAGGAGACACATTCACCCACCTCAGTCAGAAGCAACAGGGGGTCTTTGGAGAGGAGCAAAGAGAAGTAAAATGAGAGCAGATCCTGGCAGGCCCTTCAGTGTAGAACTCGTGCCTTCCAGATAGTCATCCCAGTTCCTCCCTCCTCACCTTTAAAAAGCACTTGAAGACATTTATGCTCCAGGAGATTCTAGAGGATTCATTTCTGGTTCCCCTCAGTGTATCTTTCCCTTCTAAATGGATTTTAGGCTATTTTTATTGTATTCTATTGTATTTTGTGAAGCACCTTGAGCACCATTTGGTGGAGGGGTTGGGTGGCGGGTGCTATATAAATAACATTATTGTTAGGATTATTTCCACTACAGAGACCATCATGGCACTCCAGCAACAGGGCTGCCGCTGAGAAGCGAGCCCTGTCTCTTAGGCAAGGAAGGAGAGAGACAACCAAGGAACCGTTGGCCAGTACAAAAGCCCATTAGGCAGCACCATCCTTCCTCTCGGGCACGTCTCCACTAGCCACTGGGGATGCCTTGCATTGGCCAATCAGCCCTGCATGCCCATCCCAAACATCTTCAGTGCACAGGAGCCCCTATGGCCAGGGCCCTGGGAGGCGGAGATAGAAGCTCTGGGCAAGGCTTGATCTCACCTGTGCTCACAGTACTGCCCAAAGTGGTTTTCTCCGCACTCACACACGTAGCCATGGGGAGCACCTGCCTTCCGCCGACACACAGACTTGTTCTTGCAGGGGTTCAGGTGGCACACGTCAACACAGTTCTCACCGTAGTACCCTGGGGGGAGGAGGGGAACAGATACAGACCACCTTAAAAAGAAGAGTGAGTCATCAGGGCTCCCTGTAAGGAAATGGTGGGGGAATAGAGCAACTCCGTAATGGAGCCAAAGGGACATATGGAGTTCATTAAAGTGGATCTCATGTCATGTACTCTAGGAAGCAAGGTCACAGGAGCCTAACTTCTACTTGCTGCTTTGTCAGGGGATTTGCAACCTTTGGTAACCTTGCCAAAGTTACAGAGTGACTGAGTGCTGAGAATGTCATGAAGGCTCGAGTCTCTTGTGTGAATAGCCCTGAGAATTGGTGATAGGAGAGAGAAGACACAAAGGAGACAAAGGGGAAAGGAGAGAAGAGAGGATTAGAAAAGAAATAAAATGGAGACAGGGAAGGAAAGAAAGAACAAAGAAGAAAGAATGAGATGAGAAAGGGGACGAGAGCCGTCTCCCGTGCTGCTGCCATTGTCCTACCTGGCTGGCACACACATGAGTAGCTCTGCCACTCATCCTTGCAGATACTGTTGGCAGGGCAAGGGTTGGAGTCGCAGGGGTTGGGCATGCTGCATCCTGTCTCCACGTTCAAGGTGCTGCTGGGCTTGGGTAATGAGATCCCGGTGGGCGTGTCCCCTAGGCGTACCCCCTGAAAGCCAAGTGAGAAACACACTGCAAAGCCAGCTCTGTTCAGTAATGGGGCAGGTTTTAAGTGACAGGAGCCTGAGTTAAGTGACCCAACTCAGCTTTAAGGCAGTGCCCTAAGTCCTGTCCTGGAGGCTGCAGGATGCTAACGCCAGCAGAACAAAGAGTAAGATGTTGGGTGAAAACAGACATGATGCTAACTACCCTTTAACCACCCTTGGTGATCATTTATGCATGTTTCAGGGCTGCATAGGGCACCAATACAACCCTGCAACATGCATAAATAACCACCAAAGGTGGTTAAAGGGTGGTTAGTGTCATGTCTGTTTTCACCCGTTGTCATAGGGCCAACCTCTACAGAGATAGTAAATGTCCTGGAAAATTACCCTGCAGCCTTTGCCAGGATGTTCCCATTGACAGTTTTCTCCCTTTTCCTCTCATTTACATCCTGCAGCTCTAACTCACAGCTGCCCAGAGCTCACTTCTGCTTCTTTAAGAGCCTGTCTCCTCTCAAGCTCCCAAGCCTGAATTGTACTAGGAACAGGCTCTGGGTCATGTCCCTGACTTGATTGCCAGGAACATGCAGAATGAGCTCCAGGTGAAAACAGCTGGGAGTGGGGGTCCTGGACTGAATTTCTATGTCCATCTGAGTGCAGTTCCTGCAACCAGCAGTTCTGAATCCTGCCCTAGAGGGGGTGAATCACTGCTCAAACTCACCTGTATGCAACCTTCCAGACCATTCTGCACCTCACCAGACGCCACAACACCCCCAAGGTGGAGATGCTTCACCTTCAGGCCATGCAGCTCGTTTCCAACCACCACCGTGTCCTGCAAACAAGAGCCTGGTAAATGACCACCCTTATTTCTTGCCAGGTTATATCAAATACCAATTGATATCCATGGGAGTAGAGCTCTGGGTGGGTATGCGTTTATTGTCAATTACTCCTGCTCCCCTATGCCCTACCTTGTAGATTTTAGATCGTGACAAAGGAGGAGACTATTTATGCTTGCTAGATTAAATACTTTTCCGTCATCTCTGGTGGAGGGGAGATAAAAGGGTGTCCCCTTAGCAGCACACTTGTGTCATTGTCAGGGCCAGCCCAAGGCATGTGCCACCAGTGCCCAGGCACATGGCCCCGCGGGGCGAGGGGCCCCGCACCGCTGCAGGCTAGAGACTGACAGACACTGTCGGTTTTTGGTTTTTCCCCCACTGGGCGTCTCCGAGTCAGTCCTCGGGGGGTGGGGGTGGTAAGCTTCCTGGGAATCCCTGGCCAGTTATATGCTGTGGAGCTGAGCTGACACAGTCAAGTTGCAGGTAAGTAACCAGCCGCCCCTCATCCCCTGAAAATTCTCCCTCCCATTCTAGCAAGTGCCGGCCAGCCTTTGGGGCCCTGCAGCAAGGCCTGTCTCTTATACACATCTAGATGTGTATAAGAGACAGATACAACCCTGCAACATGCATAAATAACCACCAAGGGTGGTTAAAGGGTGGTTAGCGTCATGTCTGAAAGTACCCATTGTTCCCAGTGTCAAATTGATTCATTAGAACACATTATTCTTTATTGCCCATTATTTATTGAGCCTCGTGTTAAGCTTATTCATCCCTTTATAACTCCTTTCCTGGGCAGACACTCTTGACTTTTATGTGCGTACTCTCTTGGCTGATCGTTCTATTGATATAACACTGGCTGTATCTGAATTTCTTTGGCAAGTTTTATTATCAAGTCTGAGGGAAACTGGGATTGACCAAAGATTACAACTATAATAAGTTGTTAGTAGTCGGCTAAGACTCTACCCAGGTTTACTATCTTACAAGTTTTTATATGTTTTAATTGATTTTGCTGTTATAATCTTATAGTCAATGCCTAGCTTATATGTTAGGACTAATGAGGCTAGTATGATTGCAGGCCATTTTTTTTATTTTGTTATTGATTTATCTGGCTTGGAAAGGTATTTTGTCGATCTAATTGGTCCCTACCGCCCCCCGCCCCCCCCGAATTGTCAGACCACTTCTCCTGAATGTTTTAGATTGGAAGGATTTGTTTTTATTGATTATTTTACATTGCAAATAGTAAATTTTTTGATTAATTTTTTTGAGGTGGGGAATATGTGTGTTGTTATAAGCCCTGAGTAGGGTACCTGTTTTTAAGGTCGGAGTTAAGTATTCCTTATTAGTTCCAATAAGGGCGAGGTATACGTTTACGGCTGTGATCTGGATATGTTGTACATTAGATGGTTCCTAAATTTTATTGTGTTATTCCTAATGGAACGGTCTAAGATTTATGTTTTTTATAAGTATTTGTATCGGTTTGCAATGGCTATTTGCCACACAAAATAAATATTTATTATTAATTATTATTATTATTATTACAAAATTACCACCACTGCTCTGTGTCTGACCCCTCCCTTCAGGCCCTGGCCCAAGAGATCAAGTTATCCGCATGAGAATTAGCAGCGTGGTCTCTAAATGCAACGGGATGATTCTCAGCGACATATTGGCAAGAGGGATATTTGAAATAAAGAGGGAGGCTTAGATCCCCAAGTGAGACAGACCTGACATTCACCTCTGGCCTTGCCCTGCCCCTCCCTAGGTGAGCTGGCTACTGAGGCTGACCTGGTAAAGTCCAAAATCCAGGTTGAGGGTGATGATGTAGCGTGTCTCGCGCCCACTGCGAACATCCCGTAGTTCCAGCTGGAGGTCATGCCATTTCCCATCGTTCAGGTGCATCTGGTCCAGGAGGAGCTTGGTGGTGCGCCCAGAGCCCCTGCTCACCATGAAGGAGAGCAGGCCAGAGTCCAGCTGGGGAGAAGGTGAACCAGCAACAGAGCACACAACATCCAATGAGCAAGGCCAGGTCAGCTCAGGTTAAATCCCCTTCCTGCCCCCAAATATGCTGAGTGAGAGGAAAGGTTTCCCACCCACTCAGAAGCCTTCCAGTGCCAGGGTGGGGTTATCTCAGCTCCACATCAGTCAGGAATATTGCGACATACAGAGCATCTCTCCTATGAGAAGACTCCAGTGTTACATTATCCTGAAGGGTGAGTCACAGGAAACCACACTCCTCCTCCTAGACCCATGCACTTCACTCCGTCTCCCTTCACTCATCATGCTTTCCTATTAGACGAGGCTGTGAGAGCTTGGGCAGGAGTGTGTAGCAACAGACTCCCTACTTGGGGCTGTGCAGTGGGCATACCTGGCAGAGTATGGTGGTGTATTGGCCAGCGTGAGCCTGAAGAAGCGTTCCATCCAGCTGGCGCGTTCGGAATGCCAGCCCCAAGTACCAGGGAACGGAGATCTTCACTTCGGTCTTGAAGTCCCAGGAAAGAACACTGTTGCCACGGAAATGGTGAGGATGGTGCATGGCTGGAAGGGTGAGCGGAGTGTAAGGAATGGAGGGGCCAGAGCAGCCCTTCTGGCCCAGGGCTACATGGCTCAGGCTTTGCAAAGGTTCAGGCTCTGCCTTCCACCTACAGAGTATGGGGGAGCCGAGGACAACAACTGGTGGCTTTCACTGCAGGAGATAAACACCGCTACAGATCACATCTTTTAATTAAGGGCACCTGCCCAGAGCCTGAATGGGGAGAGGCCACTCTGAAAGCACATGGACAGCACCACAGAGTCCAAGTGCCACCTCTTCATGAATGGTAACCAGAGGGACCTTGCCAGATAGTTTAGGGCAGGGGTGGAGAACCTCAGGCTCAGAGGCCAAATGCAGCCCCTTTTCAGTTCCTAGAACTGGCCCCTGAATCCAGTTCCCAGTCCCAAGCACTAAAAAACTAAGCTCAGGGTAAGGGAACAGAGATGAGGGCCTGTACACAAGAACAGGGGCAGATCGATGATCTGGGCCCTCTTCTATCTGAGACCACCTGCAGCCCCAGCTTCTATTTGGCCCTCAGAGCTTGTATTAATTTTCAATGCAGCCTCTGGGAGAGAAAAGGTTCCTCACTCCCGGTTGAGGGTCACTTTTTGGCTCACTCCTAGTGCAACCCCAGCCTCCTCCTGGGCGCACACACTCCCTTTAGAGCCCCACCCTGTCCTCCAGCAGAGTTCCCGTTTCCCCACCCCTAGTGCCACAATGGCCTGTGTCACTCAGCCAACCCCACTGGGCACAAGCCTTCTTTCTCTGTGCCACCCTTAGTGGTGCTCACTCACCGAGCCTGCAGTCCTTGCCCCCGAAGCCCACAGGGCACTCGCAGGTGAAGGTCGCCCAGACCACAGAGCAGGTGCCACCGTTCTTGCAGGGGATGGAATCGCAGAAGGAGTGCTTGGCGTGGCATCCTGAAGACAGTGCGGGCACATGGTCAAGGTTGAAACAGAGAAGGGGGCAGTTATTCAACACAGCTTATACCTGGGCCTCACCTCCCAACATTCCTGAACAATGAGATAGGTAGAAACTACAGGAGTGCCTCTGAGCGGCCACAGGTGAGAGGATCCACTGAGGTCTCAAGTACAAGCTCTGCCCCTGCCCCCTCCACGACTGAAGGTGGCAGCAGAGAGCTACAGTGCTTCCCAAAGGCCCAGCTTGCTGGGAGGAGGCACCCCCATTATTTAGGACTGGGCTGACATTGCATTTCTTGCACCTGGCAGTCAACGTAAGCCTCCCAAGCATTGCAGCATGTAGAAGCGCTATTGGAGAGCAGCAAGAACTTAGGTGCCCCAGGGGGTTCTAGGAGGACACACAGACTTTCAAACCAGGTCACTGGTTTCAGTCTGGATGATCCAACGAGACATGTGGAATAAGCTCTTGTCTCACTTATTCTTCCTCCGCAGGGGTCCGTATCACAAAGAATTTCAGCCCAACTAGCCTGGGCTCTCCACTTTGCAGACAGCCACAGCAAAGGGTGCAAGGACTGAATGGGCTGAGAAGACTAAAGAAAGGGGGCTCACTGGGGCAGGGAGGGAGCTGGCATTGCTGCGATGATGCTGTTCCTACACAGCAGTCTATGGAGAGGATTCAACACTCTGGGCCATCAGTCAGCAGGAGATTCCATTTTATGGGGGAGTCATGCTCATGTTACCTGTCGTGGTCCCATTGTTTGCAATGTAGGAAGCCAGGTCAATGCGTTTACTGTCGATGTACAGGTCTCTCATGCACCCCACAAACTCCCTGTGTGTCACGGGGAAGTTCTCAGGCAGATTGGGGACCCCGCCAAGCAGCAGGGGCCCTGTAAGGTCCAGGGATCTGGAGGAAGAGAAGGCCTCTGAGTGGGATTTGCAGCAGAAGAGTAACTCAGCACCCAGAAATGCTAAGTGTCAGTTCCCTGCAACTGGCATGCTGGTGCTGGAAGTGGCAATAGGGACTCATGCGTAATGCCCAAGGCGGAGGGAGGAATGCAGCAGCTCCATGTGTGGGCTATGTGGCATTAATGCAATGTCATCATGATGCTGTGAGGCCCAGTATTAACTGAGAGCCCATACGTTGTCCTCCCAACCAGGCATGCAGGATGCAGGACAAGCCAGTGCCACTCTGGGCAGCCCAGACCCCAGCTCTCCCAGGTGTAAAAAATGCATGTTTCTACATTCATGGCAGTAGTAGGCTCTTGTTGGCATGGTGAGCTCAGTCTGACTCTCTCTGATCCTGTCTCTCTCTTTCTCTCTCTCCCTCAAGACACTCACTTCTTGGAGCTGGACTGCACCCCTTCTGCGGCACAAGAGTAGTTCCTGATCTTGTTGCCGAACTGCAGCGCCACTGATGCCTCACATTCGTCCACTGTTAGGATGGCGACCTTCTCCTTTGAGGGCCCCTGCACTGCCCCCAGGGAGCTAATCTTGGGCTGAAACGAGGAAACAAGGATTTAGTAGGTTTTTCTCAATGTCAGCGCCTTCAGCGCAAGTGGCTGCAAACACATCTTGCTGGTTCCTGCAGTGAGCATGAGCAAACAGCTTAGCCAATCACAGGGCAGGATTTTAGGTACCCCATTCTCCCCAGGTTAGGGTACTCGCTGCTGGCATGGAAATGTAAGAAATCTCAGCAGGGGGATGCATGTTTCTTCAATAGAAGTATGGTTCAGCCTGTCCAATCATGGGCTATCAGAACTGAAGGTACCACTATCAGTGCCAACCAGTTCAGATCACAACGCAGGTGTGTAGCTCTTGCAAGTTAATTGAGCCAGTCACAGCCTAAACTACCTCACAGGGTTGTTGTGAGGATTAAAAGGTGTGTTAAATTGTTATGTGTGAAGTGCTCAGAGTGCCATGGCAGGGGGACGCTATATAAAAATAAAGATTATTATTATTATTTTTATATTCTATTTCACTTCATCCACAGAGATCAATACCAGTCTTAGCGATGGTAGAGAATAGGACAGGGATTCTTTGTAGCAGGAGAGAGTTCTAGTCATCCATGAGAATAAAGGCAGAGCAAGGAATTCAGTCTGTAGAGGAACATGGGGAAAGGGCCTCTCAATTTATTTTGGGGGCTCTCGTTATTACAGGATGACCCAGTTATTAGCCTATTTCCGCCTGGATGTGTGGCTCCCTCTGGCCTCAGTGGGCTCCTTAATCCACACCTCCCCAGCCTCCCCCCGCCCCGTTCCCCCCACACAAAAGAAATGAGTTCCCCACCTCATCTATGACTTGGCCTCTCAGCAGGACAAAAATGGGAGGAGGCAGATGTCAGAAGCAGGAGAATCAGAGCCATGGGGACTAGTTGCTGTTTTAGTCAACTAACTCATGACTTAGAAGGTGGGCCAACAGGGGCCAAACAAGGGTTTCCTACACAAAACATCCAGCAGGAAAATCTGCAGCTCAACAGCACTGCCCAGTACTTCCGAAACACGACTGCTGTGGAAGCCAGGCCAGTGTTTGCAGCTCACCAATTCCAGACTTGGGGGACAAACAGGATAATCGTAGGGAGAGGAAGCAAAAAGGTGGCATGTACCTTGTTGTAGTAGTGAAGCTGCACCGTGTGCCACTGCCCATCGCTCACCCCCCCTGGCAGGTATGGGGTCACCAGGGTGCTCGACTCGCCTGCAAATCACAGCTGCATTAAGCACTGTCAGACATACCGAGTCTGTGCTGTGGGTGCAAGGGGTGCTCGGTGTATTTGGAGGAGCAGGGTGACACCCACATTTGTCCCTTTGAAAAGCCTCTCCCCGATGCACACAAACACACACATCCACCTCATCCAGGCATAAACACCTGCCACTGGAAGTCTGCATGCTGACATGCACATCTGTAAGACAGCTGAACAGGATGTGCTCAGTAACACTGAGATGCTGACTAAATGTTGCAAATGTACCCTCCCAGGAAACAGATAAGGCACATAAATTCTACTAAACAGCTTTTAGGACCACTGGTTTCTTCCTGCAATATTTACAATTGTCCCTTGATTTAGATCAGTCACAGACATATTGGCTTTAGGAGGTCTCTTTGGCAGACATTCTAGAAAGGAATATGTTTCAACTTAAATCTTCTTCTTCACTTTCCCAGCACAAGCCTGTAGATGACAGTTGCTTTGGTTTCAATGGGACTTCTCTCCAGAGTAAGTGGATTGTGAACCACAGCTTTTGTTTTTTATTTTTTAACAGTCAAAGTTAGGCTGCCCAAATAACGTAAATTACAGTGAAAGAAAGGATGAACAAGTCAGCAGTCTCCGCATATTATGGCAGGTAGGCTGCATATTCTGGCAGCCTCGAGGAGGCTGCCCTTTAATTTAATTCATTAATTTATTTATTTCAAATATTTCTACCCCACCCCTCTCGCACCAGGTGATTCGGGGTGGCTCTAGTGGAGTGCTAGTGACCAGATTTGCAGATGCTGAGGAGCTTGAGTCTGAAAGCTGATCAATAATGTTACCTCAAAAGTCATAAGGATATAAGGAGTGCAATGCTGGGTAAGACTAATGGCCCATCTAGCCCATCTCTGACAGTGGCCAATTCTGGAAGCTTCAGGTGAAATGTACAACAACAGGGCATATAAGAATTGATCCATCTCCCTGTCGTTCTCTCTCAATTTCTGGCAAAGACTTAGGGACACACTGTACATTAATTTGTATCCCCTGACCATCATGGTTAATAGCTACTGATAGACTGTCCTCCAAAAATTTGTCTGATCCTTTTCTGAAACCAACTTTACTACTGGCCTTCACAACATCCCATGGCAATGAGTTCCACTGGTTAATTGCACCATGTGTGGTGAAAAAGACCTTGTTTTTTGTTTTCAACCAGCTACCTATGTATTTCATTAGATGTCTCCTAGTTCTTGTAGTATGAGAAAGGGTAAGTAACACTTCTCTCTTCACTTTATCCACCCCTCTCATGATTTTATACACCTCTGTCATATCCTCTCTTTTCTTAGCTGGAAGTTGCTATACTTGGATTCCTGTCTAGGCAAGTAGCTAGACTGCAAATGGCAATTACCATCAAGGTACCGTTAGAGCCACAGAGGTGATAGCTGTTTCCTTTAGCAGTTCTATATCCGGTTGTTTCTGCTGGGGTAGAATTGCTGATGAAGTGTTTTATTGCTTCTTGCAGAACCCATTAAAAAGGGATGCAGTAGGGCATCGTGGCATGTGATGTATTGAGATTCTTTTTTCTACTACTGCCCAGGTATGATTTGTATGTTATTGCTTACCACTAGCTTTAACATTTAAAATAGTTTCCTACTGACAGAGCCAAGTGTTTTATCCTGAGAAAACCCCTATAAAAATTCACTTTAAGTGTCCTTTGAAGTTTAACCTTATTTTAATGTAAGTGTTCATTACACCCTATGCACTAATGAATGTACAGGCACACACCCAACCACGTGCAGTCCTGCCCACCCACGCGCCGTCCTGCCCACCCACGCGCCGACCTGCCCACCCACGCGCCGACCTGCCCACCCACGCGCCGTCCTGCCCACCCACGCGCCGACCTGCACACCCACGCGCCGACCTGCACACCCACGCGCCGACCTGCACACCCACACGCAGATTCTCACACCATCAGAGGGTCACTCGCATGGCACACATGGTGAGATGCATTTATGCTGCTCCCTGAGGGGCCCAGTCTCCCAGCTCACACACCTGTGGAGTATTTCAGCTGGACCTGCCCGTCGGTGATCTCCACGGCTAGGAAGTCGTGCTTCTCATTCAGGCGTCCATTGTACAGCAGGAGGCCACTGCGCTCCAGGGTGGTGAACCTAACACAGGGAGCAGAGTACAGGTAAACCAGATCCTGATGTGTGTTCACATGAGTGTAGAGGGGACAGGATCCCTTAGAGAGCCACAGAGGATTAACCAAAACACTTCCATCCCCTTTCAACACACCAGGGCTTGGCAACAATTTCCCAGTTTGCATTTACCCAGAGTAACCACTAGGGGTCAATGTTGTCATTACAAAAATGATTTGCAATAAGAACAAGCAGCTGCTGGAGGAGGTGTAGCACAGCACCCATCCTGTGAGCGCAGCCTCAGGAGGAAGGCAAAGCCCAGAAGGACGGGACAACTGCAGATGGCATCCCAGAGAAAAACGCAACATGAGGCAGAACAGCAAAACGTAGGGTATTACTACACGTTATACCCCATATGTGTTGAGCATCGCCAACATGGGCAATCCTGAAGACACCTGGGATTGTGTACACGTGTTCACAAAACAGCTCGCAGGCATTGGCTGGCTACCCACAAGCTGTGGCAGGGGAGGGGGCTTAGTGGTCTGGCAGCAGGTCCCAGGGAACAGCCATGGTGGGAGCAGCAGCGGTGGGGGAAGCTGTTCCCAGGAACATCAGCTCCTGGCTGCCCAGGATGTGCTGCTTTTCAGCTGGCACCAACACTACCCAGGACTGTCTCTCACGGCTCCTGCTGCTGCCACTGCTGCTCCCGGACCATGAAGGGCCAGGTTCCTGGCACAGAACCTACTGTGCAGCAACAGGAGCAGGGGTGCTCCCATGGGAGGAGCAGTGAGCTCACAGGACCCACCACTGCACCCTGGGACCAAGGTAAGTGTGTGGGGTGGGACAAGCCCAGATGGGGATGGCACCGTGCTGGCAGCAGCTCTCCCCACTCGCCCTTGTCTCCACGTTAGACCAGCTACATGCTGGTGCTTGCCTTGCCTGGTTTGTTCAGACATGTGGGGCATCCTGATCACTGTGGGGGCAAGCGAGTAGCTGGGAAATAGCTGGTGAATAGGGCTTTAAATACAAGCTTGGTGAGTGCATGTCTCCAGCATTAAACACGCACCAAGTCTAATGCGGAAAAATACCCCAAGTGACAATGGGCAGACCTGCTGGCATTTGTAAAAAAAGTTTCTCTGAGTGAGAGCTCTCAGTGCTGGGCATGAGAGGAAAAGAGCCCTCAGGCTCTCAATGCAGTTCAGCCAGCAGGGTTCCATGGTGGGCCTGAGAGCCAGGGAAGTGAAGCAATTTACACTGGAAGTAGCAACAACGAAGGCTTAGCAACACGAGGTGAAAGTGTTTCTGAGGCTCCATGGATTGCAGGGAACGGCTAAACAGCTGGGTCTTGTCTTGGGGAGAGCTTGGCTGAATGGCTCTCGCAGTGCTTAACAGGAACCCTCCCATGTGCATTGGTGCAGCCCTGGACTGCATGAGCCTTGAATTGGACAATCGCCATCGGTTTGATCTCATATGCTTTGGGTGGGGCCCTGGGCTGGGTGAGCCTTGAACTACAAAGTTCTGGGCTACTCTACAGTCTAACCTTGGGCTAGACGGTCCTGGCTACATGAACCTCACGTGACGCGGGCAGGTTCTTGGGCTGGGTGCTACGCTTAGTGTAGCCCTTTAACAATGCAGCGTATTCCCAAAGAAGAAGGGGCTGAACTTACGAAAGGGAGAGGGTGAGGTGGAACCGCTGACGCAGGCCCCGAAACATGACGAAGGACTTGGGGGGAAAGGAGCGTGTGGACACCTCACAGTAGGGCTTCTCAAAGCCCCCTGAGGGGCACTGACACTGGAAGCCGCCATCTGCAGAGTTGGTGCAGGTGCCTCCGTTCCTGCACACGCCAGGGATGCATCGACCCACACGACTGTTCACTTCACAGTTGTCACCTATTTGGGGGAGAAGAGCAGAGCAAGGGGATCATGGCTCTCGGGAGTGAAAGCCTGGGGACAGCACCATAACTGAGGCACCTGGCACCAAGGAGAGAAATGCCCTGGGGCAGGAAGCAGCCTGGATGGAAAGGAAGTTAAAATGTCTCCATTCTCAGAAACCACACAAGCCTCTGAGGAGCAGGCAGCTAAAACAGCAGCACAGGATTCTTGTCCCAGTGCCATATCTGAGCAATCGGGACTCAGTGCCACCCCACTGCACTTGGCATCATTCCCCAGCACCCAGGCTGCAGTGCTATCCTTTCGTTTCACGTGTCGGCCTACAGCACTCAGGTCCAATGTCACCCATGTGCATTGGTGCAGCCCGCATGGCTCTCTCTGGGCGGAGGACGGTGCCACAGAGCTCCAGTCGAGGCTCTCACATATCCTAGTGCCATCCTTCAGCACCAGGCCTTAGCACCCACTGTCACCACCCAGCTCTCTCCATCCCCAGTGCCCTTTGCTACACCCCAGCAGCACCCAGTAGCCAGGTAATGGAGGAGGGGGAGAGGGAATAGGCATCAGCACCTGTTTCTTGCCAGACTTCCCCAGTGAAAGTCCTAGCACCGGGTCCTTCAGCCTCAGGGTTGCTCTCTCTGTTGAGACTGCGAGAGGTCAGGCCGTCCATGCTCTCCAGCTCAGTAATCACCTGACAGGGTTAGAGACTGTTTGTGTGTCTGAAGCACACTGCTTGTGACTCTAGGACAGAATGGGCAGCTGAAGCCCAGTGACTGCAACACCATCTACTGTTGCATGATTCACATGCCAAGCAGAAGCCTGAAGTCTCCAAGTGTGACTCCTCATTGTAACTGTGCTAGTGTGCCAGTAGTGCCTAACCCTGCCACCTGAATCTGTCACTCCTTGACATGGGGGTGTGAGAGACCCAGGCTGAGCTCCAACTATGGACTCCTTAAGGTTCCTCAAGACTCAAGGCAGCTCCTTGTGCCTCAGTCTGGCACTAGAGCTCAGCATGTCACCTAAAGTTCTAGCAGACTTTGGAGAGCCTGCAGCCAGCTCCTCAAGAAAACCTGAGGCCATTAGATCCTGCAGCAGCACAACGTTATCTCTCACCACTTTCTATTCTCCACAGGAAAGAAGTTATTAACCTCCAAGAGCCCCAGAGTCTTCTGGCTTTCCAGCTGGAATGCAACACATGAGCCGCAGGGTGTCTCTCTGGAGTGCCAGCTCCTGAACCCTCTCTCTGCCTGAGACACCAATGGTGTGTCACTGCCAGGATAATCCTTAAGGGATGAGTAAGGGCAACAGCATGAACTGAGGTATCTGTCCTTTAATCACCATCCTCCTAGCACAGATTGACTCCCTCCAGGAGCCAGATGATCCAAGATTGCCAAAGATCCACTGTTAGCTGGACCAAGTAAGTCCAGCCTTGCCCTCTAGGGAGGAGACCTGAGAGCTACTGAGAATCCCCTCTACTTTGAAGCTGGGATGGGTGGACAGTTCTGGTGCAACAATTCCTTCCGCTCTCTTCACATCAAAGCCTCAGCTTCCTATTAAAAAGATCCCTGAAGCTTGTGCCTTGGGACTCATCATTAGCAGACTAGTCTATTAAATACCAAGAATATCCATCCAGATGGAAATACTCAGCAGGGACCATATCACTTTGTAACAGCTAGTAGGGAAATAAGGACACACTCTAGCCTGTCACACTGTGGTGTTACTAATAGCTTCTTCCTAGGCCTCAGCCCAAAGCTGCCAGGGAAAGGCATTTGTTTTCAGTTTCATCCCTAAAGGATGCTTATGCCCTTCCCAAGGCTAGAATCTCTGCTCAGAGAGAAGCAGCACTGAATGAAAGGAGGGCTGCAGGTCAGGAGTGAGGTAGGCAGAGCTGTGGGTAGGAGTTTCTAGATGAGAATGTTACAGGTCTGAAGCAAGACAGTGAAGAGCAGTGGGGGCAAACGTAGAAGTGGTGTTGCAAAGGGAAACGGCTGGATGAGGCCTGGCAATGAATGAAGCAGGCCTGTTTCCACGTTTCCATCTGGTGGGTTTGCAGAGGACTGAGAAAATAGGCAACATCAGCACTCCCATCAAGTGTCCTAACTGTGAACATTGAGTGGGGTAGCATAGCAGCTAGCCCACTCAGAGTAACAGCCATAAGCAGATCATGATGGTATCCACAGGGAATCCACTTCACACTCACTACCTTGCCATGAAGTCATATTCAGGGCCTGGCTGTCAGTCTAGTCCCATAATGCACTGCAATACTCAATAAAAACACCAGTGCAGCTGACATCAAAGGGTTCCTAACCATGCTCTGAGGAATGTATGGACCCTGCAGAGTGCACTCCTCTCTCCCGCTAGAGATAATCCCTATTCTGGATCACACAGGCTATCGGTAATGCAAGTGTGTGTGTGTGCACGCGCGCATGCCACACACTTGTACAGAGGGGGACAGAGCAGTCCTGCATTGGCTTTGGAAACATGTCAAAACTTCTTGTGGTCAGAACCTTTGCTTCTGGTTGGTTAAACATTCAGTCTGTCCTGAATAAACTGTTGCTATTTGCCAGAGTAGCCACTGGGTGGCACTGCCTGCCTCTCAACTCTGACAATCCCTGAACTTAAGCAGGGCCATCAGAGTTCACTTACACCATCATTCCGACAAGTTGAACTCTTTGCCATGGTCACTGATACAGGAAATGTCAGCTCTGCTAGGGTTTCTTTCTGCTGCCTGTGGCTGCACAGAGGAAGTTGGAATTCCCTCCCCAGCTCAACATGGCACCATTTCTCTACAGGCGCAGGCAGCATTTGACACAACTGAGAATGCCATCAAAACCTTTATTAGTGTTTTGAGACTCATGCTTCTCTGCAGACCTAAGTTCACATTCTGGCTTGGCTGGGTCAAAAATGCAATGAGCTCAGCTCTCTCAGACTAACAGGGGCATAACAAGACAGAACTGGATGTCTGCTGAAGGAAGGCTGGAGCAGTCCCTATTGGTACAAAGCAAGGCTGCCCTGCACACTGGATGAGGTGGGGAACCTGTGAAGGGTCCCATGGACCCCTTGGTGCTGCTCCTAGAAAGCTGTGCTGGGCCTCCTGGGCTCTTACTCCCTGCCCCAGTACTGTTTTGCAGGGAGGGTTCAACAGCACTCCTACTCCCTGTCGATGGGCTGATCAGCAAGGAGCAAGAGCCCTGCACTCAGCCCGTACTGCAAGCCACAGGCTGCTGACACTTGCAATGTGGGACGAGGAGGAGAGAAAGGGGAGAGGAGCAGAACCGTGTTGTCCATCCTGGCTAAGAAACCTAGGCCAAAGGAGGTGAGTGGGGGGCTTGTCAAGTCAGCCCCCAATCTGTGTGTGGGGAGCCCAGTACTGGAATAATAGGAGAGGTCCAGGCTAAGACTGTGATACAGCAGCAGAAATAAGCTGAGGAAGTCTCACCAACTTTTTACCCCATATTGAGGGCAGGGCCAGCTTTACCCCAGGGCAACTGCCCCAGGCCCTGCTCTTTCTGGGGTCACCATAGCAGTCCCGGTTTTTGTCAGGGTAGGGTGTGAGAGCAGCGCTCCCTCCAAGTCAGGCCCCAAACGCAGCCAACTTTAGCCCCCACCCCACCAAGGGTGCCTCCAAGGTGGTGAGGCCATGGGGAGGAGCCATGAGGGCCCTCACATCTTATCTTTGCCCATGGCGCCGCAATTCAAAGGCTGGCCCTGAATGAGGGATCCAGGTTCACTGTGTTTCCCCCATTACCATTGTCCATACTTTACCTGGCAGGTGTCAGTGCTATTCCTCTTTCAGTTGCAAAAGCTCACTTGATCGGTTTTATTAAGAACAAAGCATCTTTCCCATGCTGTGCAGCAATGAACTCTATAGCAGTACTCACTAACACACAAAACAAAGTTCATTCTTAGACTGTAAGCCCCACGGGGTAGGGGTCTGTCTATAACTATTGATTCTACAGCACTGGGTACATTGCTTGTGCTATATAAATAAATAGATAATAATACTTCAGGTCACTGGGTTTCATGTCTTCATCAGGAATTAACTTTCTAAATAGCCCTGGGATGGGAAGGGTTGAGGTTTCCTATCTTGAAATGTGAGTTACTCTATACTCCACCTTCTGTGCCTCCCAGTTTGAGAACCTACGCACACTCTGTGATGGGGGAGGATCCCAGCTTGCAAACACCTGACTCCACACTCTCAATAAGCAAGGGGGAAGAGAGAGAGAGATGAGAGAGTGAGTGAGAGTGTGTGTGTGTGTGTGCGTGTGCGTGTGTGTGTGCGTGCAAGTGAGAACATGGGTCAAAAAAGTGTGAGAACCACTTCTCTGGAGCATTTTCCTGGGATAGTTCCAGGTGTGCAACAGTGCGAGTGAAAGGTGCCAGCCAGGTAGACCCACCCAGAGAGAGTCATCCTTTATTTATCCCCACCATCCTGGAGGTGGGAGAGGGCAGATGCGGGGTACCATGCACAGTGTCTCAGCCAGAGCAGTTCTCTCCACCTTTCTGTTATAACAAGTTACCAGCACGGCAGTTCATTAGCACCAACACCTGATCACCAGTAGAATCACACAGACAATTGTCTACTACGCATCAGGCAGGCACCCTCACACAAATTTAACAAAGGACACCCCAAAACTTACAGCTCCTGCTGACTTGGGGGACAGACTGGAACCCGTGCCCATCCTTTCCTCAGCTAGGTTACACGTCTAACGACCCTGGGAAACATATAGAAACACCTGCGTTGTGCTGCTCTTGGGATGGGGTGCAGGACATCACGTGTCTTTTCTAACTTTCTCCACCCTGGCACATTAATTCTAAACCCCCAACAGCTGCCAACTGCAAATTCAGCCCTCACTCCCCCTCCTCCCCTGCCCTCACACTGCGAATGGGGGATTCCTAACCAGAGCTTCCTTGATTGCTGCTGGTTTGCAGACTCTTTCTCCATCAGCTCCCCTGTTCTCTCTCTGCTCTGCCACAGATCAAGGCTGATAAATGCAGCTATCAAAGAGAGAACTGCTATCTCTTTAAATCTGGGAACAGGCAGCACGAACAGGCAGCCATGGCTTCTTTCCCGGGGGAACTAGAAGCCTTTTCCATTGTCTCTGAAATTAAAGCACCCTCCCTTTGATAGGATCAGTAATGTATTCCTCCGATCCGGCACTGCAGGGGGCGCAGAGGGAGGAAACCGTCATGTTTTATTCATTCTAACTGGAAGGCTGGGAACTTCTCTCTCTCGAGCCCTCTTCCTGAAACAATCATAGGGTTCAAAAATCCTCAGAAGTCAGCACCCCACCCCGCTTCCCTCTTATGGACTGTTTCTTCTTTGGTGTAAATACATAGAATCCTTCCCTCTGACCAAAGGCTAAAGCAGCTGCTACACACGTGCACACCTCTGAGTAACCCTGTCTGTACCCATTTCATGGGCTTGGGAATCAGATACACCAGCTCTTTCCTCCTGCCTGTGAGTTCCGTCCTAAAAATCTGCTTGCTAAAATTCTGGCTAAAAGCAGCAGTCTTCAAACAGACAGGGAATCCCTTGATTTTAGCTGCTATGGGGGATAACCTTTTGGCCCCATGGGAAAAAGGGATAGACATGGAACTTATTAAACTGGGCCTTTCTAGAGACAACTTATTGGCAAAGGGTTTGCCGGGAGCAGTTTCTTTGGTCAAACAACATATTCTAGATCAAACATCTCAAGAGGAAAATTCTTTACTGAACTCCCAAATGGTTGCACCCTTATACAAAGGATTGCTGACCCCCTCCCCCCCCACCTCCCTCTGGTTACCTATTTTCATGGCCATCTTCCCAGCGTAGGATCGCTTTTACAAGATACAGGCTCGGTGTCTCTCCCTCTGCAATCCTAGAGGGCCGTTATGACGGTACCCCGTGGGTGGACAGGGTCTGTATGCTTTGTGACTCTAGGAGGGTTGAATCCTTGGACCATGTAATATTGTTTTGTCCAGCCTATCAATTTCTTAGGCCGAAGTATCTGTCCAGTTTTTTATCCGCTGACTCCATTGTAGGGGACACTCAGAACCTAATGGATCTATTTAACCCGGTGGATTCAGCCAAATCCAGGGCGGTCGCCAACTTTTGTAACAGAGCTTTGCAGCTTCGTGCTCAATATTTTGAGAGGAAATGAGATAATCCCCCTTGAATTTGGTTTTTATTCTCTTTTGATAAATTCTATAGTAGGGTTACCCATTATAGGATAAATGTATGACAGTTAGATTCATCATCTATTTATTTATATTTACTGTTTTTAGTCTTGATTTTTTAAGTTGTATTGTACTGTATTGTATTTATGCTATATTTATTTTATATTACGGTTTGTAAAAACCCTTGGGGTTAAACAATAATAAACTATAACTAACTAACTTTCCTCTAACTCCAAAGCAGCACAAGTTCAGAGTTCGTCATTGAAACTCATCCTCAAAGTCTCTGTAATCCAGCCTAGGGCCTGCCCAGGTGACACAGCTGAACAAACCAAAACAGGGTTTGAAATCGAATGATCATTTGTTTGGGGGAGGGGGATACACCAGTCTGGTAACAAGCCCAGGATTGCCACCTGTCTGGTTTTCACCCAGACTGTCCAAGAATTGGGGGGGGGGTCTTTGGACTGATGTGAAACCTGGACTTCAAGTGACACCAACTGAGAAACTGGGCTTGAGGGGTGTCTCTTCTATGAAGCATGGTGGGGCTGTTCTCTTTGGAAATAGGGGAATTGATTTTTCAGGCCCAGCCTCTTAGGCAATGAATTATTTAGATTTGCATACATTAACATAAACAAATGTATGTAAACTAGCCTTGCCTAGTCTTCTTGCCTGGGACAGGTGGCAACCCTTGGCAAGAAGCCCAATTTCAGTGACACACACAAATTCAGGGTTTCCCCAAAGGCCCTCCCAGGTCAGAGTCAGTCACCTTCTCATTCTCCTAAGGGAGCCACCAAAAGGAAACGAATTCTCAGTTTGCCAACTCTGGTGTCTTTGCACAATGCAACCCTAGCTAAGTCCTGGCCTAAGCCAGGTGCCTGCAGCTGTTTTTCTCTTACTTGGCCTTTTAAATCTGCAGGATGCACAGTGGCTCAACAGAAGGAACCCAAATGGAACCCACTGTCCCAGGCCCTGGGTTGGCAAATCCCAGACTAGGGGTTCCCTCCCATATTGGATACATATCCAGTCTGGTACTGGCTACTGGGGTGGCCTCGCTCACTACCAGGGATCATGATTACAGGACCAGCCTGCAGGGATTCCTTTCTGCCCAAGGGCATTCTATATGTAATAACAGGAGAATTAGCCCTTATGTTGTTATTAATTAATTTATTATTATTATTATAAGCATTTATATAGTGCCAGCGATGTACCTGGCGCTTTACAAAAAACAAGATAGACACGGTCCCTGCCTGACTCTGAGAGCTTACAATGCATTTAGGACACTAAATGGCTCCTCTCTAGGAAAGGCCAGATGAAGCTGAAACATCACCTTCTTAGAACAAGGGTGACCTCACCCAGCCCATTTCACTGGATTTCAGAGAACCCCAGAGGTAGGCTCAGGAGACAGAGCAGAGGGGATAGGCCAGGTCATGCCAATGGGGCGTGGGGTGTGTGAGTGCCATGTAATTACCTTGACAGATAATGAGAGAAAGCCTATACTGTCCAACGCCCCTGCTCCCAATCTGATCTTGTGGGGTTCCTGGAGCCAAGACGGAAACCACCTTGCACTAGCTCCCGAGGGGCTGGGCTGGGCCAGACTTCCCCTCTAATTCCTACACTCATGGGCTCGGCTTCTCTCACAGCACATGAGGGATGGGAATCTGGCAAGAACTGACAGGGTAACGAGCTCATTAACCCTCATGCTAATGTGTGTTCACACTTCAAACACTAGGGGTTAATTACTGTTGACTTTCCTTATCTCACCAATACCACTCAACAAAGAGGCACATCTCCCAATCCTGCCACCAGAAGCTTCACCCAGATCATCTCCTCCTGGCAGAGGGAGCGCAGGGAGGGGCAGGTTCCGGAGCCAGGGATTCTCTTTCCATCCCTTATTTTTCCTAAAGCCATTAGGCTCCTTTGTCCCTGGTTATCTGTGCAGCGAACATGTGGACAGTTCTGTAGGCCAAAGTAACATGGTGGACAGGTGACATACTTAAACAGAGCTGCTTTAGCAGGATAAATCCGCACCCGAATTCTGGTGTCCAATATATTGTATCTGATGCATCTCATTCCTGATACACAGCAGCCCCTGCCATTCCAATCCTGGGCTCTCCACATAGCTGCTTGGTGATCATAAGTGTCAGCTCAAGGTGCAGCTGTTCTGTGTGTTCCCATAGACCAGCACCACAGCACAGTGCTTTCCTGCTTCTGCACCCACTGAGTCTACTCATTCATGATGGATTGTCACATGATCCATCTTGCGTGTCCCCTTTCAAGCAGAGGGCATGCTGGGAGTTTTGGAGTGATACTCTGTCTGGGCAGTTTCCCCACCTCCCTGGTAACAGAACATGCCAGGTACCTGCTGGCCAGCCCTGCTTCCCTTCCCAACTGGCTCCCTGCCTAGCCTCCTGGCTGCTGGGGGAGGGGCCCCCTGTTACAGCAAGTCCTAATGCACTGAACGGCTTTGCCAGACACTGATAAATTAACTAACTCGCTGAGGGAAGGTGTTGGTGAGTGGGGCGCTCATGTTGGGGAATGGATCTGTGCAGTTTTGCCAGCAGCACTGGAACTCTCAGAAGTTGAAGCCTCCATCACAAATATCCCCGAGGCAGTGAATCACACAATTCCCTAGTAGAGGGGATGCGGGGAAGAGTTGTGGCTCTGGTTGATTGTCCAGCTTTCTGATTTCTCAAGTTTAAGAAGCGGCACAACCAGCAGTAGACCACAAGTGACACTTCTATACTCCAAACTCCACTTCTATACTCCAAACTCCACTTCTATACTCCAAATTCCACTTCTATACTCCAAACACATTTCCCAGAAAGAGTAGACTGGGTCACCATACATCCTTTGTTTTTAGGGACACTCCACAGCTGCATATAACTCCATAGACCAGGTACCCCAGCTCTAGAGAGCTCCACAGAAAAACACACCACAGTTCCTTATTGTCCCTTATTATTGAAATTTTGATCTGACCACTTCAAACCAGATTTTCAATAAGAAAGGAAACACACTCTCACTCTCCTTACTCCCTGACATGCAGCGACAGGACATGGGTATTCTGCCATCTCAGAGGTCCTTCCACCCCAGTCACAGGATTGTGACAATATTACAAACAGCTCCCTAAAGTGAGGGAAATCCGTGATGGTGCCTGCCTTATCAGTTTGTTCCTAAGAACATAAGTGCCATACTGGGTCAGACCAATGGTTCATCTAGCCCAGCATCCTGTCTCCGACAGTGGCCAATCACGGTGGCTTGGGAGACACACCCAAAAGGTCACAATGGGGGATCCATTCCCTGTTGTTTTCCCCCAGCTCCCGTCATGTTCCCTGATCCTGTCTGGCTAATAGCTGCTAATGGACCTATCTTCCAGAAACTTGTCCAAACCTCTTTTAAACTCAGCT
>QEPC01000381.1:4332870-4369580 GCA_003113815.1 Sphenodon punctatus
TGTCTCTCCCACTGTCCCCTCCCCCTGTCTCCCCCCCTTTGTTTTTGTCTCTTAGATTGTAAGCCACAGGCAGGGACCGCGTCTAATCCTATGTTCTGTACAGCACCAGGTCATGCGACTGGCGCTTTATAAATGTCTAATAATAATAATAATAATAAAGATCCCGTTGCAGTTCCTCACAGTCTGCTCATGTTTTAACTACCTTGAATAACTTGGTGTCTGCAAATTTAATCACTTCACTCTTAACACCCTTTTCTAAATCATTAATGATTCCTGGTCAGCCCTCTCTCTTTCTTCCTACCGCCACTGGTTCTGGATTATTCAGAACAATAAAAGTAAGGG
Organism: Sphenodon punctatus; assembly: GCA_003113815.1. NCBI lineage: Eukaryota > Metazoa > Chordata > Lepidosauria > Sphenodontia > Sphenodontidae > Sphenodon > Sphenodon punctatus. The sequence goes on from QEPC01000381.1 coordinate 4,333,213, forward strand.
GAGTTTTACAAAACCTGAATCTGGAAAGCAGTTGAATCCACTCTGCAGTCCCAGTGGCTGATTCCAAAGTGCAGGGTGGATGGTAGAATTCCAAGATATCAGCAGAGTCCTCGATGCCACCTACTTAATAACAAGCATTTTTATAAAACCTTCTCCTCTAATGTAACACACTTTGGAAACACAGATCTCTGCCAGGGTGCAGGCTGTGGCAGACATCTAGTGGTGCTACTCAGACCAACACATCAAACCATGTCAATCCTGGTATGGAAGGAAGGACATTATCTTCAAGGAACTGGCACAAACCCCAGCTCTTCTACAAAAGCCTTTGCCTCTTGCCTGTCTGTACAGGGCAGATAAGGTCTGATGGACCCTGCACAGGTATTGGTTCTGGGATGATGATGGGCTGACGCACACAATGCTTCAGCCCCCTAGCTCCCAATGGCAATCAGAAATGCTTCTGCAATGGGCAGGCTGAGAAATGGAAATTATAACCAACACAACTTCCCTCTGCTTCCTCTCAAGCAACAAACCCAGAAAGGAGTTAACTGTGAGCAAAGAAACAGTAGACTCCAGAAGCATTCTTTATTCTGGGAAAGTGGAAACCCCTACCTACCCCAGAAAGACCCACACGCCCTCCCCAGGGACAAGATCTTTACCTGTGAAATGCTGGTGGCAGATGCAGGTGTAGCCGCCCTCCCTGCGGGTGCAGACTCCACCATTGCGGCAGGGGTTGGAATAGCACAGGTTGATCTCAGTATCACAGTAGTCCCCAGTAAAGCCCTGAGGGCAGCGGCAGCGTAGGCCTGTGATAGGATGGATGGGTCGGAAGAGGGTCGATGGGGAAGAAATGAAGGGAGCTGAGCTGTCAAATTTGAGCACCGAGATGCATTTCATGTAGTTCTGTCAGGGCTCACGCAGGCAGACATTGTCGTCGAAAGGCAGCACTTCCAACATGGAAACTGAGGTCAGGGTCATGCGCTTCATGTACAGCTGCTCCTGGAGCTCCTCTGAACTGAAGAAGTGGCCACCGCGAGGCGCCAGTGCTGAGAAGCTGACATTCAGCACAAGGCCACCCACGTCCGTATCATTCTGGATGTTGAAGACGAAGACGTCCTCCTTGGGCGTGGCCAGTACAGTGGCCACACCCTCCAAGAAGCTGGTGAGCAATGGAGAAAGGAAGCGCTCCTGCCACATGTTCTCCAGCCGCACGGTGATGCTGTTGGCTAGCATGTCCTCAGTGATGACTATGACCCGCAGAACACACTGGGCTGTCACACTGTGGATCCCATCTGTGAAAGGGACAGGGGAATCATTAGAGTACAGCAGAGACCAAGCTTTAACAGGGACAGAGCTCCGTGGGGATAAAGGCCCATGCACTGAGCAGCACACTTGGCCTTAACTCTGCAGCAAGGCCATGTTTCATGGCTGTTCCTGCGCAGAGAGAAGACTGAAGTTGGGTGGGTTAGGTTCAATGTGCACAGCACCCCCAAATCCCATGAATGGATGGATACCGCATCTCTTTTGTTGCACTGTCCTTGTGTGCATAATTCCCAATGTGCTGTCTGCATTAGAATAGCAGCTGAGGGAAAGCTGGAGATTTGGGCAACAGAGGAGGACAAATAACTGGGGCTTTTGGCAAGAGAGAGGGACTGAAAGCAGCCAGGGGCTGTAGTATTAGCATATTAGCTGCATGTTATTTTTTAAATAGTCAGCAGTGAAACAGTTAAGAAAACAGGGCTATTTAAACTGGGGCCAGCAGGTTGGGGAGCTAACGCTGCACTGAAATTCATGGGGTAGTTTCCACCTCAACACCATTACTCCAAGCTCCCTGCAGAGTCAGACAGATACCATTCTCTGGACATACAATGGGAAGATTTTCCATGTAACCACAAGGTCTAGCTGTTCATTGATGTCAGCTGAGATATTCTGCGCCTCTGCCTGAGTCTGTGCCCCCTCTATACCTCTCTTCCTCCTGCCATTCCCTCTGCCATCTCTCTCCAACCCCTGCCTCCTGCTCCCCTCCCTAGTTCCCCTTCCCTTTATCTTTCCCTCCTTTCCCAGCCCTCTTCCCTTTATCTCCCCCGCCTCCTTTTTCCTACCTTCTTCCTCTCTCCTCTTGTGCCTCGCAGACTCGGGGCTTATCTCATTGCTTCTTCCTCTCTCACCATCTGCTCTCTTCACTCCCTCCCCATCTCACTCTGCTCTTGCCTTCTTCCGCCACCTTTGGTTTGTTTTATTCTCTTTTATCTTTATCTTTCTTGTAAACAAACTCCAGCCTCCTCCCTCGTGCCCCCAGGTCCCTGCCTAGCGGGAGCAGCACAGTCACTAGGGCCCAGGCTGTATGCTGAGCAGGCTGTCCCTTCCCACTCCTGGTCAGATTGTCACTGGCTCGCAGTGACCTTTGCCCTGGCTTTGGTCTCAGGACTGCACAGCTTGCAGAACACCAATGCTTTCGAGTGAGGAGATTCCACGCCTTCTCCCTGGCCATGTCTCAGTAATCTACCTGCTGCCATGGCACTGACAATGAACATCAGGGCCATGTGTCTTTCGGTTTCTTCAGAATCCCCAGGTCCTGCCCTTCCTGGTAGTAAAAGACCGCAGCAGAGCCGGGTCTCTGCCTGCCTGCCTGTCTGATCACAGGACTACAAGGGTGCGTAGCTCTTGGGTCTAATAATGCTACTACTCTGTTAGCGATTTACTGCTTCACAGAACCAAAAACAAGTTGGTGTTGCGTCACTTTCCTGGCAAATAAAATGCAGCTACCCCTGGGGTAGGACACAGTAGTATTTCACAACAACACTGCATGTGAATTTTGAACAGAAATTGCTCATAACTTAAGATACTACAGGACAGAAAAACCTGAGACAGACACGAAGACAGATCATGATTACCCCAAAATGCTGGGTGGTCACTTGAACATCCAGAGGAATGGGCCTTGTTTTTCCATTTCAATGTTTATCTAATATGAAACAGTGAGCACTCTAATCTCCAGGGCTCTTAGCAAATACTGGTCTAATTAACGAGAAATGGATTTTAGTGATTTAGAACCAACTGGTCTGTAAATTTGTTGCCAAATTAGTGGTTTCATCAGAAAATATACCGATGTTCTGTATCCGCAAGCAGAAAACATTTTCTTCTCTCATGGGTCAAGTAGCCTTCCCTTTACTCCCTCAAACCCTTTCCAGAAGGAAACTTACTTAAACAATAATTCCTGCTCTACTGGGGCCACATTCATCCCTGTGCAATCTTAGTGACTTAGCTGGATTCCACATGGGGTGGATTTATCCCTTTTTCCTCTTCTCTCATTGGTAACCAGCCCCCAGACCCTCTTGGTCCTTTGTGCTTTCTTATTTTCTTACTTAGGGCTCATCTATACTGTGGGCTATATGTATTATAGGGTATGATTTTAACATGTGCTAGTCAAGATGTGCTAGCTAGTATGTGTTAAAACTGTCTTACAGACAGGGTATTCCATGCTTGCTGGTTGAGGTAAACCCTGTGCCCCACAGATAAAAAACTACTGTGAGTTTAAACATGTGGCAGCCTTTTTGCCTTTTACATAACTGTCATGGAGGAACATAGGGTCACACACGTGTAACATGGGCCTACATGTAGACTACAAGTCTGGTAAATATGTAAAGCAAAAGGTTCCACGTGTAGGTAATGTTACAATTGAGAACTGTAAAACCCAAATCAGGACTGTGACACTTGACCAAGCTCCAGGAAATGAAAAGACAGTTTGTTGACTCGCTCCATATGGGTGGCCAGAGACATTTAATATGCTAATACAGGCAGCCATTGCCTACGAATTCTAGAAGCCTTGAGAAGATACGAGGAGTTTCCTCCTGGGGATATAAGGGGTTGTACACCAGAGGGGAGAGGGACTATCAGGAATTCACTCAACATCTTGCAGCCAGGAGGGCTGAGCCAAACCATGAACTGAGAGAGGGGACTTTGCTTTCTAGCAACTCTAAGACTGAAGACCCAGTCGCTTACATCAAGGACTGAGAAGAACTTATGGACCTTAGTAGGGTAAGATGCTTATTTAGGAATTCAACCAGTATAGGTTAGGAATGCGTTATATTTACCTTCGATTTCTAGTAACAACTCTGTATCAACAATCTTGCTTATGTAATCAATAAACTGACTTATCATTATGAAGAAGTGTCTGTGTCTAACACTGGAACACAAGTGAGCAACAAGAGTTCTCAAGCTCTTGTGAACCCAGAGATTAAAGTCGTAAACGGGAAGGATTGGCCCTTGGGTGACAAAGGGGTTGTCCCTGCGGCAGGCTTGAATCAGCCAGAGAGCGAAACTGATTCAAGTGGGCTGTACACGAGGGAAACTGAGTCACTCAACCCCGGTAAAGTGGGGGTGCAGACCTCCAACCCGTGACAATAACCATTGTAACATATTAGCCAACCCAGCTTACATGTGTTAAAATCACACCTGTTACCATATGTTAGCCTGGTACATAGATGAGTCCCCTCAACTGTAAGCTCCCCTCTCCACCTCCGTGTTGCTGTTATCTACCGTGCCCCCTGGCTCCCTCTTCTCCTTTCTCTCCGAGTTCGAGTCCTGGCTCACCGTATTCCTCTCTGATGACATCCCCACACTCATCCTTGGCGAGTTCAACATTCATGTTGATGCACCCTCTCATCCTTGCATCGCCCACTTCCTCTCCTTAGCCTCCTTCTTTAATCTCCACCTCGGGACTAGCTCCCCCACCCACAATGATGGTCACTCTCTTGATCTTGTGTTCTCTAGGAACTGCTCGGTCTCCAATCTCTCCTTTGAGCTCCATCCCATATCTGACCATTTCCTTGCCTCCTTCAACCTCTCCCACTGCTCCCTCTCCTCTTCCCCATCTCCCCGTCCCTTCCACGATCTGCAGGCCATTGTGCCCCAGGACTTTGCCTCCTCCCTCTCTCCTCTTCTCCCCTCAGTCTTCTCCTCCTCCTCCCCTGATTCTGCCATGTCCACCTTCAACTCCTCTCTTGCCTCCACCCTCGACTCCCTTACCCCCCTCTCCTCCCGCCCAGCTCGCTCCCGTAACCCTCACCCTTGGCTCACCTCCACCATTCGCTATCTCCGCTCCCGCACCTGGGCTGCTGAACACCTCTGGAGCAAATCCCACTACCACGCTGACTTCCTCCACTTCAAATTCTGCCTCTCATCGCTCAATTCTGCTATCTCCCTCGCTAGACAGCAGTACTATGTCTCACACATTGAGTCCTGCTCCCGGGGCCCTCGCCACCTCTTTTCCACGTTTGACTCCCTTCTCAAACCCCCCTGTCCTCCTCCTCCATCTTCTCTCTCCGCTCAGGATCTTGCTCTCTTTTTCACCTCTAAGATTGACAAGATCCCCCTGGAAATCACTTCCAAGTCCTCTCCCCCTACCACTCCCCCCCTTCCTCCTCCCCCCACCTCTCTCCTATCCTCCCGCCTCCCTTGAGGAAGTTTCTTCCCTGCTCTCCTCCTCCAACCCTTCCACTTGCCCCCTGGACCCCATTCCTTCCCACCTCCTGACCTCCATTGCTTCCACCGTCACCCCTCCCCTCCTGCACAACATCAACCTCTCCCTCTCTACCAGCTCCTTCCCCTCTGCCTTTAAACACACCACTGTCTCCCCCATCCTCAAAAAGTCCACTTTGGATGCCTCTGAACCCTCTAATTAGTATTACCATCCTGTCTCGCTCCTCCCTTTTGTTTCCAAACTCTTTGAACAGGTTGTCTACTCTCATTGCCTCCACCTCCTCTCCGCCAACTCCTCCCTTGACCCCCTCCAATCTGGTTTCCGCCCCCTTCACTGCACTGAAACCGCTCTTGCTAAGATCACCAACGATCTTCTTGTGGCTAAACCCAACCGCCTTTACTCTATTCTTGTCCTCCTTGATCTCTCTGCTGCCTTCGACACTGTTGACCACTCGCTCCTGCTTGACTCGCTTCACTCCCTTGGATTCCGGGACTCTGTCCTCGACTGGTTCTCCTCCTACCTTTCTGACCGCTCCTTCAATGTATCTCTTCCTAACTCCTCCCTACCCCTCTCGGTTGGGGTTCCCCAAGGCTCTGTCCTTGGCCCTCTCCTCTTCTCTATCTACACCCAATCCCTAGGCAAACTCATTGCCTCCCACGGTTTCCAATACCACCTATACGCTGACGACACTCAACTCTCTCTCTCCACTCCTTCCCTCTCCCCCTCTGTTCAAGCTCGTCTCACCAACTGTCTCTCTGATATCTCTACCTGGATGTCTCAACGCCAACTCAAACTGAACATGGTGAAAACGGAACTTCTTATCTTCCCTCCCAATTCCTCCTCTCCCTTTTCTCTGTCAATTGCCATTGACGGGGTCTCCATTCTCCCTGTCCCCCAAGCCCGTAGCTTGGGCTTCATCTTCGACTCGCACCTTACCGTCAAACCCTACATTGACTTCGTGGCCAAATCCTGCTGCTTCTCCCTCCACAACATTGCTAAAATCTGCCCTTTTCTGTCTGTCTCCTCTGCCAAAATTCTCATCCATGCCCTGGTCATCTTACGCCTCGACTATTGTAACCTCCTCCTCGCTGGCCTTCCCTGCTCTCACCTTTCTTCCCTCATCTCTGTTCAACACTCTGCTGCCAGGATCATCCACCTAGTCCGTCATTTTGACCATGTGCAGCCTCTCCTCTCCTCTCCTCTCTCCACTGGCTCCCTCTTCCTGAGCGTATTCTGCACAAGCTCCTTGTCTTCACCTACAAAGCCCTTCACAACCTTGCTCCTCCCTACCTCTCTGCCCTGATCTCCCTCCAAACCTCTGTTCGAGCACTCTGCTCCTTTTCTATCCACTCCCACATCCTCCCACGCCTCCTCTGCTCCCCCAACCCTTTTCGTCCCTTCTCCCTCGCTGCCCCGCAGGCCTGGAACTCCCTCCCTGCCCTCGTCCGCCTTGCCCCCACCCTCCACACCTTCAAGTCCCTCCTCAAAACCCACCTCTTCTGCTCCGCCCTTCCTAACTCCTGCTAATCATCCCCACCCAGGATTATCCCCCACCTGTTATCTGTAAACTCCCAATTTACTGTAACCAAGCCAAGAACGTGTACCTGAGTTCTTGCATCCTCATGAATGTCACATCATTCATGCGACCTTTACCTCAGCCCTTTACCTCAGCCACCTTTACCTAAGATATGGAGTTCAGATGATCTCTTTTCTTGGCCCAACTTCTGTGGTGAGAGTATGCAAGTGTTAGGATCACAAAGGGCCCTTCTACAGGCATGTAAGAAGTCAGAACTATAGGAATGAGCAAATGCAGGCTGGGTGTTTATCTCTGACAGCAAACACTTCTGAGATGGTGTTAGGAAAAAAGGCATTAGCATTTGAAACAGTTAAATACAATGATTGAATACTAATAATCAGACTTCTATTAGCCTGCATCTGTTTTATCACCCAACTATTGGTTTCCTCCCTCATTGTATTTAAATGCTAATACCCTTTTTCCTAACAGCTCTCTCTCAAACAATTGCTTCCATATATACTGGTTTTGCATGGTTCACGCTTTAGCACTGACTTTTTACTTGCCTGAGGAAAGGTCCTGTGTGTCTCAAAAGTTTGCATGCTCTCACCACCAGAAGTTAGTCCAGTAAAAGATATCATCTGAACGACTTTGTTTCTGTCTCCTGCATCTGGGACTAATATGGCAACCATATTCTCTAGCTAGACCTTTAACAAAGGCACTACTGTCTCTCAAAACTGCTAACACTGATGTGTGTGTTTGTCTTTTTGAAGACATGCAGCCTGTTCCAAACACAGACCTGACAGGCCTGGGCTCTGAGCCAGTGTCCTTCCCATAAATCCCCCTCTCTCTTTCCTCCCTGATGATCATCGCTGCAAAGCACCAGTGAGAGCCTGGATCAGTTTCCTGAGAAGCAATATTACTCCTGTCTGCTACAGAAGGATCGGTTTGGTGTCTGAAAGGAAAATGGATCCCCTGGGAATGGCTTCATGGGGACATAGTATGTCTTTAATCCTCAGTCTCTATAGTTAACATTTTGTGCTAGTTCAAGGGCTGACTTGGGGCTCAGAAATGGAAGGAACCTCTGTGATTTACAACAGAGCAGTTCCGAGTAAAAAGGAACATTCATCTCTGCAAGAAAAACAAAGACATGAGTGGACTTGTGGAGCTGGCTGTACCATGGAGAGCACAGTGTCTTGGTCTGAGAGCAAGCCTCACTTCCTGTAGCCATTCCCACTTAACTATTGTCCTCCCAGCTTGCATTACTCCTGAAAGCTTCACTTTATTAATCCCTTTCCACCCTGAGCCCCCTCCATGCCCTAGAGATTTTACAGTAACTTCACTGGGTGGGATATTTTTTGCTCATCTGTTTGCACATATTGGGCATATTGATAAACATGGCTTAATGGGGAAGAGTCAACATGGATTCAGCAAAGGGAAATTGTGTCTCACTAATCTATAGGAAATTCTGAGGGTGTAAATAAACATATGAATAATGTATCTGGATTTAGATTATCGATATAGTGTATCTGAATATAGTTGGTCGATATAGTGTATCTGGATTTTCAGAAAGTATTTGATAAGGTCCCTCATGAGAGTCTCTTAAGAAAATTAATAAGTCACGGGCCAGGAGACAGTCTTCTATTCTGGATTGGTAACTGGTTAAAAGGATAAAACAGCAAAAAAAAAAAAAAAAGGTTTGTGGCACCTTAAAGACTAATGAAAATCTCTTTATTTCAGCATGACTTCCTCAGATGCATGAAGCGGTCTGGAAGTGGTCATATAGAGAGGCCAACTTCCAGACCACGCATCTGAGCAAGTCAGGTCATGCTGATGAAAGCTCATGCCAAAATAAAGAGATTTTTGTTTGTCTTTAATTTAATTAATTCATTCATTTTTACTGTATTTTTTAGAAACAGTTGAAACAGAAAAGGTACAGCGAAGGGCAACAAAAATGATAAAGGGTATGGGAAACCTCCCCTATGAAGAGAGGCTAGATAGGTTGGGGCTCTTCAGCTTGGAGAAGAGATGACTGAGAGGGGATTTGATAGAAGCTGATAAAATCATGAGTGATGTGAAACAATAAATAGGGAACGGTCTCAAATAGTACTAGAACTAGGGGACACCCCATGAAACTAACAGGTAGCAGATTTAAAACAAATAAAAGAAAGCATTTTTTCACTCAACACACTAAATTCCAAGTTGTGGAATTTGTTGCCAGAAGATGTGGTCAAGGCCAGAAGTATAGCTGGGTTTTAAAAAAGGATTGGAGAAGTTTCTGGAGGCTAGGTCCAATAGCAACTGCTGCTTCTATTAGCAGCTAGATGGACCATTGACCTGACCCAGTATGTAACTATTTATGTTCTTATGCACCCTGAAGAGGAGCTAGAAATTGCTTACGGCACCCGCAATCCAATCCCCTGAAACTGAGGAGCGCGGCTGACCCCTTGGGACATTTGGATGATACTTCTACCCAGAGCTAACCTTTGTGGAGGGTATTGTCAGCTCTGTGCCTAGCACCTACAAGAAGAGATTCTGCAGCAGATAAGGAGCCATCGTATAAGTGAACCAAGCAGTTCAGGTGCAGTGGAAGCTCTAGGGTTGGTCCTGCTGGAACCATCTTGCTTTAGCAGGCAGACGAGCACTCCCATGTCAATCAAGTCAGCTGAGCTCAGAGGAGATGGAGCCTGTTTCAGTGACTGACTTCCCCATGGAGATTTCAGTGCTCTTGGCACGATGATCTGCCTAATCTCAAACAAATGGAAGCCTCCTGGGCATGCCAAGCAGTGCTAATTATGCCATGTCCCACTCCCCGCCATCACATTGCATGCCCCTTTATGACACAGTGATGCATTCAGTCTGAACTCACAGCATCTTGGTTTACAGAATGGAGTGACCACCTGTACTGATTTTTACAGGGTTGCTCCTTTGGGCAGAAGTTAAGGACCATAAATTGGCCCCACCAATAACTGACCCCATGGTGCAACATCCTCACCACACAGCCTGCAGCAATAATGCTGGGATGCAGCACAAAAAACCTACCGAGACACGACCACTAAAAGATCATCTTCCAAGTCTCTCCCTGGCTCCCTCTTAACTTTGTACTCCTCTTCATCCTGTACAATGTGGGTAGGGATCCTCAGGTCTGGGGGCCAAACGTGGCCTGTGACTAGTTTTTATGTGGTCTTTTTTTCAGTTCCTGGATCTGGTATCTAGATTGCTAGATGGGATCTGGTACCTAGATTGCTAGATGGACCCAGGCAATTAATTTTTTTTTACAAATTCAGCACTGGACAGATGCATTCCACAGAATAGATCCATGATCTGAACCCTTCTCTTTAACCCTTCTCACCCCTTTAACCTCACTGTCTTCAACTTCTACGTAGCCCTAGGAGCTTATACTAATTTTCAAGGTGGCCCCTGAGAAGAAAACAGGTCCCCGCTCCTGCTGTACAGAAGTAGCCCCACAATGGCATGACTGTGATGGAATGACTCTCTTCAGCAAAAGAGTTTCTGGAGAATAAAAGTCAAGTCATTACGCTCCGGACCATATGTCTTCGCTCTCTTTGCGTTTTCATTTATACACCTTTCATATTTTTCCCTGCAGCTGAAAAATGGAAAGATGAGTTCCCAGCTGCCCTGTCTATTTATAAACCTCACTGGCTGCTCCTCTCAGCTGTAACAAAGCACCTCAGGATGCTCATCCAACCCGATCTCCCCATTACCAGGACACCACACCTAAGGCAAGATGCCGGCCCCTCTCATGTAACAGTTATAATGGCTCGTTCCATCACCATTGCCAAGGGGAGAGTTGCATTAATTACAAGTGTAAGTGCAGGGGATTTTTTTGACGGATATATATTAATAATTGCTATCCCTCCCACCCCATACCCCTGGGTCTTTTCTATGCAGAACAGCATCACTGTACTCTCAGCAGGGTGGTGAGGCCCAAAATTCCTTCTGGTCTCAACTGAACTGTTCTGTCATGGCCTTATGACAGGAAGAGAGCCAGGGTCATATGCAGTTAAGTGTATCCCAGGGATAGCAGAGCAGGGGGATCTTATCAGCTCCTCCATGTATGTGCTGCCAGCCCTGCAGAATGGGAGATAATTACGTTCACTGTATCCTGCAGTGCTGACGTAACCTGGACTTCAATGTGTTACTACAATAAATGGGCACTGGCACTAGGATGCACAAAGGTGTTACTCTCTAGCTATCACTGGACAGCTGCATTCAGATCCTGATAAGGTAACAAGAAGTGAGTTTAAGGGGCTCGTTGTAATAATCCCAGATGAACAATGCCCCAAACAACATAAGACAAACAAATGGCCATATATGCATTTGAGGACTTTCATACATAGGTAGTCCTGTGACCCTTAACCTTGCCAAACTGTTATTCCATTTCTGATGCCCCAGAGTCTGCCAGTGTGTCTCATGCTCAACCTACAGCACTTCCTATTCCCCTCCTAGCTCTGCCAATAGACCAACCATGACCACCTACCCCAGCTTTGGCCCCCTACCCACATGCAAACAACAAATCAGCTCAGTGTTCATCTCATACCATCTCTTATTATTCCACTTCTGAATCAGAGAGTCCTAAATGTGCTCAACTGCAGAGTATTTCTTGCAATTGAGCATATATGATTAAGCTAAAACCAACAAACTCTGTTCACTTGTGCTTGAGCTTGAGCTGAGCCAACAGTTTGGCAACCTGATCCAAAGAAGGTCTCTATAAAACTCTTCTTGTACCCAGGGCATGAATGAGAACTTTGGGCAACCTCACTGAAAGCCAAGCCTCAGGAGAGGAAGAGTCAGTGTATTTAAATACCAAGCTGCTAACCCTACAGAAACACACCACCACCAAGCCCACTCCCTGCATACAACACTTGCAGTTGCCTGTGCAACTTGGGTTTTATTGTTTCTCTCTCTCTGTCTTCTTGACTGTTGTGTGGAGATGCCAGCTCTTTGATTTCCTTAGCCCCATTTGAAGTTCAGATTTCTGGGGGATTTAAAGATTGAAATTTCTCCTTTTCTATTTTCTTTTTTTTTAAAAAAGGTGAATGCTTTTTGCAACCCTGAAAATTCCAGAGCAAGCCTCAGTCGCAGATGCCAACCCTGGTGCTCTGGAGATAAGATTCAAACAGGGCTGAGAAAGGGGGGTGGGAGAGGAGGGAGTGGAGCCACCAGCACAATCACCCAGGAGCTAATCTCCTCATGGGAAGGGGGAGGGGGGTTGCTTTCCTTTTTAAATCACATGTGGAACCAAGACAGTAAATGTCACCCGAGTTCTCCCTATGATGCTTTTCCAAGATGGACTCATCCTGACCCAGAGGCAGCAAACGTGGGACAGAGGCTAACGGGGAGAATTATTATCCACTGTACAGTCCAAGCCGGGGTTCGACTAGGGCCAGAGCACAACACTGCCCTCATCAGCATCAACAGGTTCCTAGGTTGGGTTCAGGGAAGGAAGCATTTCATTATCATAGAATTATAAAGCTGGAGGGACCAGCTCCTTTCAAGGTCCCAACAAGTTGTGCTTGTGTAGGAAGCACATGATGCCCCAACCAAGAATCTAGGGAGCAAGAATTCTTACAATTGCATGTCTGCTTGATGGTCTCTGTGTGAGCTGAGTATGAAGGTCTCAGTTGAGCTTCTAGTGGGCAGATATCTATTCTACAAAAAAAAAACAACCCAGCAGTGAGCACTAACTGGCCCCACTATGGGACTAAGCGACCAAGGAGTGACTAAGGCCATGAAGTGAAATTCTATTCTTACCCCCAGAAAGGAGCTTTGTTTTTACTCCTTTTGTTGTCAGAGGGCCAAAGGCTTGTCCTGCAAGGACCAGCCTTAGAATTTGCAGTGTCCAAGACAAATATAAAATGCAGAGTCCCCATGGCCCCATGCTCCACAGCCCCACTTCTTTAACAATTGGCAGTCTGGTGTTTGCTTACAAGAACAAAGAAGCACCTGCCCAGGGGGTGAATCTTGCCCATGGTACGGGGAGCAGCATCCCCCCCTCTCGCAAGTCTTGCCATGCAATTCCTGCCCATAAGGCTTCTACTGGGGCCCTGCCATTGACCTAAGGAGCCTCTTAGTTTGGGCAGCAGGGCCCCAGCAGCAGAACCTTTACAGGCAGCACTAGCAGATAGTAAGATTCTGCACAGGGAGAGGTGGTGGTGCTGGTCCTGTGCATGACTCCTAGCCCTGAGGTCAGCCGCTTCCTGCAGAGTTCTGCTCCTCCACCCCACAGGTGAGGGGAAGGGCAGCAGAGCTTCTCAGGCAGCAACCACCCTAAGGACTGAAAGGGGCCCCGCAGACATAGCCCATCCCGGGGTCTCAGGAGTGCTGGTCTTGAGGCTACCATGAATGGCCTCCCAGAGGGGACACCTCTGATTGTGGGTCCTGAACCATGGCTCCTACTGGCCCTGCTTAAATCCAGCCCTGTGTTTTACTGTCAAGGAGAGAGACCCCGCAGCCTTCAAGGCAGTCAGTCTGGCATTTTTTTACACCAACAGTCCAGCACTTTGAAGTAAGACAGGAAAGCCAACGGCTCTTGAAAACACTCAGAATCCTCATTCTTCTTTCCACCAGGGTAAACTCAACACCCTGTGCTGTAGAGTGTCTGAGTGTTCTCATGCCTAAACCTTAAAAGCCAAGCTCTGGCCTGCCTGGTGTGGCTATTACAGATCCCAGGGCACTACTCGGAAGAACTGAGATTTACCCCAGCAGATGCCGAGTGTTCTTCACCACACTGGGCAGCTGCATTGAGGAGAATTCTATGCAGAGAAGCTTGTGACGCACTCTGGGATAAATGGTGCTTGGAAGAGGTAGGATATTAAACTCTAGGTTTTATCAGCCATAAATGTACTCAATAAAAAGTTATCTAAATAAATAGTAGCTCTTGATTTTGGTCCTTCCCCTTCTATTGTTTTCCAGGCAGTGGCTCTTGCACTTGCATGGATTTTGAAATATTCTACAGCCCACTTGGCATCATCCGAGGAAGGGTCCAGGGTTCCATCTGGCAGCCACACTGCCTCCATGAAATGGAAGGATTGGGGACCATGTGCTGCAGCCCCCCATCTTCCTGAGGGAAAGGGAAAGAACACTGCAGCCTCCTCTTTCTTTGTTCATTTCCCACATTCTCTGTTTTTAGAAACTGCAAGTCAAACAGGAGTGGTTGGTTTGATCCCAGCTGGCTCCCTCGCCTCCTCCCAGCCTCATCTCAGGCAAATAGGTTTAATCCAGGAGCAGCAGCAATGCACAGGGGGAGCCCCTCACTGCTGGAAGGTTGTTTAGCACCAATCAATAGGCAAGTAGGCATTTGCCTGATTTATAGCTGTTATTAGGGCTTGGCTAATGTGGTGCAGAGTTCTGGATTGGGCAGGAGGCCGGCTGGCAGCAGTCTCTGGGGAGCGGGAAGGCTGTGTATGGAGCTGGTGGGGGAGGACTTGGCTTTGGCCCTGATTATGCAGAGGTCTGAAAGCACATTAGCACCTTTCTAGAGAAACCCTGGGATGAAGGTAAAGCTCTCCACCTCTGTTTTGATGCTGGGGTTTAGACCTGGCTTTTCCCCTACACTGCCATCGTACCTGAACCCTGAGCTGCTCTATCTATACTCGCATGTGTGTGGAAGAGAGAGATGAGAAAAGTTCAGCAAAGTCAACACCCAAGAACAAAACAAAGACAAAGGCTTCCCTTTCCTTCACTCTGCATTTAAACACACACACACGCACACACCTCTGACCCCTCCACTGCCCTTTCAGTAATGTCACTGTCCTAAGGGACTGGTGGTTTCCTTCCTTCCAGTTGTTCTTGTGCTTGACAGCTGCCTGGGATGTGGAGAGGCTTGATGGGGGGCGGGGGGAGGGATAAAGTGCCTACCCAGCATTAGATTCCATGATGGACAGCACCTTATCAATACCAAAGATTGATTTACTGCAGGAGGTCACAAGAGCTACTGTGAGACTGGAGATTTCCCATGTGCTGCAGTTGCTACCCAGAGGTTACTTCAACGTTGTGTGTATCACACCCTGTATAAAATGCCCTGCCGGTTTCCAACACAGTATATATATATATTATAATTATAATTAGCCAGTGCTGGTGTCACCCTGTTGGGGATGAAAGCTGGGAGTCCCCAATATCTACTGAAGGGCAGTCAGGGGAATGAATCTGTGTGCCTTTGAGCTGACAGGGAATGAACATGCACAATCACCCCTGCTCACCTACCTGCCGCTAAGTGGGTAGGAAAGTGCCGAGGGCCACTTCCCCAGTTAGAAGTGTGCTTCATCAGTAAGGTTGTCACCTCTTGCAGCTTCATCCCGAAACTCCCTTAAGCCGCAATTGAAGTCTCAGGGTGAAACCGCGAGACATGGTAACCCCTATTCAGAAGGCCAACTTTCTGGATAGAGCCAGACCAGAACCAGGAAAATGGAGGATGCTTTTTCCACTGAGCAATACAAGCCTCTCTCAGGATCATCCCACTTTTCTTTTTCACCAAGGTGAGTCCCACTGAAATGAATGGGACAACTAATGTCAAAAGGAGTGTAAGACTGTATCCTAAATCATACAGAATTCCTGTGGCCAGCTCTCACAAAGCACCAATCTGGGACAGTGAACATCCATTAGGCCTTGGCAACATCTCATTTGCTTAAATCCTCAGCAGCCCTGCTCAGTGAAAAATACCACCCAGGCTTTGCTCTTCCCAAAGGGGTTGATGTTCCATGTGACATCATGGGGGCTGGACTTGCTGTTTCCATAATTGTATTTATTTATTTATTTATTTAATTTCATTATATTTCTACCCCGCACCCTCCTGCTCACAGAGCAGCTCGAAGCGATTGTGCAGTTTGCTGCACTGACAGCACAGTCCTTGCCTAAACTTCCAATCTGGTCTACATTAAAAGGGAAGCAGATGGTTAAGAGAATGACCCTCCAAAAAACAAAGAAAGCCCAAGCCTACTGGAGGTACCAAACCCCCCTGAGAGCAATTTTAATCACAGAGCCTCAGCCATTTTGAATAAATCCAGACTCTGGCAAATGACAGAGAGGTAGATATTGAATATTCATATCCCACAGACTAGGGGGTCCTGGAAACTCTGAGGGAAGTCAATGAGGAAGGGGAGCGAGGTTCCAACCTCAGGGCAGGGGTGGAGGAAAGGAATTTGCTATCTTTGCATTTAGTTTACAACTATCAATAAAGCCAGACAGAGATACGGCTATTCAGAGCAAAGGAGAAAGAAAGGACGTCCCCTCCATCAGGGTACAAACCCAGCTCTACTGACAAAACATGAGCACTTGGCTTCGTTCCCCCAGGAGACATCCTGCTAGAGAGGGCTCAGTTGTCAGCTCTGCCCACCCCACCCCCTCACTCTGGAGGCATATAATATTGCCTGAGGGCTTGATCTGCAGCTCCTTACACACCAGCCCCCATTCCTGTTACAAACTGCACCACCACCTGCCACACACGCTTGCCTCTCTTGCACTCCCATCAAACATGTCAAGAACTTGTAGAGCTCCCTTGTGAGTCGGGCCAATGAGGCAGCATGAGGCGCTCAATGCTGCATTGTGAAGGCTTGTCAAACCCTAATTCTGTAGGAAAAGAATGAAGCTTTGGGCTCTCAGGATCTTGGAGGCTGACCCTGAAGTACAGCTGTGGCCTGAGATCTGAAGCCAAAATTTCAGCCATATTCTGGCATTGTCTGATGGGGAAAGAAGCAGAGCAGCGTTTTCGTATTCAGCCTGGCATCATTTCTAGGGCCTTGTCACTTTGGACAGCCATTGGGCAAGGGCAGGGACAGGAGTACAGTGACACTGGGGACTAGGAGCCTGGGGGACTCCCGTCTTCTGCACCAGAGCCCATTCCAATCTACCTACATCTCTGACTGGGTAGTTTCTTGCACAGATTTGTTCACATGGAAAAATGAAAGCAGCCTTTGATTTGCCATTTATAACCTTGGAACAAAGAGCATTATTGAGTGTATGCACTTTTATAGAAGCCCCCTGTCCCTACTTTCTCAATGTGTCCTCTCCTTCAGACAATGGGTGTTTTTACACACACGTTTCTCCTGGGTGTTTGCTGTTACAGCCTGAACTTTCTGTGTGTCTAAATCACTCACCCAGATCTTAAACATCCGGATCTTTGAACTTCTGCGTAGAACTTCTCCCAGAGCCTGTTGTGTGTAAAAAGTTCTCCTGGTAAACTGCTTTGCTCCAGGCAGTTGTGGTCACTTGGTTTCAATGGCAGCCCCTCAGCTATGGCTACTTTAGGCTGCCTCAGGGCATTGTTTGTGTGAAGAATGCACCCAGGAACTGCCTCAGGGCAGTGTGTGCATGTGAAAAATGAATCTGGAACTTTTTGTGGATTTGTAAACTCAGAAGATTGAAAAATCCAGAACTTTAACCTGTGTGTAAAATGCCCAATAAATATCTGCATAACTTTAGGTCCATCAAGACTAGACAAAACTTTGTTTTTCCTTATTGCAAAGGTCTTGGTCTTTGTTCCTCTCTCCCAGCTCCCTAAAGGATTTCCATGGGGACACGTCTTCACCCCAGGAATCCAGAAAAGCAAATAATGAGTTCCCATAAAGGTGGGGAATGAAAGTTGCACATATCTATGCTAAACATCTACATGAATGAAAAATGGAAATGTAGAGAAGGTAGTTTGAGTTGTGACATCACAAAAATACTTTGACTCTACCCAGTGTCATTTACAGCCATTTTCACATAGATTTTGTAAGTGCTCGGACAAGGGCTTTCTAAAGCCCTTATGACACCTTTTTTATGATCAAGTGAATCAGTGTGTTTTATAAAAGACAAAAAGATTCTGCATTCTGTCTGCAAAGGCCAAGGCTGTAGTCCTATCCCAGGACACTGCTCTCCAGCGCTGCAGGATGTCAAAAGTGAGGCTGAGGTGAAGTTAGTGCACCAGTCACTGGAGAAGGAGGCAGAAGTACAAGGCACAAAGTAGCCATAATTTTTAATAATCAATATACTCCGTGCAGTCACACAGGGGTTCGACATAGTTCTTTATTCCTTAATCCCAACCCCAGAGTCTCCTCTTCTAAAGCTAGCATCCACACTCCTGTTGAGAAGCCTGCATGATTAGAACTGATGGAATACAGATAACAGAATAAATGACTGTTGGTTCTTTCCTACAGCCTTTCCAAATAGAGTTGCTCTTCCCAAATGCCTGTCACCTAGCTCCAATAAGGACACAACTCTTCTCCAGAATGTTGTCTCCGAATCTAGTTGTCTAGGTTAAAATCCCTATTTATGGGTTGTATTGTATGATTTAACTGTATTTTGTCTGTTTAATCTGTTTTTGTTTGTTTGTTATTTTATGGTGAATGGCACATAGCCAAACCAATAAATATCTGAGTTTGAGTTGTCTAGGTTGTTTCTTACCAACAGACACACACGCCCAAGTTAAAAGGGCTTTTAAGAAGGTGAATATCCATCATATGAGAATCTAAGCCATTGAAGTCAATATATCTGGACATCATAAAGTTAAAGGCAAGTTAGTGATGACCCACTAAACCAGCAGAGACCCAAGCAATCAACCATACCAATCACATTCAAATCTCTCACTCCAGTTCCAGCATCACTAGACAGTAGACACAGGGTACTTTCAGACATGACGCTAACCACCCTTTAACCACCCTTGGTGGTTATTTATGCATATTGCAGGGCTGAAAAGGAAACCAATATAGCCCTGCAACATGCATAAATAACCACCAAGGGTGGTTAAAGGGTGGTTAGCGTCATGTCTGAAAGTACCCACAGACAACGCTGTGACATGATTAAATCTGTGTCATGAAGACTGCCTGAGGAAGCAGCCAGGAGAGAGAAGTTTTGCAGACTGAGGCCCACCGCTGCCAGGAATACAGGAACAGCTCATATTCAGAATATTATAGCTTGTGGATAATACTCAAGCTGTCTCTACATTCACTTGCCCTTTAATAATGGGGTATTTTTTCTTTCTTGGTGCCCAAAACAAAGCCACCAGAAACAATCTCTGTGTAACCTGGGCTGTCAAATACTCATTCTAATTGTTGTTATCTAACCCTCCAATTTTCAAGACTCGCAAACCAAAGAAAGGGAAGCAAAGCGGTTTGAATCTTTTATTGGACCAACTTGGCAATAAGCAAGCTTTTGGGCCATACAGGGCCCTTCCTCAGGCATATAGTGTAGCCAGTCAAAAACTTCAGGTATAATTTTGACTGGCTATGCCTGAGAAAGGGCCCTGTGTGACCCGAAAGCTTGCTTATTTACACCAACTACAGTTGGTCCAATAAAAGATAATCATTCGAACCATTTTGCTTCCTTCTCTGTCACTTGAGACCAACACAGCAATCAGACAATCTCTCTGGAAGCCAAAGAAACATATTCCAGACCGAAAACATTTTATTAAAAAAAAAAAAATCTTTTTGAATACCTGTTTACTCGTTTGTTTGGTGTGTTTTTTGTTTGTTTGGGGTTTTTTGCTTTTGAGGAGCTCAGATGCCTCTGATGTTTATTTCCCCACCTGATGTCATTATTCTGCTCTTTGGCATCACAATCTAGTTTCCTCAGAGATAATAATGACATCACAAAGAGAGACAGGCCTTTCATGAGTAGGAACAAGGAGCAGGAAGACTCCTCCACTGAAAAAATCATGGTGTTTGTTTTTTATGGAAATGCCTTCAGGAATAAGGCAAGACATGAAAAGAAGAGAAAGAAAAAACAAGAAAATTGTTACTAAGGAGAATGTTCTGTGTTATTTTTCGTGAGGCACCAGCAGCTCTTTAAAGTTACTGATGATCATTTGGGCGAATTAAAGGATCTTGCAAATCAGGTCAAACTTGACTTGCATAGTATGTTGTTTATTACTAATTTAATTAAGGCGCCTCTTGCCTTGGCAACTTTAAAAAATAGAGATTAAAACATAAAATCCAAGGACACTACAAAACTGCTAATTAACATCTAACCTAAATAAATGCATCTTACATCACCCCCTGGGCATTGCTAGCCTTGAGCTGTAATGGACCTACAAGGGAGCAAATCCCAAAATGAGACTCCTCAGGAGAAAAATATGGCACCAGACACAGGGTAAATTCAGCCCCAAGGTAATTTAATTGGCTTCAGAGAAATTTGCTGAAACTGTTTAAATTTAAGGAATGACAACAAATGCATCCCAGCTGATCTGTGTTTTCATGGTGGGAAAGGTAACTGGATCCCAGATTTCTCAAGACTTTAAAGATCATTGTTAGCACTTGGAATAATAACCAGAAGAAGTAAAAAGGAATTTACTATAGAGATGTGAGCACAAGTGTTCCATACTCATTCCGATCTACCCTGCTTAGTACTGAATTAACAGGAGAGTGAGGGTGGTCTTTGAAGGTAGCTGTAAGCATAGCACACTCCTATTCGCTGTCCACCCAAAGCCACGGATAACTGTTGAAAGGTCTCAAGATCAAGGCTAGTCGCCCATGGTAAAAGACAGCACATTGCACTATTATGGTTGATATTCAGGCTTCAGTTCAAAAATGGTCATTAACTTCCCAGACAACAAAGACTAGGAGCACTCCTTGGCACCATTAAACCAGGCACCACCTGCAAACCCAAAATCAATACTGAGTGGACCTTTGGGGAGCGCATACAGCACCCTTCGGACAGGTCTGGTATAACACATTTAACAAAGAGGACACAGCAGGAACTATACCTTCCCCTCACAAGAAAAACCCTGTTTGAGAACAGAGACAAAGTAAAAACATAAGCGCCATACTGGGTCAGACCAATTGTCCATCAAGCCCAGCTCCTGACTCCAACAGTGGCTAATCTTGGTCGCTTGGAAGAAGTACCCAAAAGGCCACAATGGGGCGATCTATTCTCTGTTGTTCACAGTAAGAGGTTACATTCCCCAAACCTATCTGGCTAATAGCTGCTTATGGACCTATCCTCCAGAAAACTGTCCAACTCTTTCTTAAACCCAGCCATACTACTGGCCTTGACCACATCCTCTGGCAACAAATTCCACAACTTAATGGTGTGTTGAGTGAAAAAATACTTTATTTGTTTTAAATCTGCTGCACATAAGTTTCATGGAGTGTCCTCTAATCTAGTTCTAGTACAATTTGAGAGGGTAAATAACCATTCCTTATGAATGTGTTCCTCACCACCCATGATTTTATAAACTTCTATCCTATCCCTTCTCAGTCGTCTCTTCTCCAGGCTGAAGAGCTCCAACCTATCCAGCCTTTCTTCACGGGGGAGTCATTCCATACCTCTTATCATTTTTGTTGCCCTTCTCTGTACCTTTTCTGTTTCAACTGTATTTTTTTTTAGATGGGGCGACCAGAACTGCACACAATATTCAAAGTGCAGTAGTACCATGAATTTTCAGTTTTATTTTCTATTCCTGTACGAATAATTCCTAACATTCTGTTTGCTTTTTTGAAAGTCATCGCACACTGAGCTGAGAGTTTCAATGTATTGTCCACAATGACGCCAAGGTCCTTTTGCTGAGTGGTAACTCCTAATTTAGAACCCAGCATTGTATACATAAAGTTTGGATGGTTTTTCCCTATGTGCAACACTTTGCACTTGTCCACATTAAATTTCATCTGCCATTTAGATGTCCAGTCACCCAGTCTCACAAGATCCCCCTGCAGTTGTTCACAGTCTGCTCGTATTTTAACTACCTTGAATAACTTGGTGTCATCTGCAGATCTGATCATGTGACTCTTTACTGCCCTTTCCAGATAATTAATGAATACATTAAACAACACTGGTCCCAGTACAGATCCCTGGGGCACTCCACTATTTACTTGTCTCCATTGTGAAAACTGACCATTTAGTCCTACTCTTTGCTTCCTATCCTTTAGTAGTTCAGATGATCTCTTTTATTGGACGAACTTCTGTTGGTAAAACTATGGGTATTTTCAGACGTGACGAGATCACAGTGAACCACAGTGAATACCCACCTGTGGTCACTGTGCCCTGCATGTCTGTTCGGCGGCCGCCAGATGTTCGCCACACTGAATACGCACATTGGGTCAATTTCAACCACGCTTCCCGGGCTCCCAGCGGGAAAATCCGCAGAAGCGTGGTGAAAGTGATTCCAGGCGGGCATCAATAAAAAGTAACGTCTGGTCGGTTATCACGGCCCGGAATCCCCGGTGGGATTGGCCTCGCCGCCTGCCCGTCTCCCCAGAGGGCGGGCAGTGAGGCAGCGTGGAGGGGGCGGGGCCGTGCGGCCGCACGTTGCACCACACGGCCCCGCCCCCTCCTGGATTCCCCGCCGGGATCCTCGGCACGTCTGTTTGCCGTGCCTGGGTGATCCCGGCGGGGGATCTCTGGGCCGCCCCGTCACGTCTGAAAACACCCTATGTAAGCTTTTTGGCCTTTCTCAGCCGAAGTCAGAAATATAGATGATCACGTTCATTTCCCTTTAAGATTTGCCACTCCAACTCAAACCTTCTCTTTTTATAATCTAAAAGATTATATTATTTTTGTTGCTTCTTAGTGTTTTTATTATTTCAGCCCTGGGGAATAATATTAGCCTATGACAATCGGGATATTTCTTTCCACCCTACACAGCATTAACCCCTGCAAAGACAAGCTCCCAGCAGACATAACACAGTCAGCAGTCTGAGAGAGAGAAGACAACTAAATGGGTGCTTACCCTTCAATCAGCCTACAGTCAAGCTGTCATCCCACCCTTTACCACTTTTTGCCTTTTTCTAACAAGACCAACCCCCATGCATGGAAATGAAAGCTTGCTCCCATACTGAGAATGTTTTGTCTCGCCAAAGAAGTTCTTTTATTTCTGTCAATCATCAGAAACAAATACTCTCATGCTACAGACTGAAGCTGCTAGGTTAATTTTGGTGCATGGTCTTGAAGAAAGAACTGTGTGTACTATTGAAAAATGTATTACAATTATAATATAGCCTTCAAAACACTTCTCTTTAGACAGGATGACTTCTGCGGGCTCCTATATTGGTTTGTACAACACCAAGTGCATGGAAAGTATTTAGTAAAATTAATGAAATAAATAAAAATAGAATACTAAAAATACAGAAGCTAGAAGAAAGTAGCATTCTTAAAGAATGAGACCTATGCACCTGAAGCTCCCACGAAAGCCAGCAAAAGACATTTTTAAAAAATATTATTTGGATTTTTTTATCCCACCCTACCCCTTAGGCTTGTACTACTCCAGTCTGTTCCCCTCCCCAGAGAGCGGGTTTCTATTCCCTTCCACTGAGGGTGGATGTCTTTACCCAGTTTCCGTTCCATGCTTCTCCTCGCCTCTGTGAGTTTCGCCTTTCTATCCTCATTTCAACTGGAAAATGACAACATCATCACTTAAAGAGTCTTGTTGTTCTAAGACAGTTTAATGCCAGACCTGAAAATGTGATTTCCCCCTTCCTTTGTGCAGGGTTAAGTATGTTAGGATGCAGAGCCTGCATAAACACACACTGACAGAAGCAAGAAAGGTCAGTACAGCTTCCCCTGTCTCATCTCTAGTAATCAGCCTCTGTGTGTGTGTGTGTGTGTGTGTGTGTGTGTGCGCGCGCGCGCGTGAATACGATATCGCCCTGCCCCGGAGTTACAATTAACCCCTAAAGAACCCCAATCTAGCAATAGCTGACTGCACAGGGCTACACTGAACACATAATTACAAAAGACCATACTCCATTTTTTGTAAGAAAATGAGGCCTTGCTTTCAAAGCTCACTCCCTAAATAAGTCAATGGGGGAGGAGAGGAAGGTTACATGGTAGCAGAGGATCAGGGGAAAGTCATGAATAATGTAAGCCTCCCTAGACACAGCTCTGTGTGACACTGATATCCCCCAAAAGGGCACTTCTCAAACCTCCTTCCTCAAGTCACACTTGGGTTATTTGGCATAATTAGATTTCATTTTCAGGAAACACCTTCTACAAGGAAGGAAGGATGAACTCGTGATAAAGATCCTGGACCTAGGGTCTGCTGATCTATGTTCAGTTTCTCGCTCTCTCCCAGATTTCTTTATAACCTTGGGCAAGTTGCTTAAGCCATCAATACATCTGAGCCTCTTTGGCAAGAATGGCATTATAATATCTCCCTACATCACAGGGGAGTTTGTAGAGATGCATTAATTAATACACATGTGGCACTCACATACTATGACACCTCTTAAGAACCTGCCAAGCAGCATAGGGGTACATTTTAACTTCCAGCTCCACAGTTGTCAGTACAGTTTTTCATACCCAACTGAAGGGTTAACAACTTGGACTTAGAAAACTTAACCCAGAATTTTTAAAGCTGTTGTTGAAAATGTGCTTAGGATTAATATTCCAAATCCAATTTTTGTAAAAGTGGGGAAGGCAAAGAGAGTCATTGTAGCCAAGAAGGAAATGCTGACAACATATGAAGATGTATTTTGTTTGTTTATTTTACCAGGGCTGTTCATTGTAATAAGAGGCTGCTTGCCCATGTTACAAAATTTCACATTACTTTGTATCTTATGTGATACTTGTGCATGTGCATTTACTCATTTCGCAGGGAAATTAACAAGAGTTCCAACACAGATGTCAGGGCAGGGAAATCCAGCTCTGACACTTACGTGAGTTCTGTATTACAGGAGATTGGAATGTATGCATGGGGTGAGTTCTGTATTACAGGAGATTGGAATGTGTGCATGGGGTGAATTAAACGTGAAAATTACAATGTATGCATGGATCCTCTAATGGATCCCTTAAGGTCTATTAAGGTCCAGACCTTAAGGTCTGACTTCACGAGGGGGGAAAAACAGAAAGAAAATAATGTGGGCATGCAACCCAGCAGGAATCTTACGTTATTGCTAATTTTGCATGGGATAAAATCCCACTTGAAAATTAGCATGTGGGAAAGTAGCCTGAGTTCAGGACACAGGCTTGATCTCTCACCCCATAAGCCAGTGAGGGCTAGGATCAGTGTACAAAGGCTGTAGTTAGAGCCTGGAAAATGGGATTGCCTCAGTCCCTTAGCCAAAGGTGTTGAAAGCAAGACAAAAACTGTAGATTCAGCCCCAGGATCAGCAGCAGTTAGAAGCCAGCAGAAGCAGTCTGCTCCACTACTGAGAAAAAAAGCTTGCTTTCTAGGATAATCTCCAAAACAGCACATCCCAGACACCTGAGTTACCAAAGAGAGAACCACAAGAAGCCCCCTCAAAAGATTAATTTTTATTGATGAATTGTGTGACTGCATGTTGTCAAGCTTAGATCACAAAGAGGTTTACAGAAGTGGTTCAGTCTTATTAACCTTTATATACAGGTAGGAAATCAGGTACTCCAAATATTCAAGGGCTCCTTCACACCAAGCAATTACCTAAGGTAAGTAATCATTACCCTGGGGGGTAACTGCCAACTGCCTTGGGGGGTAAATCACTCCTGCTTAATCAAGGATGAATCCCTCCTGTATTCTTTGAATAGAGCACAATGATTTGCCTCAGGTCACAGAGGGAGCCAGTGACAGACTTAGAAGCAGAACCCATATCGTTGACTCCCTGTTCCATGCTCCAGCCACTAGATCTCACTATCTCCCTTATGAGATTATTCCACCAGTAGCCACTGATATCACCAATATTTGTTTTCACTATCTCAGGACACAGTCCAAGCCCACTGTAAACACTTCGTTATGAAATCCCAATGTATGACAAATTATTCCATATTGTAAATAAAGGACTGGCAAAGAAACTGAAACCATTTCTTCTCTGTCTGAATTCTTAACGTAATAAATGCTCTTATTTTACTGCTTTACACCCCTTCCCCAGTCTCTGGTTTACATTATAAGCTCTTCATGGCAGAGACCTGTTACTATCTAATAAACAACAGTATGAGGCTACCACAACCTAATGCTGAGGAATCCAAACTCGCCTTTTGGTATCTCCTGGACTATTATGCCCTCAGGTAAATAAGATAAATAAAACCTCCAACAGTGCAATTACTATCATAGCCCTTTCCCATTTTTCCAGGTTTTGGTAATTTGACACCATCTGATAGAAAATGGAGTCTCCAGGTTGGCTAATCCTTAAAATGTCTAGGAGATGTAACACTGTCATAATCATTTAGAGAACTTAAATGTCTTACCTGTGACGGTCACCAGCATGGAGGCCACCAAGGGACGGTTGTTGTCCAGTTTACGGCTCAGCCTGAGTTCCCCACTGGTTTGATTTACGATCAACAAGTGCAGCTCGTTTCCTCGTTCAAAAGTGTAGAAAAGTCTGTCAGACACATCTGGATCATAAGCAGGGATTTTCCCTATGACCCCAGATGGGAAAGTGTTAGATTTGTTGGAGACATAGTTGTTGAAGAGGATTTGAAAGTTTTTGAGAACAGGGCTGTTGTCATTCTGGTCAATGAGTTTGATGTGGACTGTGGCCCTGCTGACCAGGGGGGCAGACGTAGCCTGGACCACGATTACATACTCAGACTTTGTCTCATAATCCAAATCAATGAGGGCAGTGAGCTCCCCAGAGAATATGTCCATCTGAAAGATTTCAGGGATGTTGCCTTCCACAATCTGATACATTATCTGGGCATTGGGTCCCTCATCTGGGTCAATGGCTGTGATCTGGGCCACCACAGAGCCCACAATGCTGTTCTCCTTCACTAAGACCTCAAACTCTTCAGCTGGGAAGACAGGGGCATTGTCATTCACATCCTGTACAGTGACTTGAATGTGGACTGGGGTTCTTTGAGGAGGGACCCCTCTGTCTACAGCATAAGCAGTCAGCTCATAAACTGGGACACTCTCTCGGTCCAGTCTACGGACAGTGCGGATAATCCCAGAAGTGGGTTCTATAGTGAAATCCCCATCCCCATCCTCCCCATTCTGGAAGGTGTACTGTACCCGTCCATTGGCATGGGCATCACGGTCAGTGGCAGAGATCTGGAGTACACTAGTGAAGGGAGGGGCATCTTCAGAGATAATGCCTTGATAATGAGCACTGACAAACTGGGGGGCATTGTCATTAACATCGTTCACCATGATTTCTACATAGGTGGTGTCTGCTTTCTGAGGTATCCCATTATCTTTGGCTGTGATAGCCAAGGTGTAGGTGACCTGGTCCTCATAGTCCAGTTCTGCTTGCAACGTAATAGCACCAGAGTCAGCATCAATACGGAACTGAGGAATATTATCTTCCAGGTAATATGTAATCCTGGCATTTTCCCCCACATCATCATCGGCAGCACTGATCACTACCACGGTGCTGCCCACAGGACGGTCCTCATTGATACTCACTGAGTAGTGGGCACTCTGAAACACTGGTCTATGCGTGTTGGCATCTGTGATGTTGATATGAACATGGCAGTTGTCATGTAGGGTCCGGTCGGAGGCAGTCACTGTTAGCACAAAGGATCTCTCTTGCTTGTAGTCTAGCGGCAGAGAGAGGGTGATCAGCCCAACTCCTCCCTGAGTACTGATGGAAAAGCGGTTCCGTGTGTTCCCCCCTGTTATCTGGTAGCTGATGGCACTGTTAACATCCCTGTCAATTGCAGTGACACTGAGAACGCTTGTCCCCACAGCAGCATCTTCATTTAGGCGGATGAAATATTCCTTCGGGGTGAATTCAGGTCGATTGTCGTTCACATCCATAACAGTGATGGTGACACTAGCAGAGGCAGATAAGGATGGAGACCCATGGTCCCGGGCCTCTACCCCAAAAAAGTAGTGCTCCACTGACTCTCGGTCCAAGGGGCCACTAACTGTGATCCAGCCAGTGGCACTGTTCACTACAAAGGGGGTGTCAGATGAGACCCCAGTAAGTTTGTATTCCAGGCGAGAATTCTCCCCATAATCTGCATCTACTGCCTGGATGCGGATCACCGAATGGCCCAAAGGAGCATTTTCCAATACAGAGATTTGGAAAGGGGTGCTGACAAAGATTGGGGCATGGTCATTAATGTCCACAACTTGGATGCTAACCATCCCTGTGTTGTTAGACAAAGGAGGTCGCCCTGCATCTTGGGCACGTACTCTCAGGGCATATTCACGTTCAACTTCAAAATCCAATGAAGCCACCACCTGTATTTCCCCAGTCACGCTGTCAATGGAAAACTGGCCCCTGCTGTTCCCACTGATGATGTTGTAATGGACTAAAGCATTATTGTCTTTGTCCAGATCAGTTGCTGTAACTCTCAAGATTTCTGTATGGGGTCTTATATCTTCTCTCACCTGGACTATGTAGCGCTTCTCACTGAACTGAGGGACATTATCATTCTCATCGAGAACTGTGATATAAACTTTCACCATGGCAGACCTAGGGCCAGGTTCCTTACCCTGGTCATTCGCCTCCACCACCAAAGAATACGTCTCCATTTTCTCCCTGTCCACTTGTCCGCTGGTGGTGATTAGACCTGACCTGGGGTCTATTTCAAAAACAGAGTGGGCTGCTTGCTCATTTAAAAAACGATACCTGATGTTTGCGTTAGGTGGAGAGTCCACATCTGTGGCCCTCAGCTGTAAGATAGGGTAACCTTCCTCTACATTTTCTCTTATAGTTTCTCTGTACTCACTCTGTTCAAAAACTGGATCATGGTCATTTCGGTCTGCTACGGTGATTGCAACCATGGTGGTGGCTGAAAGGCGTGGGACACCGTAATCTGCAGCGGTAACCCGGAAATAGTGAAGGTCCATATTCTCCCTGTCCAAAAATTGGGTAGTGGTGATGAGACCATTTTTGGGGTCTATGTTAAACAACTCCAGAGACCTGCTGTTCATCAGGGCATCCATGGAGTAGAATAGCCTGCCGGCTTCACCTGAATCAGGGTCTTGTGCTCCCATAGTTATCACAGGAGTCCCTGGAGGCTGGTTTTCAGCCACCTGAACCTGGTAATTATACTGAGGGAAGAGGGGGTGGCGGTTGGCTGCCCTACGAGTCCTTAGCAAGGGTAAGAATGACCTCTCTCTGCTCTTCTTTTGCTTGGCACAAGGGGTATATGACAGTTTAAGCTGCATAGCTGGACTATCTTTTAGTGGCAGGGGAGCAAGGAGACCCAGGGCTAGCTGGCTTCCGAAGTCCACCGCAAAGCAAAGAATTTGTAAACAGCTTTTGGTGGAGTTAAAAAGGTGAAGGAGGCAAGGATCCTGCTTTCTCCACAGCGGGTCTAGCTGGGGTGGATCAAGTTTCACCGTGGGAGCTGTTCCAAGCGCGGGTGGTGCTGAAACGGCTTCTTCCCGGTCATTCTCCTGCCTTTGCGAGCGGTTCTGTGAGTGCACAAGCCAGTTCAGGAGGCAGCGCTGATCGGCCCCGCAGCACTCAGCGGTGCAGCGGCAGGCAGCTCCTGCGTGTGGCGGTCTCCCCAAACAGAATTGAACGCAGGACACCAGGGTCAGCAACTCCGCTAGGTGCAAGTGGCCGCTGCGGGGGGGAGAGGAACTCAGCTGCATCCTCCCGATCCAGCCGGGTTTCTCCGGGGATCTGGCTCTTACCGCTGCAGCCGAGCACTCCCAGATTGCCAGCGGCCAGGACTCGGTGCAGTTCAAGGCGCTGGGAGAGAGCTGGTGCTTCGGCAATTGCATTATACACAGCCGCGCGCCTTGCAGCAGGGAGTTCCAGGTGCCTGCTGCAGCCGCGCTTGGGCATTCCCCGGGAGAGCTCGGATCCCCCTTAGCAGCCGGGCGAGACCTCTTGCAACGGTCTCGCCCACCCTGGCTCAGCCGTCCGGACGTGCTCACATCACATACCCAGGGAGCCTCATTGTCCGGTCTCGTCGCCTCGTCCCCAGCGCCTCGGTCCCCGCAGCACTCAGCCCCTAGGAAAGGGAATGGACCTGGCCGCTTCTGATCCTGGCCGGCCGGTTCCTCACCTCGGTACCAAATCAGCCTGGCGATGCACTTGCCTCTAGTCCTGCAGCCACTGCGCGGAGTTGCTGCCCAGCATCCAGGGCTCCCAGCGCCTTCCCCCGCCAGGCCTAGGGGATCCGGAGGCAGCACATGGGTATTTATAATCCACAAGCAGGGGGAGCCGCTGCCCCGTTCGCCCCGGGTAGCTGCCGGCCGAGAAGTCCTCTTCTTGTCCCATAGAGGCGGCACAAATCCAGCTCGGGGGGATCGCCTGGCCCTTGGCACTTTTCCCGCCGGGGCTCCCTCTTTGCCGCCCACCCGTGAGAGGGGGCAGCTGCAGCACCCCCCTCTCCTCTTGGACAAGCCGCCTTTGCCCCCGGCTGCGGGGGAGGCGCCCCCCAGTTCCCCGAGAAGGGCTAAGCCCCGCCAGGTCCCCCCGACACACAGTAGCCCCTTGCCCACCTCCTCTTGGCATCCCCCGGCCCCCTGCTCCCTCTGGTGGGCGCAGCCCCAACCCCCCCTACACCCTCCGGCTCTCTGTTCTCGCCGGCGGGCGCAGCCCCCGGCCCCCCGCTCCCCCAGGCTGAGGGGGAACAAAGGGAGAAGGAGAAGCAACAGCAGCAGCCCCCGGCGGCGGCGGCAACAGCTCGGTCCCGGCAGGGGTGGCTCAGCCATGGTCCTCCTAGCCCCCTCCCCACCCCCCGGCCCGGGTGCCCGGCCCTAGCCCTCTCCCAGCCCCGCTCCACCTCTGGCTCTGCCCCCTGCCGCCCCGCCACCATCTACAGGCGGAGGCTGCCTCTTGTGCGGGCCGGGTTCTTTCGTGGCGGCGGCATCGCCTCCTCCCGCAGCCCCAACATGGCTCCCGGCTGCCCCGATGGTCCGCTCCGCCCTCCCGCTCCCCTCCTGCCGCCCCGCCGTGGTAGAGCCCGCCCGGCGCAGGCGACTGAAGCTGCCGACTTCGCCATCTTCACTGTGGGCAGGACAGGCGAGCTAGGGGCAAGGCGGGAGACAGGCTACAGAGAGGGGGAGCAAGTGGGGCCCAGCCGGGAGTGCGGGGGAAGAGAAAAATGGAGGAAGAGTGGGACAAGGCTGGCAGGGGTGTGGGGAGATGAGGGTGTGTGTGTGTAAAGAGGGGGAGGGAGTACTGAGCGGGTCGCTGTGGTAGAAGGAGGGGAGACACAGGGACAAGGCAAGACTATGGGCATCTTTAGACATAACAAAAATCAGGTGTCTGACCGTTGTGTGTAAGCACCATTACAATCCCAACACCCATTTGACCACCTATTGAACATGCCTTGTGAATACCAGTGCATCACAAGGACAATTTCGGATGAACGCGTGGCCAACGTTATGGCTAATGCTATTGTGTGACGTGCTAGTAGGTACAACATGTGGAATGAGGTAGCAGTGCTTGTGTCTTGAGATCGGGTAGTGAGCAAAACACTGATTTGCCCCAAAATGGGGTGGGGTGTGTGTGTAAGCAGCACCACATGGTGAACACAGGGCCAAAGTGGTGTTTATATCAAGGCCAAAACACACATTTAGACACCCATTGATGTTATGTCTAAAGCCACCCTATAAGAAAGCGAAACTGAGACAGGAGTGGGCTACTGGGGCAGGTAGATGAGGAGTTGAGGCAGGAGTAGCCCTGTGTTTGTTGCAAGAGGGTGGTTTTAACCAAGGGAACCAGGTTGGTACCTAAGGCAGAAGTGTCTGTGTATGTGAGAAATTTAGGGGAGCAAAGGATGGAGAGGAGAAAGCAAGCAAAGCGGGGGAGGATAGCACTAGAAGCAGCAGGCAGACTAGGGTGTGTTAGTGGGGCAGAAGCCTTGGGGAAATAAAGGGTATTAAATGATACGGTAGCCCACAGCAGATGGGTGTGCATCTGCATGTTTATTAGGTGTTCATCGCCACTGGCCACACAGCCACCACACTCATGGTGGGGTCCTGAACCATGTGGATGCTGCCATGTGGACTAACGCATGCCCAAATCTTGTCAATTAGGTTATGTGTAGCCTCCACCTATAGAGGTTCACCAACCCCATAGAGTCATGGGCAAAAAAGCATAATGTACTCCACAAAGCTATCACTGCCAACCCTTCTCTTCACTTGCACTCTCACTGGCATGCACATAATATCGTTAACGGCCACCATAAAAAGTAAAAACCCAGTCTGCCGTTTTCAAACATGTGATCTCCCAGCTCATCCTGGTTGGCAGCATGTGCCCACCAATGCTTGCTGTTTACCATCTGCTGCATTCTCGGCAACTACTTGTGGAGGATTACCATAGCCATGGCTATGGCTAGTGCCGACAGCCAGGCAACAACCAGCACCTACTACCACTACCGTGCAATTGCAGTTGCTCTCCAACTACCAATCCACCTGCCAATGCTCATTGCACTAAGGAAGAGACCAATCCTGCACCAAGGAAGAGGCCAAGACCTTCATTCTTCTATGAGGCGGGGAGGGGGGGGTGGGGGGTGTGTGGAGAAAAAGGTCCAACATGCCCTGTTGAAGTGCTACAGGAATGAGGCAGTGTTCCAAGAGATCTTGGTCCAAATAGCACACCAGGTCTACACCAGTGCCATAAGCCAGTG
This sequence comes from Sphenodon punctatus, assembly GCA_003113815.1. NCBI lineage: Eukaryota > Metazoa > Chordata > Lepidosauria > Sphenodontia > Sphenodontidae > Sphenodon > Sphenodon punctatus. The sequence goes on from QEPC01000381.1 coordinate 4,365,588, forward strand.
CCATCAGCAGGTCAAGGGCTTGAGGTGCAGGTACAAAGAGATCTGGGATAACAACTTTGCCTCTGCCTGTGGGAAGCAAACATCCTAATACATGCTTGATCGCTACTTCCTCTGCATGATTAGTGCCATTTTATCCAGTCTGTATGGCTGTGCTTTCGCCAGGGGCCATAAGTTGGTGAATATGGCGCTACCACTACCCGCTTCTGCTGCAACTGCTCCTGGTCCCACCATGAAAGCCACCAAGATTCCTCCATGCCCTGCCCTGCCCACCCCACCCCGGAGTCAGCATAGGTTGACATGGACACCCGTGACTCTCAGAGTGTATTTGCTCTAGCTCTAGAGCAGAGGTTCTCAACCTTTTTCCAGTCATCAGCACTGGAGTGACATAAGTGTTTACTTGGCAACACTGCATAATTTTCATGAATGATTTACATAAACAATCATAGCTTATGTCTCCCCTCTGCAATTTAATTCAGTTCAGTGGAAATTGAGATAATCAATTCATCCTAGCTCACATTTTAATAGTTTTATTTATTTATTTATTTATTATTAAAATTTATATGCTGCCCCGTCCTGCTTCGGGAAGCTAACAACATTTAAAAATACATAACTAAAATACAGTTAAAACAACCTAAAATCCCCAGATTAAAATAACCCATTTCCAAACCCAACCTGCCCACCCCATCTCCCTCGGTAAAGGCCCGGTGGAACAGCCAGGCCTTACACTGTGTATGGAAAGAGGGGAGGTCAGTGGTCAAGCGGAGTTCCACAGCCATGGTGCAGCCACAGAAAATGCCCTCATGGTTGATACCTGGGGGACGTCGAGGAGGGTGCCCACGACCAACCGCAGTGGCCAGTCCAGGATCCGGAGGGTGAGGTGGTCCTGCAGGTAGGTGGGGCCCAGGCCGTGTAGGACTTTAAAGGTCAACACCAACACCTTGAATTTGCCCCAGAAGACTATCATCAGCTAGTGCAGAGAGCGAAGCACTGGTGTAATGTGCTTGCATCAGCCCGTCCCCTTCAGGAGACGGGCCGCTGCATTCTGCACCAGCTGCAGTATCCAAACCAGCATCAAGGGTAGCCCCACGTAGAGTGCGTTACAGTAGTCCAGTCTCAAGGTAATAAAAGCATGGATGATTGTGGCCAGATCTGAGTCTGAGACATACAGCCTAAGCCAATGTACCAGATGTAACTGGTGGAAATGCCCCCTTCACCACATGGACATCCAGGCAGATACAGGAGCACCCCCAGACTCTGGACTTGAGATACCAGGGGAGGATGGACCCCATCAATAATGGGGGCCATCATGCCCCCGGCTTTCTCCACAACCATCACCTCCATCTTGTCAGGATGTAACTTCAGGTGGCTCACCCTCATCCAATCCCCCATAGCTGGCAGACATGGGTAAACACCAAGACTGCTGGATCTGGGTCAGATGAAAATGAGAGATATAGCTGGGTGTCATCAGCATATTAATGACACCTTACATCAAACTCCCTGACAACCTCCCCCAAAGGCTGCATATACACATTGAACAAGAGAGGGGATAAGATGGAACCCTGCGGGATTCCACACGTGAGGCCCTGGGGAGAAGATGAAAAATCACCCAGCACCACACGCTGGGTTCTCCCAGCCAGGAAAGAGCGGAACTATTCAAGAAAGTCCCTGCCCGGTCCAGCAACTAAGTCACCAACAACTCATGATCAATGGTATCAAATGCAACCGAGAGATCTAACAAAATCAACAGGGTCGAACAACCCTGTTCCAACTCACGGGAGAGGTCATTGACCAAGGCCACAAGTGCAGTCTCCCTGCAGTAACCCAGATGAAAGCCAGACTGCGAGGGATCAACAAAGTTGACCCGGTCCAGATGCCTCTGAAGCTATCGAGCCACTACCCATTCAATAACCTTCTCTAAAAAGGGGAGGTTAGAGACCGGCCGATAGCTGGCCAGGACGCTAACGTGCAATGATGGACTATTTTAAAGTGCTTCCGAGCACTACTGACAGCTGGCTTGGGGAGCACTTTCACACACTGCCTGAGCACGCTGGTGCTCCTGAGCACCAAGCTGAGAATCCCTGCTTGAGGGCCAGCCCTTGTTCAAGGAGTCATCTAAGGTTCTGGTCGAGTGCACAGAGGACCCAGATGCCACCTTTGTAGAGGAGGAGGTGGAGGAGAATGTTAAAATACCTGGGAGGGGTGTTTGCATTTACACAGCTACATGATAAAGGCTTCCATTTATTGTTATCTAATTATATTGGTTATTGTTTACTTTGTTGATAGGCAGCCCGGAGCATGCAGAGGAGTAGCAGGAAAATTGCCAGAAGCAGCTCCACTGGTTGGGAACAATAGGTGCAGAAAATGAGTGGCAAGGCACCATGGCAGGTCTGCACTGTCAGAAGTAAGGAAGTCACTAACAGAGGCTGAACCTTCTCTGCCATTTCCCCTCATCACTGCCCTAATGACAGCAAGAGGATACCCGCAAGGCCACCGGAAGTGTCTCAGTTGGATGGTGGAGATTAATCTCTTGGGGGAAACAAGTGACTCAGGAACGGGAACCCACTGATGCAGAGTTTGCCCTATATGAGGTTTGGACAAGCGGAGAAGTGCAGAGTGCCCTTGTGAGCAGGAATATTTTCTACCCCAACTGTATGGTAATGCAGAAAATGCTAGAGAGGAGGTACAAGAGACGCGTGTTTGACTGGAGGTTTTATACGAACCGAGAGGGACTCCTTACAGCATGCCAGGTGAGACTCTGCGAACCCTGGATGCAAGAAACTGGGTGGTGATAACATGCAAAGATGGATTGCTTTCACTTTCAATTTTTACTTTTGATTTCAGTTTNCTTACAGCATGCCAGATGAGACTCTGCGAACCCTGGATGCAAGAAACTGGGTGGTGATAACATGCAAAGATGGATTGCTTTCACTTTCAATTTTTACTTTTGATTTCAGTTTTCATTATATCACTCAGTAAAGTATGCTATTTGCTCAGTAAACTCAGCACTATGTGCAAAGGTTATTTTCAGTCATCAAATGCTGGCAGGTATAAACCAATATATGAATCTCTGTGGGTGGGCAGGGATAGCAGGCGCTGGACCACCTCCCAAAGTCATAATAGCCTGGAAGAAACAGCTGGTGTGGCAGCTTCTTCCCATGGCTTGCTGCAGCTGAGAGTCATGGGACACTGAAAAAGCGTGTATGCGTGGGCAGGGCGGCGGCGGGCAGACCTCGGTGGAGAAGAATGCCTGCCCATCTATTGACATGCTAAACCTGTGAGCAGGGGCTGCCCAAACGCACAAGAACTATACGTGGGGCTGCCTGTTTATTAGGCATTACACGCTAAACATGTACTACACACTAACGGGGCTGTACAGACTGAAACTTGACTCCAAGAGGCTATCATCTTGTTAACACCCAAATCTGAATTGGGAGCAGGCTGCTGGAGGCTGGCCAAGGTGCTGAAGCAAACATCCAATTACTAGAGACCTGACCAGAAGATTGGTGTGGGAGGAGCTCTGGGGAGCTGTTGAGGGTGTTGGTGGGCAAGGGCAGAGACTTTGGGGAGCTGGTCAGGAGTCTGGTGCAGCTGGTGTGCGAGATGGGGGTTCTGGGGAGCTGGTCAGGATTGTGGTGTGGGAGGGGACTCTGGGGAGCTGGTCAGGATTCTGGTGTGGCAGAGGGCTCTGGGGAGCTGACCAGGGTGCTGGTGTGCAAGATGGGGGCTTGGGGAAGCTGGTCAGGATTCTGGTGTGTGGGGGGAGCAGTTGTGGGGAGTTGGTCAGGATTCTGGTATATGAGGAGAGGGGCTCTGGGGAGTTGGAGTGATCAGACCCACCACTTTATTTGCCCTTGTTTATTCCCACTACTTCTGCCCTTTTCTACTTTCATCTCTTTCTCCACCTTTTTCTCTGTAGCTGATGTAAGAGAGAGGTTTGAACTAGTTCACTCCCTGGTACCTCATGTCCCCCCTCCAAGCAGCAGGACTATGGTT
>QEPC01000381.1:4379856-4397698 GCA_003113815.1 Sphenodon punctatus
ATGAATGTTAGACCCCTTGTCTCTCCCTCTGTTCCCCTTCCTATGTCTCTCCCCCAGCTCCTGTCTCTCAGATTGTAAGCCCTAGGGGCAGGGACCGTGTCTATTTTATTACTTTGCAAAGTGCCAGGTACACTGCTGGAGCTATATAAATGTTTGTTAATAAATAATAATAATAACAACAACAAAAAACACAACTCAAATCCTCTGGAATTTCAGCACCCCAGAATTCCCACCTCATTAAAACCCCAGACCTCCCTCACCCAAACATAGGGCCTTCAGACCCCACCCACCCACAATTCATCTCCCAGGGGCCTATTTACCGTCGGGTCATGGTCACACCTCCCTGACAGATGGCAGCTGCAGCAGCAGTTTTAGTTTGGGGTCAGGTGACAAGTTTATGCCTGAGCCAGGATTTAAAGATCCTGCAGACAGCCCCCACGGCTGTGTCACTGCAATTTCAGCATGGCACTGCGAGGATTGGCCGATTCTGTGAGGATTGGCTGATTCTGCAAAAATCACTGCAAATTGCAGCAACACAGTCAACTCGGGTCCCTGATTATTGGTATGCATGAAAGGAGAAGTTGGAGATTGTAAAGAGATTTACTTACCTTGGACTCACCTTCTCTGCATCTTTATTATGGGTAGATCATTCACAGAGCGTGGGTGCTAGGGCACTCCAAGCTGCAGGTGGAATTCTAACATTTTATAATAAATTTGTAAAGCGACCTTGGGTGGAAGCGCTTAAGGTTGCAAAGGCTAAGATGGAACCGATCATGCTCTATGGAGCAGAGCTATGGGGACTTGATCCTAGACCATTGGATATAATAGAAAAGGCTCAGGCAAAGTTTCTGAGGAAGCTTTTGGCTGCTCAGAAAAGCACGCCTTATGCTTTAGTCAGAGTTGAATCTGGCTCTATAAATATAATTACAAGGGCTAGGCTTAGACCCATCCTGTACTGGATTAAACTTCGGGCTTATTCCCCTATTAGGTTAGCTAAATAGGTGCTACTGGAAATGGACAAAATTTCAGAGAGAAAGAAAACTTGGTTAGTGGGGGTGAAATGTGCACTGGAGTTGGCCGGACTGGGTGTGGCTTTTATTGAGGCTCATCTGGTATCTTTACCTAATGAAAGGAAACTTGTTACAGATTGGTTTTTTTAGATAATTCACTTCAGGAAGATATAGCAGATGTTAAGGCACTTAGCCTGGAGTCACATTCTCGGCATAGATATGTTTGTAGAGTGGAATATGGCTATCTATGCTTACGCGATTCTATCTTAGGGAATCTCTGACTAAGTTGCATTTAGGAGAACTGGAGCTGAAGACACAAGAGGGTAGGTCGGCTGACATACCGTATGCACAGAAGTTTTGTTTTTGTTCGATGGGAGCAATGGAAGATACCGTTCACTTCCTTTGGGTATGCCCTTTTAAACAGGCATTAAGGGAGGGTTACTTGATTCCAGTAACAGCGTCGCTACCCTCATTTGACCTTTTTGAGAAAACTGTGGTTGCCGCAGAGTGAATAACTGACTGTTGACACTACAGCACTGGCAAACAGGAAACTGATTAAAGGGGGGATAGATTTGTTAAACTTGGATTGTTTGTGTGGAATTCTATGCTGAAGAGCTATTGCATATTTTTTAAATAAGTATTTGTTTTTGTATTTTATAGCACTATTTGTATTTTAAGTTTTGGAGGAGTTCAATTTTTATGATAAATGTATTTTTATTTGGCCTGATGGCTGTAAATAAATGACTGAATTAAATATGGTTTTACACAAACTGGAAAGCAGACCTCTTTCATGATCTATATACCACAAGTGGGCAAACTGTGGCTCTTTGGTTCCATTGTGGTAAATGGATGCAGCTGTCGGGATTAGGAAACTTTGCCCATCCCTGATCTATACTGTATACCTTGCAACAATAAGCTGCTTCCACATTTGGCTTCTTATTGCTACAAACTGTAGGGTAAAGTTCCTGAGAGAGGTCTGCTCTCTGGTTGGTTTGTGAAGCAACTGAATACAAAAGACATACCTGAATGCAAAGTTTGTTAGAATGCATGGACAGGGTACAAATATGTATTCATGTACTTATTAGCGTTACTATTTAAGTTAGGCTTATGATCCAAACTTGTTCATCCCTACTGTAGAGTGCTTAATATAACAAGTCTGATCAAGGTTCTTAGTAAATAAAGCAAGAGAGATACCAATAAAATAAATGCAAGGCAGACAGGACCTTGCTTTGTCTTTGACATATACCCTCACAACTGCTTTTCTTGTATACTAATATGAGGGGGAAATTCCAAATTCAAATTGACTTTCCATGGGAGAACTGAACAAAGAAAAGAGAAACTGAATATGGAAGAATCCTCCAGAGAAAGAGAGAGTGAGTGAGTGTTTGTGTTCATTCATAATGGTGTTCCCTATAATATACTCTCAAGTGCTTTGTCCAGTCCAGTGGCTGAGCGTTCAAACCCTTTCCAGAACCAAGTGTTTTTCAGATTTATTAGATTCCAATGTCCTCTATTCTGGTCTTTAAAATTGTTCACAGATATGGATGGAAGCTGAACATACAAAAATCAGTTCATGCCCTTGCCTGCATAATTCTTCAGGTGCTTCTAAATGAGAGACATAGTACAGTTCAGAGAACTTAGAAATCTCACCTTATGAGGAATGTGACTATCTTGGGGAAGGGATCGAGTTCATCAGGCTGAGGAGCTTGATTTAATAAGGACCAAAGTGCTGTCTGTAAAATGGCCCAGGTTTCTAGTGACAGGACAGGTTCCATCCTGGAGGGAGCAGACATCAGCTGCCAGAAGAAAGGGGTGCTGAAGCAATGGAAACGCAAAGATAAGGGGAGAAAGCCACCCTAGCAGCTCCATGGGTGAACCACAAGCAGATGTTCAAGCCAGAACAGGAAAATGGAGAGAACACTGCAAGGCAGCCCCCATGTGCATTACTATGGCCTTCAAAGGCAGGAAGCAATTTCAGAGCTGGGGTAATCTCTTTAATACTGCTTCTTTCATGGCACATTTTATGTTCAAACCTTGACTAATTTGAAGCTGAAAGACAGAGCTGGCAGGGGAGATACTCTGTTGTGATCCCGTTGCCCCCGAGTCAAGTTTTCAGGGTGCAAGGCTCCAGTCAACCTGATAATCAGCAACGTCAGGTAAAGTTAGGAGGCGCCATGAATGCATGAGAGAGAATCTCTTCTATTGCAGCAGGAATGCAGGGGTCAAGCTTGTCCCCAGCTACGTGGCACCAATGGTTTTCTTGAGGTCTGTTTTCATAGGAAGCTTAGGGGAACATTCCAGCCCCAAAGTAGTAAACAGTTACAAAGTGGATATAAGTGAAGAAGCTCCCTTGCAATTGTCGTCACTCTTGTGTAAATAGGGATTATAGAAATGCCCACCCAACTCTAAGGCATATATCATTTGTATAGTACCAGCAACGCAAGGCAGGATTGGCAGATTGTTACGCACAGCTACTGATAATTATTAGAGTCTCATCACACCAGCACTATTTATTGATTCTGTAGCTGTAGGCTTTGGTAATTAGTAAAAATTTTTTACATCAGTTAACAAATAATTTCCTCCCAAAGTTCATCTTTAACCATTTCATGCCCCAAATCTAATCTAGATCATATCAGGCAGGTGTCCTGAGTGGATCTGAAAGTCTTTGCAGCAGAGCTAAATTTTATCATGAGGCTAGTCGTTACATTCATGAGAATGGGCTTTAGTTTCCCAGACAGGCAGATTCCCTGCTCACCGTGCCAAAAGGAGCTGAGCAGAAGCGGATATCATCAGGCAAGAGATTTGCCTGGACAATGTTAATAGGATGCCAGCTTATCTGGAATATAGTTACAGCTGCAGCCATTTGGTGTTTTCTCCATGTGCAAGTTTGCTTGCATGTGTGCATAGCACTGATTTAGGTAATCTGCTTTCACTCCAATAGAGCTTCCCCCACCCCCCCCTTCCAAATCACCAATGCTACTTTTCCCCCTAGTCTTGTTTTCTTTCCTTCAAATGTAAACTGATTAGCTTTTTCTGACTTCACAAACAGCTGTTACATTTAAGGCTGTTCTTTTGGCAGTGTGGGTTTATTAGGGTGTCAGTCTCATGACTGAGCTGTTATTTTTATCTTAATCAACTAATATTGCACTGTAATCCACTGAAGCCTGTAATAGGCTTTAGGAATAACAGGGCTTTACATCCTCATTAGTGTTCTGCACTGGATGTCAGAAGAAAGTAACATCAGGAAAGTCCCTCCTAAGAAAGCAAGAGGCAAAAGAATGCAGTCTGACCAGTAGGAAGTTTGAAGAAAATAAGGGATAAAAAGACCAGAAGCACAGAAGAGGGCAACTACAAAGACACAGGGACAGAGAGCAACAAATGGAAAAGTGACACACACGGCAAACGCTCATTACAAGGTTAGTAGACGGTAGTGTAGGTTTACAAATTTTGATTTTGAGGTCTGGAGGCAGGAATGGTATCGTGTCTAAGCTTTCTACAGCAGTACTTCAATCATTTTTGACTATGCAATAATTAACACTCTAACATACAAACTGGAGCTAACTTTGCCCAATGATTTTTTGGCAACTCAAGTTAAGTGCACATACTCTGTATGATGGAATTATAGCCAACAGGTATAAGCACACTAGTTTTGTTTTTTTCATAAATGAATTAACTGTGTGTAGTGTGTTATGGACTCAAGTTTTACAGTACATTAGGGTGTCAGTTTGAGTCCTTGGCACCCACAGAACAGGTTGTATAAAACAGATTTACAAGACATCATGCAGAATCTTAAATGAAAGAGGTATGATCAGTAGCAGCAGCTGCTGCAATGTGTTTCTCTGGAGAAATTCAGGATATTTGTGTATATTTTGGCAAGAGAGAACTAGAACTCTTTCTTCAAGCACTCTCTCTCAACCCATCGGCAGAGGTAATTGAACAAGTGTCAACTTGAGTCCTTGGCGCCCACAGAACAGGTTTTATAAATGGAGGTTACGTACCAGTAACTCAGTTCTTCAAAAGAGCTCCGTGTATTCTCTTGGGACCCTTTCCTGCTCTGCAGGCGTCAGAGACCTTGATGCCATCAGCAGTTTCCAGGCAGAATACCTGGAAAAGTCTAAAACATGATAAGGGCTCCAACTCTCCACCACCACCCTCCATCCCATTAAAAGTGTGGGCTCAGGATCCCACGAGAACAGGATTCTAAATAGAGGGGAGGAGCCCTCACCGCCTCAGATCCTTCCAACTCAGTCCTGGAGGAAGAAAAATGATTCAAGATGGAGGGGAAGGAGGGCAGGTCGTGAGAATATGTGGAGCTCTCTCTCGAAGAATGGAGTTGTTGGTAAGTAATCTCATTTCTTATTTTATTATTTTATTATTTATATAGCGTCAGCAATGTACCTGGCACCGTACAATCCCCCTAAGGGTCTTACAATCTGAGAGACAAGGGAGGGGGATACGAGTCAGAGGGAAACATCAGGAGAGACAAGAGCACATTCATGAGGTTGAGAAGTTGCAGGCTCACGTGCTTCGCTTAGTTACAGGGAATTAGGTTCTGAGTGAGGGAGAGAGGATGCAGTTTCACTCATGACAAGCTGGGGAAGGCCTGACAGAAGAGGTGGGTCTTCAGGAGGGATTTGAAAGTTGGGAGGGAGGGAACGCAATGAATGTATCCAGGGAGGGAGCTCCAGGCATGAGGGTCAGCAAGGGAGAAGGGGCGAAGACATTTAGAGGAGCAAGGGGTTTGTGAGGATCTCCGCAATTCTCACTCTTTGGAGAGTGAATAGCAGTTCCTATCACCTACCTAAAGGTGGAGGGAGTCGAGGATAGTCAGTCAAAGAGCAATTGAAGAACTGCTTTCCCACCATGGTATCTGATCTGGCTGCTAGGTCCAAGGAATAATACTTTGAGAAAAGTATGGAGAGAGGACCACGTAGCAGCCTTACAGATGTCAATGATCAGGACACTTCTGAAGTTGGCAATAGAAGTAGCCACTGCTCTAGTGGAGTGGGCTCTTATGTTAGCAGGTGGAATTTTTCCCACCTGCTCATAGCATCTCTGGATACACAGGAGAATCCACTTGGAGAGTCTCTGGGAGGTGAACTTAATTCAAATTCATTGTTCTCCATAAGAAATTAAGAGTGTATCTGATGCTCCAATCCGATGTGTTTTGTCTGTTCAATGTAGAAGGAAAGTGCTCTCTTGACATCTAAGGAATGAAGGGCTTGCCCTGCTCGGGAAGCATGAGGTTTTGGATAGCATGAGGTTCACCATCACATAGGCCAAAGGGTAGTTCATTTGCAACTCCATGGGGCTTCTGTCTAGTGTCTCCAGTGAATAAACATTGGCATATCTTTGTCTCTCTGCATCGCATGACGTAAGTTTCCAGTTCTCAGTTTTAACATTAACATTTATGCTTAACCTTTCAGTTTGCATATTTGTTAGACCTATAGTCCAGTGTCTCTTTGTGATAACCGGCACCTTGAATCGGGCCTGAAAGATTATAGGCAGCTAGTGCAGAGAACCGAGCACTGGTGTAATGTACTCCCAGCGGCCCGTCCCCATAAGGAGGCGGGCTGCTGCATTCTGCACCAGCTGCAGTCTCTGAAACATCACCATGGGTAGTCCCACGTAGAGCATGTTACAATAGTCCAATCTCGAGGTAATGAAAGCATGAATGATAGTGGCCAGATCAGAGTACAAGATATATGTCCGAAGCTGTAGCACTAGATGTAACTGGCGAAAAGCGTTCCTTGCCACAGCCACAGCCTGGGCATCTAGGCGAAGCTGCGAGTTGAGGAGCACTCCCAGACCCTTGACCTGAGGTACCAATCGGAGGTGGACCTCATCAATAATGGGGGACACCACATCCATCGCCTTCCCCACTAACATCACCTCCATCTTGTCGGGATTCAGCCTCAGTCGACTCGCCCTCATCCAGTCTCCCACAGCCGCCAGACATCGTGTAAGCACCGAGACCACAGGGCCTGGGTCCGATGAAAAGGAGAGACAGAGTTGGGTGTCATCAGCATATTGATGGCACTGAACTCCAGCACTCCGGACGATCTTGCCCAACGGCTGCATATACACATTGAACAGGAGTGGGAAAAGAATAGAACCCCGTGGGACTCCACACGAAAGGTCCCGGGGAGATGAAAAATGTTCTCCAAGCACCACCCGCTGGGTTCTCCCTCATAGGAACGAACGGAATCATTCAAGAACAGTCCCGCCAATCCCTGCTTGATCCCACAGATGCGTCACCAACAACTCATGGTGTAGTGAAATTGTGTGTTCTTTGGATCAGTTCAGTGATGACTCAAGCAAATGGGGTCAAGAAAGCTGATTATATACAGCATAAAAGTAAATACAAACAGTAAAAGCAAGCTCTCTCGCATCCCTTTGTGCAAGCCGGAAACTCCAATCACAGCTGCGGGAGGATCCTCGGGTGGGTCCCAGGTTCCCACTCTAGCATGTCTGGCCAAGGGGCCAGCAGTGAAGTTTGTCTGCCTCCGCATCTGCCTTAATCACTGTACTTTATAGTAGTCTGGTGTCACACATTCACTCTACTAATCATGTGCATGTGTGACCAATTATGTAATCCACTATGCAACCCACTGCGCATGTGTTAAATTTACGAGCTGCAGCTGGCCTGGGTCATTCCTAGGTCACCATTAACAACATTGATAAGGGAGCTTCTAACACATTCCAATTCTAGTTCAGCCTTGGCCTTCTAAACAACAATGTATATAAAACAAGAAAGTTGCCAAAGAGGCTTACATAAAATATACTCATTGCATGAACTGAGTTGACAGTTCTCAATTTATATGCTTTCACACACGTCAATCAAAATGGATTCTACAACATCTACAGGCCAACATGTATAAATGCCCACTAATATGGGGCCACCGGTGTACAAGACTTTTCTCGCAATCTTTTCATTACACATGGTTAACGGTACCAAAAGCAGCCGATAGATCTAACAAAATCAACAGGGTCGAACGGCCCTGGTCTAACTCCTGGCAAAGGTTGTCAACCAGAGCCACCAATGCAGTCTCAGTGCCATAGCCTGGCTGAAAGACGGACTGCAAGGGATCCAGAAAACTGGGTCGGTCCAGATGCTCCTGAAGCTGCTGAGCCACTACCCGTTCAATAATTTTCCCTAAAAAAAGGAAGGTTATAGACAGACCAATAACTGGCAAGGGTGTCAATGTCCAAAGATGGTTTTTGAGCAGGGGCCGAACCATTGCTGACTGTCCCAGCCAGCAACGGCCCCAGTGTCTCCCAGCAGGTCTTAATTAGGCAGGACGGGCATGGATCTAATTAATAAAAGGTGACTCTAACTGCCCCAAGGGCATCCTCTGCATCAGCAAGCGAAGTCTGCTGAAATTGATCCCAAGAAATTGGACAGGGGGGCTTTCACAGCCTCTGGCTTTCCCATTGTAATAAGTGTGGCATCGAAATCATGGTGAATCTCAGCGATTTTATCAGCAAAATAATCAACAAATGTGTCACAGCGGTCACTGAAAGATTTTAGGTCCAGGCGGAGGGAGGCTGGACTGACCAGCCCCCTCACCACTCGGAAAAGCTCCGCTGGATGAGATTTAGCTGACACAATGAGGGCAAAAGAGAAATCCTAAACAGCATAAAAGTAAATACAAACAGTAAAAGCAAGCAAATCGTAAACTAGCTCTATGATGCAATAGGTCGGCTTCAGCACGATACTATCACCCTTCAACAACTGCAGCGCCTCAGTGAACCAAGGGGCTCTGCGATGTTGAAGGTGAGGAAGCGGACGCTTGGGAGTGGTCTGATTGATGGCCCCAGTCAACAAGGTATTCCAAAACTCAACAAGGCCATCGAGTGTCCGGTAGGCAAGGTCAGTGGGTAACTCCCCCAGAGCAGTCCGGAACCTCTCTGGTTCCATCAATCTCCAGGGGTGGGCCAACTGAACTGGTTCCACACCTCTCCATGGGCAGATAGGTGCCGGGAGACAGGCCTGTACAATGATCCGTCCATGACACAGGGACCGCTGACACCTCCCCACACTAACAGATCCCCAGCCTCAAGGCCAGTGCAGAAAATCAGATCGAGGGTATGTCCTCCATCATGTGCCGGGCCGTTGGGACAGGCCCATGGTTGCCATGAACTCACGCTCTGCTCTTTCGAGCATGGCGTCAGTGTGAATGTTGAAGTCCCAATCCCAAGACTGCTGTCTTCGGGGACTGTAACACCACACCCAACACCATCTCTATCCGATCGTGTAGGGATAAACCTGTACAGGTAGGTGCCTGGTATACAAGCAACACCCCTAACTTGTCTTCTGCCAAATCAATCACAAGATGGAGACCCTCATCGCCTGACAGAACCTGCACTGGATACCTCGTAACAGACCATGAATCCCTAAAAACAATGGCTACACTGCCCACTCCCCACCCCCGTCCTTCTGGTCGTGGCTGATGCTGCACTGAGTACCCAGCTGGAACAAGGTCAGCCAGAAGAGGCCCCAACTCAGTGTCCAGCCAGGTCTCCATAATGCATACAAGGTTGGCTGCAGAATCCAATATTAATTCGTGGATAATTTTTGATTTATTAACACCCGACCTTGCATTCAACAGCAGCAGCTTCAGGCCAGAGGCCCGCTGATCCTGCACCACCTCACCATCTACTCAGGGGATCACGAGGGAAACTGGCACCAAGTGCCTCTCCCGCTTCATAGGTCTAAACCCCCACCCCCGTAGGAACCATATCTCCCCTGCCCCATCACGACCCCTATGGCTGCGGAAGCCCCCCACCCCCCAGATCCTCCCTACCCCAGCTGCTCCAATCTATCAGCAAGGGAGATACGCCACCCCTCAACCTCCCCAGATCACAATTTCCCTCCTTAGTGTCTCTCTCCCCTCCCCCCACATCGGGGGACAGTGCACCCCCTAACCCATTCCTGAGATTACATTTCCTCCTCACATCAGGGAGTAGCCATCTCCTCCAGCCCCAATCCTGTCCCCCTTCCCCTATCNCCAGCAGTGAAGTTTGTCTGCCTCCGCATCTGCCTTAATCACTGTACTTTATAGTAGTCTGGTGTCACACATTCACTCTACTAATCATGTGCATGTGTGACCAATTATGTAATCCACTATGCAACCCACTGCGCATGTGTTAAATTTACGAGCTGCAGCTGGCCTGGGTCATTCCTAGGTCACCATTAACAACATTGATAAGGGAGCTTCTAACACATTCCAATTCTAGTTCAGCCTTGGCCTTCTAAACAACAATGTATATAACACAAGAAAGTTGCCAAAGAGGCTTACATAAAATATACTCATTGCATGAACTGAGTTGTCAGTTCTCAATTTATATGCTTTCACACACGTCAATCAAAATGGATTCTACAACATCTACAGGCCAACATGTATAAATGCCCACTAATATGGGGCCACCGGTGTACAAGACTTTTCTCGCAATCTTTTCATTACACATGGTTAACGGTACCAAAAGCAGCCGATAGATCTAACAAAATCAACAGGGTCGAACGGCCCTGGTCTAACTCCTGGCAAAGGTTGTCAACCAGAGCCACCAATGCAGTCTCAGTGCCATAGCCTGGCTGAAAGACGGACTGCAAGGGATCCAGAAAACTGGGTCGGTCCAGATGCTCCTGAAGCTGCTGAGCCACTACCCGTTCAATAATTTTCCCTAAAAAAAGGAAGGTTATAGACAGACCAATAACTGGCAAGGGTGTCAATGTCCAAAGATGGTTTTTGAGCAGGGGCCGAACCATTGCTGACTGTCCCAGCCAGCAACGGCCCCAGTGTCTCCCAGCAGGTCTTAATTAGGCAGGACGGGCATGGATCTAATTAATAAAAGGTGACTCTAACTGCCCCAAGGGCATCCTCTGCATCAGCAAGCGAAGTCTGCTGAAATTGATCCCAAGAAATTGGACAGGGGGGCTTTCACAGCCTCTGGCTTTCCCATTGTAATAAGTGTGGCATCGAAATCATGGTGAATCTCAGCGATTTTATCAGCAAAATAATCAACAAATGTGTCACAGCGGTCACTGAAAGATTTTAGGTCCAGGCGGAGGGAGGCTGGACTGACCAGCCCCCTCACCACTCGGAAAAGCTCCGCTGGATGAGATTTAGCTGACACAATGAGGGCAAAAGAGAAATCCTAAACAGCATAAAAGTAAATACAAACAGTAAAAGCAAGCAAATCGTAAACTAGCTCTATGATGCAATTGGTCGGCTTCAGCACGATACTATCACCCTTCAACAACTGCAGCGCCTCAGTGAACCAAGGGGCTCTGCGATGTTGAAGGTGAGGAAGCGGACGCTTGGGAGTGGTCTGATTGATGGCCCCAGTCAACAAGGTATTCCAAAACTCAACAAGGCCATCGAGTGTCCGGTAGGCAAGGTCAGTGGGTAACTCCCCCAGAGCAGTCCGGAACCTCTCTGGTTCCATCAATCTCCAGGGGTGGGCCAACTGAACTGGTTCCACACCTCTCCATGGGCAGATAGGTGCCGGGAGACAGGCCTGTACAATGATCCGTCCATGACACAGGGACCGCTGACACCTCCCCACACTAACAGATCCCCAGCCTCAAGGCCAGTGCAGAAAATCAGATCGAGGGTATGTCCTCCATCATGTGCCGGGCCGTTGGGACAGGCCCATGGTTGCCATGAACTCACGCTCTGCTCTTTCGAGCATGGCGTCAGTGTGAATGTTGAAGTCCCAATCCCAAGACTGCTGTCTTCGGGGACTGTAACACCACACCCAACACCATCTCTATCCGATCGTGTAGGGATAAACCTGTACAGGTAGGTGCCTGGTATACAAGCAACACCCCTAACTTGTCTTCTGCCAAATCAATCACAAGATGGAGACCCTCATCGCCTGACAGAACCTGCACTGGATACCTCGTAACAGACCATGAATCCCTAAAAACAATGGCTACACTGCCCACTCCCCACCCCCGTCCTTCTGGTCATGGCTGATGCTGCACTGAGTACCCAGCTGGAACAAGGTCAGCCAGAAGAGGCCCCAACTCAGTGTCCAGCCAGGTCTCCATAATGCATACAAGGTTGGCTGCAGAATCCAATATTAATTCGTGGATAATTTTTGATTTATTAACACCCGACCTTGCATTCAACAGCAGCAGCTTCAGGCCAGAGGCCCGCTGATCCTGCACCACCTCACCATCTACTCAGGGGATCACGAGGGAAACTGGCACCAAGTGCCTCTCCCGCTTCATAGGTCTAAACCCCCACCCCCGTAGGAACCATATCTCCCCTGCCCCATCACGACCCCTATGGCTGCGGAAGCCCCCCACCCCCCAGATCCTCCCTACCCCAGCTGCTCCAATCTATCAGCAAGGGAGATACGCCACCCCTCAACCTCCCCAGATCACAATTTCCCTCCTTAGTGTCTCTCTCCCCTCCCCCCACATCGGGGGACAGTGCACCCCCTAACCCATTCCTGAGATTACATTTCCTCCTCACACCAGGGAGTAGCCATCTCCTCCAGCCCCAATCCTGTCCCCCTTCCCCTATCACACCCCCCCCCCATGGGAGAATAAAAGTCAAAACCTCTAGGTCTCCCCTGCCCCCTTATCTAATCCCCACCTCTGCAGATGCCCCAAATAAAAAAACTATAAAAACCTCCCTAACACCCACATCAATATTCCCCCCTTCCTCTGTGCCACTCCCGCTGGGGCTTGTTTTCAAACCCTGCCCAGTCGGGGGTCCCTCTGGAAGAGCTAACCCCATCCCTTCATCCCCCTCTACGACGGAGGCTAGATGAAACAGCCCCGAGGGGCCAAAGGAGGCACAACTATGGGGTCCAGCCAGGGCAGCAGCAGGCAGTCCAGGTAAGCCCCCCGCCAAGAGGACATCTGGCGGGGGAAAGCAATGTATCCTTTGGTACAGCTGTCTGCGCGGTACCAGGGTTTATAGGCCCTTCACCGACAGAAGGTGCAGTACCAGAGGGAGCAGGCGCTGACTCCATGCTAACTTGGGCAGAGTCGGTGCCTCTTGGAGCCAATGAAGTTGCAGACTCCATACCTGCTTTTTGCGGTTTCGTGTGCTCGGTGGGGAGCCTGAGAGGCCCCTCTTCACCACCTTGAAGTGCCTTTTTTGTGAGAATGTCCTGGAGCCTAAGGGCTCCGACTTTTTGCGATTGCGAAGAGAGTGCCACGCACGCCCTGCAAATTCGGGTATTATGTGTCTCCCCGAGACAGGCCAAACACTCAGAACGTTGATCGCAGGGACAGAGTGTGGCTGGCAGGAACTGCAGCATTTAAAGCCTAGCTGCTTTGACATACTCTGCCACCTAAGAGGGTGGGGCGCCCGGGGGACAAGCCCTGCGGACTAGAGGCACTGGACACTGATTGATGTTTTGTAGTTCCTTAATTTACTAACAGAAACTTGTAACGAAATTAAATGTTTTTTGTTTTTGTTTATTTGCTGACAGGCAATGCTTAGAAGCACTGAAGACCTTCCTATCGTGGATGCGGTTGGAAGGAACTGAGGCGGCGAGGGCTCCTCCCCTCTATATTTCTAGAATCCCGTTCTCGCGGGATCCTGAGCCTACGCTTTTAATGGGATGGGATGGGATGGGGTGGGGTGGGGGGTGGAGGGCTCATCACGTTCTAGACTTTTCCAGGTATTCTGCCTGGACTGCTGACGGCATCAAGGTCTCAGACACCTGCAGAACAGGAAAGGGTCCCAAGAATTGTGGAAATCCTCGAAGAAGATTTACAAGATGTCATGCAGCATTTTAAATGAAACAGGTATCAGTAGCAGCAGCTGGTGCAATGTGTTTCTCTGGAGAAATTCAGGATATTTGTATATTTTGGCAAGAGAGAACTAGAACTCTTTCTTCAAGCAGTGTTTTATCTCTTAACCCATCTATTCCCTGCTGGCAGAGGTAAAAGATTTGACCAAGATATCATCTACGGTACAAATAGAAAAGAGGCAATATAAAAAATAAAAGCTATGATTTTCAAAAATGGAATGGGCACCTAAAATTTAGCACTTTAGTAGTCCCTGTGTGGGCAAATAAATAATCTGATTTTTAGAAGAACCCTTATCTATTCCCCTCCAGCTAGAGAATGGAAGCTGAAATTCTGTACATTCAGTGCTTCTGAAAATCAAGCCAGTCACTTTGAAAGTAGGCACCAGGCCTTATTATGTAGGTTTCAGACACCCTTTAAAAAAAACAAAAAACTTTGCCAGAACTTCAGGGTTCCATTTCTAGCTCTGTCGGTGAATGACTCGAAATGTAACCTAGGAGTAATGGGTGTTAGTAATAGGAGTAATGGGTGCTAATTGGCATAAATGACTCATCAACCAATATTTAGAGGACACTTTCAGCAAAGCAACAACCCATTAATTATTAGGCAAGGCAAATTTCTGTATGCTTTCCTTATTCCACTCAAAATGGCCACCATCTATTCTCAGTTAATTCGACTTTGGAAATGAAGCCAAGAGGCTGCCACAAACATAACTTTGCTCCATTTGTAAAAACAAACGTCCCTTATCACATTAAATATGTATATATCTCCCACTTTCATAAGGTCAAAGAATATACATTTCTTGACGCTTCAAAACAGTCCTTTCGAGGAGGAATGAAAAGCAGATTTCGAGAGAGGGCAGCTTGACCTGTGTAAGGAAAGTGACTTTTGTCCCGGACATGTGAGAAGCAGGAGATCTGTAAAGAATATTAGAGCTTTGCTTTAGGCCAAGATCACATTTAACCTGTGTCCATCTGACAGCACCCCACCATGTTAAATTACTTTTCCTTCTTATCTTGCTGCTCTTAATTGGACAGCAGGCTGCTGGTATATTGCAGTGGTCTTTGTGTGGGAGAGCAAGGATTAAGCAGCTGCATGGCCAAGACAGAAACAAAATAGTCAAGGCTGACGGCTACCTGGGAACCACTTAAACACGCACATTATTTCAGTTTCTATTTTGAGGTCAGTCAGTACAGACGTACTGTGGCATCATCAAATACCAGGCCTGAGCATAGCAGTTAGGAACATGTACACTGCAAAGCAGAGCCAGATCTCTCAGTGCAGTGAAGCACAGAGCCTGTTCTTCACACAAGCACTTAGCAGTAAACTGAAAGAAACACACAACTAGGGAGGAGAGAGCACAGGAGAAGGGGCCTCTGGAAAACACAGCCACAGAACCAATGATATTGTAAGAGAACAGCTGGATTTGGGAAAGGATAATGGGATATGGGACTGGACAGGTTGCCTTCTCCACAGGGGACTTTACATTTATACTTATTTTCTGCACAGGGGGATAATTTAGCTGGCTTCCACCAGAGCCACAACTAGAATGCAGAGTGTTAGAAAAGGTGAAGAGAACACTGGAAAAAACTAAATCAATCCCTTTCTGTCATCATGGAAGTTGCAAAGCCCAGCACTGTTTGCCATACAACAGCACTCCATTTTAATAGCAGATGAGGAAGTGTTCACACATTCTACAATGGTTTTAATTAGCTTGGATTTTTGGAGATGTTCCCTGTAGGCCTACAGCTTCTCCACGTAGATGGAGTAGGTGGGACTGAAAACTTGGTTGCTTCCTGGGGCTTGATTTTATTCACAAGAACTCAAAGAAAATAAAGGAAAAACAAGGATATACTCTGGGATAGGGATTGAGGGGTGGAATTTGTGTTGGTAAGACCCAGGAGAGGGAGTCTAGAGATTTTAATATTGCTGCATTTACCAACCAGTGACTTCATCCAGCTGTAAAGCAGGGATTAACATTCCAACTTCCTAGAAGTTACTGACAGAATTCATTCCATGGAGTTCGTGAAGTACTCAGATCCACACCTATGAAATGCACATCCTTAGTTTGCTACATGGTCCCTCTGCAGTGCCAACAGATACGTTAGTGAAGAAACTTTACTTTCAGGGGGCTGATAGGGCATGGAAGAGGATGCCTTACAGGTTCCTTACAAGTTTTACACTGTTTGCTCAAACCCCATGTAGATTTAGGAATGAGATACGGACAACAATGCACAACACAGCAAATAGACTATAGTGCATCTGTTGTCCAACTTAATTCCAATCAAAGTCTTTGGTTAAACATGTTACAGCATATGGGATGCACATTACATAACCGTACTTATCAAAATAAAAGCAAGGCTTTAATAAAAGCTGTTAATCTTCCGTGCATAATATCCATCCTTTATCAAGTACTTCTCTATGTTTTTCAGCACACTGCAGACATATTTCAATGCTGCAGAAGAACACAGTAACAGGAATTGGCAGACAAGCACGGTGGTTCTGGGCATTGCCAATATTGAAACATCCAAGGGTAGATTAATACAGACAGTACTATGGCCTGCTTTGGTGAAATGTAAATCCTAGCTTTCAAGCTAGTGCTGGGATTGCCAAGCAAGTTATTAATTCATTTATTTTAAAGTTTCCTAACCAACAAGTGTCTTCCAAGAAAAAAAACAAACAGCTTTTTGTGGATCCAGAGTAACTAGGGCACAAATCACGGGGGCTTATACTGCTACGCACAACCACACTCTCTACTACATAAGGAGCACAAGCGCTGGTGGGCAGTCCTCAAGTGCCTGGTGTGCTTTTGAGTGCAGAAATCCTGATTTAAAGAAGTGGGAAGAGAAGTGTATACTAAGTGAATCAGAATTAGATGACATGCCTGAAGAACTGCCATCACTCCTCCTAAAGAACAGGAAATGTAAACACAGGCACCTGCCAAAAATGTGTTTAACAATGGGTTAAACATTGTGCAGAATGCAGATTGCACATCAAACCTCCTAAAACTGAGGATGTGTGTCAAGAAAGCCAATTGGAAGAGAAGCAATGCTTTTTAAAAAATTACAAAGGCTTCCAAGTTTATTTGTTCTAATTATTCAGCTGATGGCAGTGAGGAGGGCTAGGAAATCATCAGGGCGTTGACACTGCAAAATAGTTGTAATTGAATCATTCCAGACAATAAAGCAGACACACACGGTCCCAGATACTAGATAGCTTCCCCGTGCCAGCGCCCTACACCATTCTCTGCTGAGCTGCAATAAAAACATACTGATATGAAGAGATACAGTTCTAATAATGGCCTATTACAAATAATGAAAGTGCATTATCAGTACCTGTCATCTGCATTCAGAGTTATAACAGCAGAATTGGGGTGGGCTCCAAGATAATGAGTTTACAGTGCTTGATTCTCTCCGATTTGCTAGGACCTTTCCTTTCACTGCAATGACACTGATTCCTGATAGAATTCCTCATCACATGGAAACCACACATTCCCTGCCTTTCTATCCTGACTGGGAGAAGACGAGATGACACACTTGGTAGAGAATCTAGGAGTAGAAGGATAAGAGTAAAACCTCATTCTCCAGGAGTACCTGATCCCTCTCTTTAGTGACTTCAACTCACCAACAGAAGCTGGCCCAATAAAGAGATCAGCTGAACTACTTTGTCTCTACCTTCAACTCCAAGATCTCTTTTCTGAACCATCATTGTTTGCTGACAGGTAAACCTGTATGTTTTGTGAAGTACTAGTGTTTATGAGAAGCCCTCTATTATCCAAGCAACTTTGCAGTATGGCTACCATTGTCCTCCAGATCCAGTGAATGCACTGGAGCATGTAAAGTATGTGGCACCCCAGCTCATGTGAATCAAAACTGTCATCACCCTGACTCCACAGATGGGCTCCCAAATCCAGGATGAAGTCTCACCAACACCAAGTAAAGTGGCACTGTTAATTAAGCTGCTTTCAGACCTCCCCCCCCCCGCCCCTCATATTCTGGCTGGGGAGGTGGGGATGCGCAGCCAGGATATGCGCAGGGATCAGCCTGTCTGAAAG
>QEPC01000381.1:4404599-4454806 GCA_003113815.1 Sphenodon punctatus
CCCCCCCCCCCCCCGCTTACACCCACCCTGTGGCACATGTTTACACTCTGCCCCAGGGTGGGTAGGTAGCTGGTCCAAACTGCATCCTCAGAAAGGCTCCAAGGACATGACCTGGGCTGAGGGCCCACGCAGGCTAGCACATGTTCAGCCCCGCCTCAGAGCAGGGGCCGCCATGGCTAAGCTGGTCACCATGGTGAGGGGGCAGAACACTGGGAGCAGGGCAGGGGCGGGGCCAGCAAGGGGCATGTTTTTTCCAGGCCAGGGCATTGCTCGCATGTCTGTTTTTACCAAGATTCCAATCAAAGATCCTACACCTGCTAATTCAGTGTTGAAACCACTAACATGAGCCTGTATAGAAGCCTGGAGAGGATAAGGGATAGATAGGCAAGATCACAGAGCACATACTGAAAATCCTGCTTATTATTATTATTATAATAAATATTTATATAGCACCAGACATGTGACCTGGTGCTGTACAAAACATAGAAATAGACGAGGTCCCTGCCTGTGGCTTACAATCTAAAAGACGAGGGGGTGACAGGGAGAGGGGACAGTGGGAGAGACAGGGGAGAACTGCAGGAGGGAAAAATTCAGAGACCTTGACAGTGCATCCTGGTGCCAGGAGCTATGACAGAGGTGCAATGTGGAGCAGCTAGTCTAGCGAATCCAGAATGTTTTGCCTGGGAGACCCCATTTTAAGTTTTAAATAAAATCCTGTAATCCAGTCAAAGACATGCAAAGTATATCATTTAGGACTGTGACCCCATCTGAGAATAGTAGGACCCCAAGTGCTAAGAACCTCTGAGCCCCTTGTTAGTGCTTTTCATTTCAGAGTTCATTGCCACCTAATTCAGGCACTAAAGCTTGAAAGTCCATCAAGCAGTTGACACTGGATGGAGGCCTCTGCTTAACTCGTGTAAGCACACAGGATTTTGATAAGATACAGTGTACCTGAATTTTCAGAAAGCACTTGATAAGGTCCTTCATGAGAGACTCTTGAGGAAATTAAAAAGTCATGGGATAGGAGGTACTGTCCCATCGTGGATCAGCAACTGGTTAAAAGATAGGAAGCAAAGAGTAGGACTAAATGGTCAGTTTTCACAGTGGAGAGAAGTAAATAGTGGAGTGCCCCAGGGATCTGTACTGGGACCGGTGTTGTTTAATGTATTCATTAATGATCTGGAAAGGGTAGTAGGGAGATCAAGTTTGCAGACAACAAAGTTATTCAAGGTAGTTCAAACGCAAGTGGACTGTGAAGAATTGCAGGAGGATCTTGAGAGACTGGGTGACTGGGCATCTAAGTGGTAGATGAATTTAATGTAGACAAGTACAAAGTGATGCACACAGGGAAAAACAATCCGAACTCTATGTACACAATGCTGGGTTCTAAATGAGGCGTTACCACTCTGGAAAAGGATCTTGGAGTCACTGTTGACAATACAGTGAAATCCTCAGCTCAGTGTGCAATGGCCATCAAAAAAGCAAACAATGTTTGGAATTATTTGTAAGGGGTAGACAATAAAACTGAAAATATGCCACTGTATAACTCTATGGTGCAACCGCACCTTGAATAGTGTGTGCGCAGCTCTGGTTGCCCCATCTCAAAAAAGTAGAAATAGGAAAGGTACAGAGGAGGAGGAGGGGAAAAAAAATTAAAATGGTAAGGGGCATGGAACGGCTCCCCTGTGGAGAAAGGCTGGATAGGTTGGGGCTCTTCAGCTTGAAAAAGAGAAGACAGAGGGGATAGCATAGAAATCTATAAAGTCATGAGTGGTGTGGAACGTTAACAGGGAATGGTTATTTACCCTCTCAATTAGTACTAGAACTAGGGGACGCTCCATGGTAACAGGTAGCAGGTTTAAAACAAAAGAAAGTATTTTTTCACTCAATGCACAATTTAGTGGTGGAATTTGTTGCCAGATGTGGTCAAGGCCCATAGTATAGTAGTTTAAGAAAGGATTGGACAAGTTTCTGGAGGATAGATCCATTAGCAGCTATTAGCCAGGTAGGTTTGGGGAATGTAACCTCTTACTGTTGGGAGCTGGGAGTGAACAGAGAATCGATGCCCCATTGTGACCTGTTGGGTACTACTTCTAAGCAATCGAGGTTGGCCGACAGGTGCTGGTCTCGATGGACCTTTAGTCTGACCCAGTATGGCACTTATGTTCTTATGCATAGTAGGGCTGTTTTACCACTAGATGGAGCCAGGTTTGGGCCAGCCTAGGTGGCAATGTCACCAAGTCCAGACACTCAGCTATCTTGCTGACTTCAATTTTAGCTTTGAGGGTTCATTCTTCAAAAGCATGCCATGAATCTTCCTGAAGTTTGTCAAGGATATCTTGGATGTCCCAGCACCTCTGAACATAGGTGACTAAGGCCACTCGTCCATGTTACCGCACCGCCAAATCTCCCAGCAGGGAAATCTCCCGGCTGGGGATCTTACGGTACGCTGTGCACGTGGGTGCTTACTTGAAAGCGGAATCAGTCATGACCAGCAGCTTTTTTTCTTCTGATTGTCAGGGCTCAAAGTCCAGTCCTGACAATCTAAAGAAAAAAGCTGCAGGACGCAGCTGATTACAAGCTCCGACGTGCACAACATAAGTAAGATCCCCCATCAGGAGATTTTCCCGCTGGGAGATTTGGCGGCGCGGTAATGTGGGCAAGTGGCCTAAGACAGATGACAGTTTCCTATCTGACACTGCTCTGGCAGACTGGCAGGGTTGGTGATGCATTGGATGCCATATGTTCTTTTTTCTCCCCTATCCTGTTTACTGTTTTAATTCCCGGGGCCCTGTTTTAAACATTTAACTTGTTGATTATTTTAAATTGTTTTATACTTGTTTTTATGTATTTTATATTGTTGTAAGCCGCCCCAAGCTGTTCTCAGGAGTGGGCGGGGTATACGTTGTAGAAATAAATAAAATTAAATAAATATGTGAAAATAGATAAAAGCAGGTAAAGTTGCACAGGGGAAGGTCCTATAGACTGAACAAGCATTTTATCAGGGAAGTCTGGCATTGGGCTGTAAGGAGGAAGCTGGGCATAAGTGACTAACCCCATCTTAATGTGGAGACAGATGTTGAAAGAGTAAAACTAGTAGCAAACTAGCATGCAATATGCCCGAGACGTAGGCAGGTACAGCTTAAGTCCCTTACACAGTCCAGTTGGTCTTACTTGGTCATCAAAAGGCTATCCAGCAAGCCTCACACTAGGATAAGGGACCACAAGGGAGTTCCCAAAGCTGTGGGGCAGTCAGCAAGAATGCCTCTGTGTGACCTGGTGCAATGATGGGACTTGAAAGAGCATCCTCAGCGCTGAACTAAGGGGACCTGCTTTCCTCAGAGGTCAAATCAAGAGCTTTAGTTTCATGCTATGGAACAAAGGTAGGAGTGAGAATCCTAACAAAGGCTAGGTTTAGAAAAGGGGCCCCTAATCTCACAACTGCCCTTATAACATGCTAGAATGTTGGGATCCTGTTGGGCTCCCAGCAATAAAGGACGCCTATCGCAAAGGTGACTGACAGAGTTCCACATAGTAAATCAACATCCCTTTCACCCCAGGTAGCGTGCTGTCACAAGCATCTTATAAGGAGGGCGATGCCTCCCCTCCTACCACACTTATCCACAGCTATTAGACAAATTCCAGAGCAATCAGTATTGGAAGGATCAAGGGTTTAGGGGCACGTGCCATATCTAGCATCAGCAGCAAAGGCTCACTTAGCCAGTTTAAAATAGAGATATCAGCATCCAACTCTTTTTGAGCCAACAATCTAAAGCAGAGGTTCCATTTGCAGATCCAATTCCAGTCATGCCTAAAGGCATGCTTGTGGCAAAGGCAACTGAGATTGGCTGGGTGGCCCCTACTTTCTCATGGTTCTATTAGGTTCAGATTGGCCAGAGTCCTCTGCATACTGTCCCTTAGTGGGCTTTTTCAAGCGAACAAGGCAATGGGGAGGGCGGTTCGTGGTCACTGGGTGGCACTGCCGCAGAGAACCCATGCAGGTGGAGTGCGAGAGGAGGGATTTGAATGGGCGTGGCTACTGCAGCCATAGAGGCAGCTGCCATGTACTCCCCCTGCCACAGACCCCGAGGGGGGTGGGGGGAGGGAAGCACGCTGGGCTGGCCTTTACAAGCAACGTGTCCTCCCGCAAGTGCTGGGGAACTTAGGTTCCCCAGTGCACCCAGCCAGTTCTTGTGACTGGCAAAGGCCACTCCCCCTGCCCACAGTGCTGGGGGGGCATAGCTCAAGTGGTAAGAGCACATGCTTTGCATGTATAAGGTCCCAGGTTCAATCCCCAGCATCTCCACTTCAGGACCTCTGGTAGCACGCCTGGAGGCCTCTGTTGGGGGCTTGGAGGGGTCTCAGGTAGCACGCCGGGATGGCCTCTGCCGGCGACCCTGGAAGAGTCGGATTTGGACCCGAATTTGAAACGCCTGCTGCCGTGTCAGGTTGAGACAATACTGGGCTAACTCAGTCAGACACGTTGGTCTGACTCAGTTAGGCAGTTTAGTTTAACAGTCGACCTGTCTGCTGATGTGGCTGGCTACGGCTGTTGATACAGGCAGGGGCTACGTGGCTGCCTGTTGCCACAGATCTATTTGGCATGCCCTGCATAGATCACTCCCAATTTCCCGGCAGTGCTCCATGAGCTGCCATGAGTGGGTGCACCGAGGCTCACAGGAGCCCCGAGGCTCACAGGAGCATGCATCCACCTTCAGATGGGTGTTGGCTCCATGGCGGCCATGCAGGGTAGCATCTTGTCTGAAAAATGTCCAATGTCTTAAACCTTCCCATGCAGAAGGGCTAACCCTCCAAACATCTGCCTGTCCTTTCATGAAGTTTGCAGGAGGGACAAGGGATTTGGAGATAGTGGATTTTAGTTTGGTTCAGGGCAAAGTTGAGTAGGATTTTATACCGCACCCATGTGTCCGAAAGTGATGCCTAAATTAACTGTATTTGAATTAATGATGCAACACTTTCCACAGACACTCCGTGAATTCACCACCAATGGCAGGGTTCTCCACCTTCTGTAATATTACTCCAGTCTCCACAGACAGACAAGACATTGTTAACTGGACAATATGCAAAAATGTTCTCACAAATCAATGTTTAAGACATTTTTATTTCTTTGAGCGTTACGTTTACATTAGTTTTGATGAAAATACAGCTCCCTTTTAATGTTCATACATTTTTACAGGGGAAAAATATACTTTTTTAAAAATAGGTCTTATTAACCTCATCCTCTTTGAAAGGTTAATCCAACACACCACGTATTCCTGTTTGGGGTTTTACACCACATCCCACTTGGCATCCTAGCCATCAGTACACAAAAGTTCAAGTTTTATTTATTCATGTTGCAATAACCAATTGCCCAGGTATTTCCAGTTTAACTTCTAGTGGCTTCTACACTGCATACTGCAGAGCTCCAGCATAAACAACGTTCAGTCACTTAATGCAAGACTGATCACTTATGCAGTGCGTGTATATCAATATATATTACAGATTCATGTATGTTTGTGACCACATCTGTAATATATAAAAGAGGCAGGTGAATCCCATTTTGACAGATACCTAGAGGGAATATATAAATAAAGATTTCTCCACACTCGTGCATATTCATAAGCAGAGCTATCAGACATCAGGCCCAAGCAGCCTTCAGGACACTGTCACATGAAGAGGTACAGCGAGGCAGAACCAATAAGCTCAAGGCAAGAAAACCATAAGCTGAAAAGAGCACCCGACGTTCCCACCTGCATAGACGCCACCCTGTGTGTGCGATGCCAGAGGCAACAAGCCAAGAAGATAGTAGGAAACAAGCTGCAGCTTTCATACAGCAGGATACCCCTCAGTACTGAGCCTAGGCCATGGCCTCTGAAAGAGACAACACACTCACTGAGCAATTGTTATTCCTCTGCTGATGCAATGCATGGGAATTTAAATTTAAACATCACTATAAAGCAGGTTAGATAAGCAGTTGCTTGGATGAGGACCTTAGTAAGATGGGTTGGTTGTAACCCGGAGATAAATAAACCCAAGGGTTAGGAGGGACGGAAAGGCTCACTTAACACAGGTGTTAGAGCTCTAACTAGCTCTCTCTCTTTCCAGGACTGTAACACATTTGCACTAGCAGCAAACAAAAAAGGTTACAAAAGCTTCTTCCAAATACTGGCTCACTCCACTTGGTAACTGCAGGGATAGAAATGTACATGGAGAAGTACATGAAGGCAAAGGCCTCTTGCTTTGGGACCTCAAGACATCTGCACCTGTAAACGAACTCTCACAACTCAGGAAATTCCTCATAAGCAATCTGCCTCCTCCTCCTAGTGTTGAGGGGACCCACACAGCTGATGAACTCTCCTGTCCCAGTCTCTGTACGCAAGGTGCACACTTAGTACAGATCCTCTCCTTTTTGTGTAACAGCTTTTCTAGAGGGCAGGACCTGGGAGTGCCCTTAATACACTTTCCACTACCTCTATCACTGCTGACACTTTGGTAGGACACTTTAGCCTCTTTCTGGACCGTAGGCCTCACCAGGAGGAATAATAAGGTGAGCATCACTGGAAGGGGATGGGGAGGTAGTGTCAACAAGAGACGTTTTTGTTCCAAGTGGTTCTCTTTCCCAGTCCAGTACCGAGCTCAGTTAGCTGGTTCCAGGAGCAAGTTCTGGGAACTCCTTATAAATTTCTTGGACGATCATCTTGTCCATCTGGCATTGCGGCCCCTCCTCTTCCTCAGCCCAAATGCGCTGCAAGGTCCCTTGCAGGTCAGAGAGGCGGTGCTTGTGCTGCAGGTATGGCGTGGAACGGATGATCGCATGCATCAGAGACAGGTACTCCATGCGCAGCTGCAGAAGCAAGAATTTACTAAAAACTTTAAAACAGATAAACCAGTTGGACTCAGTTTCCAGCAAAGGCTAACACCAGCACAGTCAACGCCCTGTGCCACAAAGAAGGGAGATTTCATTGTAAGCAGCTACTTTTCTATGGTTTTACTAGCATCCCGCATTTCAACCCACACATACACCCATCTCTGCCTTTAAGTGCAGGGACAAGAGAAAGGAACTAGACTAACTGTTCTCTTTAAATCAGCCTTGGAGAACATAAGCTGCTTTTAGACGAGACACATTTGCACATGATTGTTTAAAAATGCGCTTGTTTAAACACCTAAACCGTTTTAAATGTGTATTTGCCGTGAACATGTAAAAGCCCAAACCCGTTTTGAATGTGGTTTTTAAATAATGCGCATTTTTAAAAACCTGTTTTGGCATCCCCCCGATCATCAAAGTTGCTCAAAACCAGTTTTTAAAAATGCGCATTATTTAAAAACCACATTCAAAACGGTTTGGGCTTTTACACGTTCACGGCAAATACACATTTAAAACGGTTTAGGTGTTTAAACAAGCATTAACACAAGCGCATTTTTAAACAATCATGCGCAAATGTGTCTCGTCTAAAAGCGGCCATAGTTCCTGAAACCCACAAAAATAATTTTTCAAAGTAAGGGACCCAAGCATATTTTTGCAGTGCATGAGGAAGGAGGTGGTCGAAGATTAACCCTCCTTTCCCTACTGGCACAGACTGCACTCACTGTAGTGCTCCAGAAAGCAGGAAACCTGAGCAGAAAAGCACTGTGGGAGAAAGTTATCAACCTGTCCAGCTACAGCCACCTAAGCAGAACAGGCTGGCAACAGTTCCCATAATAGGAACATTCAGCCAAGCACATGGCTATTTTCCAGCAACCAGGGCAGCCTTTGCTTATGCAGTCTCATGTAAGCAAGTCTGACCCTCCTCCTACTCCTAGGATGGAAGTTAAGCTTGCCTCACTCTCTTCTCGGTCTTGCTGCCAAGAAATCTGGGCTGGTTTACGAGTTGCTGAGTTAACAATGGATCATGGGACCCCAAGGAGCCCCTCTACTTTGCTTTGCCTAAGACTGGTCAGTCTGTGCACTGTGAACAAGGAAGATGATGGGTCCATTAGACACTGCAGGTATCACTATTCTGTATATTTCACTCACACTTTCACAATTTGTTTTAGTGCTAGGAACCCTCTCCACGTGTAGCAAGTCTCTCCCCAGAGCCCCATTTTAAATTTTCCTTTCCTTTGCAAGCCCCATCCCCAAATCCCAGGAGCCCTCGCTCAGCACCTTGTCTCCAGGAGACAGATCTGCGATCTGCCGCACAGTGATGTCAATCATCACCATCATGTCCGTGTGGTAGAAGATGTTTGCCGTGTCCCTGCACGCAAAGATGTCCTGGAGGAATTTCAGCACCGAGTGCGGTGGTTGGGGTTGGTGTTTGAAGAGACAAATTGGATCATCTGTGTTACAGACCGAGGTGGGGGGAAGAAAGAGGAGAGATGCTGTTATTTTGAGAGACATCGTTTGTTCAAAACGCCAAACCTTCCCAACCTTAAGGGTTATTTTTGAGAGCTAACTATTTGCACATGTGATAGGTGTCACTGTCCACGCTTCATTTTGCCTATGAGTGCTTGACTGAGGCCCTATAATAGCTACTCCAAGAAAGTAGCTCAGTTTTCATGTCATGTCTGGTTCACAGACAGAGCAAAGTGCTGAATATAGATCTGCATAACTGCAATTGCAGTAGGGTACTAAGCTGAGGCCACCATTTGGCACAGGGGAAAGCAGCTCATTATGTCACTGCCACCAAAAAGACACTCCCTACCTCACTGAACAATTTCTGAACTCCCCATCCGGAAGACTTTGTTCTTTTTCTGATTCTGGAAGGTTATTAGGCTGATCTCTGTGTTAAAATCTCATTGCAAATACAAATATCTCTAGGCTTGAGCAGGTCACTGCATTTCCCCTTCCAATGGAGAGAAATATCTACTGTTTCCAGAGGGGTTTCAGGAAAACAGTGGCCTCTTCTCTTGGCTTAGGGGAAGGAGTGAGGAACTGGACATACATTCATTGGACAGTCTTGCTAACTTTCACAGGAGAATTTAACTCAAAGGTTACTGCTACAAAGTCTTGCCGTTTTCTACAGCCACTCAGGGTGGGGTGGTAGCATTAGGTACTCAGGCAATGAAAGAGTTAAGCAAAAGCTCTGGAAGGAGGCCAGGTGGAGATGCATTGAGGCTGTAAGCAGTCCTTGGCTGATGTTGCGCAAAGACCATGATTTACAGCCCTGAAAAGAACTAAAGCCAGGAATAAAGAACTACAAACAGCAGACAGAGGATGGGATATTTAACAGCAAATCAACAAAATAAAGCTAAGGCAGCAGGTCCCCAGTGCACCAGCAGATATTAGCCAGCACAACACACTGGCAGGAAGGAAGAGGTGGAAGTACTTGGCATTATGCTGCCTGGGAGCAGTGCGCACTGGGTTTCTAATGATCAGCTTTACAAAGGCTCTAACACAGTGGATTTAACTTGATGGCTGGAGCTGAAAAACTCTGGATTATCTGAAGAGGGAGAACTACCTGTATACAGAATTGAGGCAAATATTCCCCATAGAGCTAAGACCGTGAGGGCACCTAGTCTCCAACACATGCAGCCAAGGGAGCAAGTCAACATTTTGCCAACAACCTCCCCATTAGATTTTGGCATCTGGGGAACAGAATGCCATCTTGGAGGGGAATTAAGGGAAAGAGACGCAGCTGTGGATTCCATCCTAGAGACAAGACAGTCCTCCTGCCCCATAGCATTCCTACAAAGCGTTGCACCAAGCACAGCTCTTGAAATCAGAGGGGACTGGTTTACAAGTGCACATTACTCCCACTGCTGTTATTAACTGAGCCGTTTTCTTAACTGGCTTTGTTTCAACACCTTCGTTAAGGATGCAGCTCTGTCCACCTCACCCTGAGCCTTGTATGAAAGCAGTGAATCTTACTGGATCCTTCAGCTTGTCTGCCAGTAATCCCATCTCCCACTTTCAGGCTACCCTCTTTCATTCTGTGCTGCAATTAGCTTCTCCCACCTGCTGGGAAAGTAATAATGCCACAGACACACTCACCCCCTCTATTGAGGAGAAGCAGCACCTTTTCTGTGAAGGTCTTGACATTGGAGTGCTTGCTTATTGTAGTCATGATCACATTGTGTTCTGGAACTAAAGGGGAAAGAAGAGGATTTAAAAACAATGACCAATTCCTTTGAATCAGGTTTAGGGATAGTGCAAATAAGCAGGAAAGGAAAAGGGTTTGAGGATCTTTGTCTGAGAATCATGGACACACAATTAACCTGCAGAACTCACTCCCATGGGATGATGTGAAGGCAACTGTATAGCAGGGTTCAAAAAAGGATTGGTTAAAGCTAATGGAGGATAGGTCCATCAGTGCAAGGGGCTGAAGCCTCTGCCTGCTGGCAGCAAATTAAGGGATCTGTTTATTACTTCTTGTATCTGCTCTGGTTTTGGGGGCTTCCTCTAAACACTCAGTGCCAGCCACTAACAGATGCTGGCTATGGGGCCACTGGGGCAGTTCCAAAAAAAGCTTTGAAGGGTCAAAACTAGACCAGTGCTGAGAACTAGGTGGCATCAGCCCACAGGGATGTCAAGAGAACAAAAGGTTAATTAGAAACAATCCTAACTAAGAACAGCTGGACAATGAAATAGGGTGCCCAAGGAAGCTGGGGAACCTCCATTATTGGAGGTTTTCAAAAATAGTCTGGACAAGCATGTGTCAGGGCATCCTGTCTCAGAGCAGTGGGCTGGACTCGATGACTCTTCTAGTCTCCCAAAGTTGTGGAACTGCCGCCCCCTGGAGGTCTGAGTCTGGGCCGGAGCATCTTTCGGAGGCGGCGTAAAACCTCTCTTTTTGTTAAAGGATTTGGCAGGCAGGGAGAGGGATTAGGTGGGGGGATTGTTAGAGGGTGGGAGTGGGGGTTTAGGGGTTTTTCTTTTGGGGGGGGGACTATTTTAAACCTTTCAATTTGTATTTTATGTCTTTTGTAAGCTGCCCTGAGCCTTTGGGGAAGGGCGGGGTATAAAAATAATAAAATAAAATACTTGGAGAAAAAGTCTCCAAATTAAAACCATCAATGCTCTGGAACCTGGACCTACTATTAGCATGTGCCTAACAGGCTGGCTGGAGCTTGCTAGGAGGGAATACAATTTTAGACCAGATTCAGATTAAAGACTTGAAACCCTCTGCTTACCCCAAGCCAGCAGAACACCACCTTTTCAGACTTTGCAGCTAAGGAAAGGTTAGGCAAGTATCTTATAAACAGAGCTCTAGGGGAAGCCAGAGAGTTGATACAGATGGTCAGAAAGGGACACACTCTCTTCACTCCCTAGTGACCCGTGTCTCAATGTAACACAAAGGCGGGGTGTGTTGAGGACAGTGTTCCAGATAGTGTAACACAGGTCGGGGGGGGGGGGGGGGGGGGGGAGGAGGAGGTGGTTATCCCTTGAGACCTGGCCAAATTCCTGACTAAGTTATGCTTTGCTTCCTTGGCTGTCCCCTTTCAGTATAATTTAAGAGACTTGATGCTTTGAACTGAGAGGGGAAGGTTTGTAGCTGCTCTTCAGACCGCTGAGGTGAAATATCAGAGGTAGCAGCTGTGTTTCGGGGAAGGTATAGTCACCCCAGAGGATTTGCTGAGTGTCAGGAACCTTCAGAGTGAAGGAAGTTAACGCATCATTAGACTGGCTACTTCTGTCCCAATGAACTGCATATTCTGATGGATCTAAAAACTTGAGAATAAAACTCCTGCCAACTAATCAGGAGCTAGAGCATCATTTAGTCATGTTCCTGGAATCTGCATAGTTCCAGCTTCCTGCTGCACCCCAGGTAGGCAATAATCCCCCAGAAATGCATTGCCCATCATGTGCTCCTGGCTAATTACCAAAGCCCACCAATGCACTGGATAACAAGAAGAAATAGTAATGAATGAACACAGCAGAGAGCATGTGTACTTAATCAGTCTCTGTGCAATGAACTTTCACATGAAATTAGAAACAAAAATCACTACTACCTGAATGCTAATGAAGTGCAAATCTAACAGGCAAGCTATCAATATGACCCTAGCTGCATTGTCCATCCCACTCCAGGAAGCCAAGCAAAATAGCATCACACAGAATAGAAACAATTAACCAAAGGTAATTACAAATGCGACAGGAGGCCTTGCAGACAAATTTCAAGATTAACAAGTGGCATCTGATACCAGGATGTAACAGTTTCTCATTTTCTAATGATTAGGAGGATCCAAAACACTGGCAGAGAGATGTTAAGCCTCTTTCCTGAAAGACTGAATCTTTTGCCTGCTCTTAAAGGCTCAACATGGTAGGAATGATGAGGGATCAAGGAATCCATGAGGAAGTGCTGCCTAGCAGAATATGTTTATAAGGAGTGACCCTAATTCATCTGCATTTAATTAGATTTGGGAGCACAGCCAAGGGTAAACAGCCGCTCTGTCAATCACCTGAAGAAGTCTGGAGACTAGTAGTTGTGGCATTATCTTCTACTGATAAGCGCCCACTAAAGTATTATCACACCCTAAGTAGATGTTCCTCCTGTGGAGTTAACCCTCTCATCCCAGGCCCACTTATGGCACTCAAACACTGACTGCACAAGCGGAGGAAATCCTATACAAACTGGTGGTCTGTCATGCTCCAAAGGGTTAATGGGTTTGTGACAGGCTCTCAGCTAATTGGAATTTCCTCCAAAATCACAGTTTGAAGTTTTGATCCCCTTTTTGGCCCTAACCAGAGAATGGCAGATTTAAGGGCAAGTTCCCATGAGAACATTTTGAGAGGCATCTGCTATCCTCTATTTTTCCACCTCTATATCCTTTATAAACACCTGTAGAAGTTTTAAGAGATGGGAAGACTGAATAAAAACCAGAAGAAAGATAACATAGCAAATTAACATGGCACAGTAAGGTTAAAGGCTATTGACTCCTGCTAATTCCTTAAAGCTACAAAAGGGAAGAAAAAATAAATTTCACTGACCTGGAATGTGAAGATTAAAGGCCAGAAGAACGTTAACAAACAGGTCAGGCAGCTGGTCTGTGGTATCTGAGGGCAATCCATCTTCAATCACATCCAACAGAAACTGGACAAACTGGGAGTTGAGGTGCTCTAAACAAGAGGAAAGGGAGAGGTAATTAGGGTGTGATGCTGGCAGAATAAGCTCAGGGGATGAAACGGCTTTAATTTCCCACACATTTAAGAGCATAAATGAACTTGAGGTCTGGCTGCCAATGTCAGATATGGCGTGTCTATGGTAAGAGGACCTACATGAATGGCTCAGAAAATGAACTACCCTGGGAGCAAGCCCATAGCTAACAGTTTCTCAATTCTTTGCAATCCCAAGTAGCAGTCTCCTCTTGAATCATGTCTGCTGTGCCGGCAGCAAAAAAACAAACAAATGAACAGTAGTATAATGGGCAGGAAGAGATTGATATTTCTTCCCAGTGATTTTGTTTGTATAGTTAAAATTAATCTTCAATCATTACTCACTAATTATTGTTTAATCTAGCTATTAGAAAAGCTTGGTAGCCCATGCAAACAGAAGCCCACCTGCAGAAAATAATCACTAGGGTTACACCAAGAGAAGGAAACTGTGATTTCTGAAAACCTGGAACAGTATCCCCCCCCCCCCCGCCGCATTTCATTGACTCAATTTGCACCAGCATGTCATGGAAACTAGAGAACCTAATATAGGATATTCCCACATGCCCCCTTTCCACTGTGGCTATGAGAAAATCATGAAGCTTTCCAAACATTCAAATGAAGCTGGACACTGCAAAGGAGAAGGTTACAATGTGGTCAGATGCAGTCAGGAGTGAGCCTAGCAATTGCCTTTACAAGGGACTGTGGTGATGGGGTGTGAGAGGAGTTCAATGGGCAACTAGTCTAGACTTGAGGTTCCCAAACTAGGGGTCCTGACAAGACTAGATCTGAAAATTTTCCCTGACTGGGGTTGGGTTGCAAGTGGGAATTTTTTGGCTCTCATTGAGGTTACAGCCTGAAAACATCTGGCTACTGCTTCTCTTGATAGTCATTTGGCACAGGTTTAGTACTTTTCTGGTGATTATTTTTTATTATGTTACCTTTAATTAAGAGTTTGAATTTTGTAGGGTCTAATTCTAACTCTGCCTCTGCCTTGGAGGAACGCCTGAATGACACAGCTGCCTGGAAGTGTCGACGCTACCTCGTGCTCAATCCCGGGAAGACTGAGGTGATTTGGTGGGAAGGGGCAGCCGATACGAGGATGTAGTTGCCTCTCTCAGGCCCCTGAATGTGGATGGGGTCTGGGTAGAGGAAGCAGGCCAGGTAGAAGAACTTGTGCATCATTTTCGATCACACTCTGTCCATGGAAACTCAGGTATTGGATGTGGTGCAGAAATGCTTTTATCAACCTAGTAATGTGAGTAAGTTAAGCTTTTTGCTGGGAAAATTGCTGGACTGGATGAATGAAAGTAATATCATAGAACCTGAGCAGGTAGGGTTTCAGAGCGGGAAATCCACCCTGGATCAGGTTCTTATCCTTTCCCTTCTTTCTAACCAATATATTGCCCAGCAGGGGAAGTTTTTCCTGTGTTTCATAGACCTTTCCATGGCCTTTGATTCCATCAATAGGGAAAGGCTGTGGGACAAATTGAGTGCCACCTCGATTGACCGGCGGCTGCTTTTCTTATTAATCAAGATACAGTCCAGTAATCAAATTTGAATTCGTTTGGCGCCCGCTCAGCCGCTCTCAAGAGGAGTTAGGGTCTGCAAGGGTGTTAGACAGGGATGTCTGTTGGCCCCGGCATTGTTCAATTTTTTCTTAAATGACGTAATCTTTTTGAAGAACCATGACACTCATGCATGCCTAGGATAGGTTCAAGGAGTGCGCCGGCCCTCTTGTATGCGGATGACACGGTTCTGATTTCTCAGACCTTGGTGAGACTAAGAAGGGTGCTGCAGAAGTTTGGGGAATACCGCGATAAGGAAGGTCTGAAGATAAACTTCTCAAAAACGGAGGTCATGGTAATGGGGAGGCATGGGACTAGGAAGATTCACTGCTGGGCTATTGGGAATAATTTCATTGACCAAGTAAGTGAGTTTAAGTATCTGGGTGTGATCATCTCCTCCTCCTTGAGCTGGAGACCTCACTTTAAGGCAGTGGTGCTACAATCAAGGAGCTCCTAGATTGCTATTCTTGGGTTTTATCATACCCGGGGGGGGGAAGATTGGCACTGCCAGCTCTGCGGCTTTTTAGGATCAAGGTCACTGCCCAATGCCTTCCCAGTTTGGGGCCTATCCTTTTTGTCCAGCTTAGAGTCTATCCAGAATCGGGTTCTCCGAGCTATCTTGGGGGTTCCGAGGGGCACACCCCCCCGGTTATTCTGAGGCAAGAAATGGCAAGTCCAACTATTAGATCTCGGGCCCTTCAATCATTAATAGGGTATTGGGTGAAGGTAGTCTTATTTTCCCCCCAGGATAATTCTCTTCTGGCTATGGTGGTGGGAGCGGGGCTCCTTAGTGCATGGGGCTGTCAGGTGGAGGGCAAAGTTAAGCTGATGGGATTCTCGAGAGAAGCCCTGGGGTCCCTGGGCCCCAGGGAAGCTCTCTCTCTCATTAAGAGGAGGATAATGGATCAGGAGTTACAAATGGAAAGGTCCTTGTTGTCCAATCAGAGGGTTGCTCCTGATTATCCCCTGGATGGTCCCTTGGTTTTGGGGAATAGCTACCTCTACCTATGGCAGGATTTCAACCAACGTAGGGCCTTTACTTGTTTCCGTTGTAATGTTTATCCCTCTGCCCTGCTAGAGGGTCGATATAGGCGCATTCCTAGAACCAAAAGATTTTGTCAGCTATGTGATTTACAGGAAGTAGATTCTTGTAAGCATGTCTTCCTCCATTGTACAGCCTTGAATGGGCCCAGACACACCCTGTTGGACAGATATATCCAGGACTCTCCTGATTCAGGGGCTTTGGTAAGGAAATTTCTTAATGGAACAGACTCGGTGCTTTCTAGGGTGGTTGCCAGATTTTGTCAAATCTTTATACGCCTGAGAGTAGCCTAGTCTGTCTAGCACGTGGGTGGGGTAGTAAAGGTCGCTGGTGGACTGTTGTAGGACTTACAGGGTTATCCCCGCTGTAATGTGTATTTGTATGTCTGCCTTCTTTGCCCCGTGATGTATTTGTTGTATTGGCTCTACAATAAATATTATATATACACACCTGATCCGGCAGTGCTGGGCGGTTGAGCCAAAATATCATACATACCCAAGTTGTCTCTTGGATAATTGGCATCTTCTATGACATAAGGTTTTGCTCAGAGCTCAACTTGCTAATTTGGGTAGCATGTTTCCAGAGATCAAAAGCTTCCCACACTTAAGCTTCGCAGAAGAGCTAGGGAAAACTGCATATTTGTTTTTAGGGGGGGATGTTTGTTTGTTTGTTATAAATGCTTGACTTTAGGATTTTGCAAAAATCCTGTTATCGTTTTGCTAATATATGTGTCTATTTGCATATTTTATTACCTTGTTTTGATAAAACCAATGGTTAAACAAACAATAAATAAACTGAAGCCCTTATTTATTCCAGGCTGACCGTGCTACAGTGACCCATGCCCTGGTGACTACAAGACTTGATTTTTGCAGTTCCCTTTTCTACAGGCTGCCAGCAGTGCTCATCCGTTGCTTGCAGCTTGTTCAGAATGCGGCAGCATGGTTGCTTACTAGTTTAGGCAGCCGTGATCATGTTACACCTGCCCTATATTCTCTGTATGGCTGCCTGTAGAATGACGGATTGAGTTTAAGATTGCACTGCTGGTTTTCAGGGCCCTGTCTATCTTCGAGACCTTCTTCTGGAACCTCACACTGATGGGCATCTGCGTTCAGGAACCACCCCCGGTTTGGGGGTTCTGCCATTGTGTTTGTACAGTGCTTGGTACCATGGGACCCTGATCTTTGTTGGGATTCTTAGGCACTACTGCAAAATGAGAACTAAGCAGCAGTCGCCTTCCACTTTGATGAATCACCATATGCAGACATCTGTAGTCTAAGTGCTTCCTTTCCTATTGAAGTGAGGGCAGTCCAAGGCTGCCCTGTACAATCCCATTGAACACATTTTGGTGACCAAATGAATGCCATAATTGAATACATTGACACCAATAAGCAGGAAGGCAGAGGATATTAAGAACATAAGAACGTAAGTAGTGCCATACTGAGTCAAACCAACGGTTCATGAAGTCCAGAATCCTGTCCTCAGACAGTGGCCAATGTTTTATTCTCTATCCCTTTGCGAATAACTCCTAACATTGTTTATGTTTTTGACTGCTATTGCAGGATTTCAGTCTATTGTCCACAATCACTCCCAGATTCTTTTCCTGAGTTGTAACTCTAGTTTAATACCCAGCATTGTATACTCATAGTTTGGGTTATTTGTCCCTATGTGCATCACTTTGCACTTGTCCACATTAAATCTCATCTGCCATTTAGATGCCCAGGCACCCAGTCTCATAAGATCCTGTTGCAGTTCTTCACAGTCTGCTCACGTTTTAACTACCTTGAATAACTTGGTGTCATCTGCAAATTTGATCACCTCACTCTTAACGCCCTTTTCCAGATCATTAATGAATACATTAAACAGCACCGGTCCCAATACGGATGCCTGGGGCACGCCACTTTTTACATCTCTCCATTGTGAAAACTGAACATTCAGTCCTACCCTTTGCTTCCTATCCTATAATCAGTTACCAATCCATAGTAAGACACTACCTCCTATCCCATGACTTTTTAATTTTCTGAAGAGTCTTATTTCTGAAGAGTCTTATGTGGGACCTTATCAAATGCTTTCTGGAAATCCAGGTACACTGTATCTACTGGGTCTCCCTTGTCCATATGCTTATTTACACCCTCAAAGTGGCAGGGTGACTCTTTTCTGAGTGTCAGGGATAAGACAATACTCAAACCAACATGCAGTTAGCTGGAGGACAGACACATAGTAGTTTTTGCAGGAACAAGAATTTTCTCCTTTTGGAAAGAAAACTGACTGTACCCAACTCTGCACTTGCTTGCCCAAAGGTGAGGGGTATTTCAATAGCTTTCTCCTCGCTACTGTAGATTTGACTACTTACGACTTGCTCAGATTTTGTCCAGTGAACTTATTTGTTTTATTTATTCCAAATTTTACCTCGCCTTTCCCAAATGGCTCAGGGCAGCTTGAGTACATACCCCTCCCCAAGATTGCTAGGTATTTGCTCTCCCCTCCCTGAAACAGATTTGGTTCAACTTCTCACCATAGTGATGATAAGGCAAGGGTTCTCCCATAGAGAATATCATTGCCAGCACCAACGCCGAGTAGCACATCTTCTGATGGTCTGCAAGATAAACCCGAGGAACACAACGTTAATAGGTTAATATCCTCATGGGAACAAAAGTCTCCAGGACACTTTGATGTGGGTGAGCATATAAAATAGGTCAATTACAGAAGAGGGGTCTTGCTTACTGATCCAGTCAGTCACCAACTTTCCTTAAGGCAACATATCTCTTCCACAACACCTAT
This sequence comes from Sphenodon punctatus, assembly GCA_003113815.1. Lineage (NCBI taxonomy): Eukaryota > Metazoa > Chordata > Lepidosauria > Sphenodontia > Sphenodontidae > Sphenodon > Sphenodon punctatus. The sequence goes on from QEPC01000381.1 coordinate 4,423,054, forward strand.
TAAAAATTCTGCAAGTTATACCACCTGGAATGAAGGATGGCACTTAATTTAAGTAAAGAGAAAGGAACAGATATATTTATACATGGGATTATATCCTCATTCCTCATGACCAGTGATGTCTTGGGCAATAAGCCCTCTGTCAGTTTCTATAGCTTCCTCCACGTTTCACAGCACCAAACACAACACGGTCTTGAGAGCAGGGAGGCTCAAGTGGTCTCTGGACATTGTAGGAATTTAATTAATGTATTGATTACCAACAACAAATATAGGATTTGAGGGCAGGAAATCTAGATTCAATTCCCTGCTCAGCCACAAAATTCTCTCTATGACCTTAGGCAAGTTATTTCCCCTTTGTCCTTGGGCCACCTTTCTAGGAGGAAGAAGCTAAGGGACAGTACTTACTGCTCGACTATTTTGAGACTTCAATATAATTCAGTGACCCCAGTTAACAAAGACATGCACAGTACATGAAATATCAAGTCAAAATTGTAACCACATCTACAGCTGGCATGACTCCACTAGGAAGTTCTCCTAGTTGAGGAACCTCTGTTTAATCTGTCATACATAAGGCAGGCAAGTGTAACATCTGTATTTGCATGTAATATTGGAAACCTCCAGGCTGCCATTCATCTTTCTGGTCTCCAACGTCTGCTTAACTGGGGACACAGAATGCACAAGCTACTGAACAAACGCCACAAAAATCTACTCTTGGGCCTTTAGAAGACACACTTCCCCTTGGAAACTCTCTCAACTTTACCATGAATCTCTGCCTATGTTTTGTGGTTTAAAATTATATTTTTATATTGTATATCTTGGGGCGATTTACAACATAATAAAATACAATAAAAATACACAATAATATTGTGTATTTTTATTGTATTTTATTATGTTGTAAATCGCCCCAAGCTGCTGTTGCAGGAGGGGGCGGCTAAGAAATCAGAGTAAATAAATAAATAAACACAATAAATAGATGTTTTTCTGAAAGCCTCAGCTCCTAGAGCATAAGGTCCCGATCATGCTATACGCAGATGGGGCCACAATCCCAGTTGACATTTTGTATATTCTGCACATCTGTTGTCTGGTGGTCATAGAATTATATTTAAGTCTCAAAATGGGATGAAACAGGCACAATATTTGTGAACCACTGTCCTAAAATCATGTAATTACTTGCTAAACTTCAGCTTTTGTTTAAAAATAAAAGTTTGTAGCTGTCATGAATGCAGGGGAAAGCTGGTAAGTGTGACTGCTCTTTGCCTTTAGAACTCAAACCAAATGAAACAGCTAACATCTCCTGCTTTTTAAGCAAGTCTTGTGATTTTGGGGGCTTGGCTTTTTAAAAAAAACAAAATAAATATTTGGTTTGGCCATACCAGAGAGCAGTGATGTGCCAGTGAGGTGCCGATACGGCAGAGGTGGGGAACCTTTTCTGTCCCGGGGGCCACACTGAATATTAGAACAAGCTCTGAGGGCCACATAGAGGTTGGGGGCCGGGGTGCTTATCAGGTTTATTCGAGAAATGGAGAGCCCAGATCATGGATCTGTGCCGTGTTCTACCCTTGTTTGCATGCCCTCCTCTCTGCTCCATTACCATGAGCTCCGTTTTTCAGTGCTTGAGGGCAGAGAATGGATCCAGGGGCCAGATCCAGGTACTGGAAAAGGGGCCTCATAAAAACTTGCCGAGGGCTGCATTTGGCCCCTGGGCTGGAGCTTCCCCACCCCTGCCATATGGCTTAACATCTATTTACAAATGAGTCTCAAAACACCTGTAGTTGCATCAATGTTATAATCGGTGTCCTCTTCTAATACCACCAATTTAATTTATGCCCCCCAAAAGAAGGTTTGAGCCCAGCACCTCAACCCAGAGCAGAATGCACATCCTTATTTGCATTTTATTATTACTATTATTTAGTATTTATATAGCACAAGCAATGCATCTGGTGCTTTACAATCAACAATTATAGACAGGTCCTTGCCCCAGTGTGCTTACAATCTGAGAGAGACAAGGGAAGGGGGAGATAAAGGGAAGGGAAAACAGAAGGGGAGAGTGGGAATACATCCAAGAAGTTGCCAAGTTGCAGGTGCACATACTTAGCTTAGGCTACAAGGAAGAAAGAGAACTTAGAAAAGTTTATTCAATTTTGAAGATACTAAGTGGATGGGGTGGGAGAGGATTAGAAAGTTGGAGCTGCAGTTATTGATTTTCCCCTTCTTACAGGACCATGAAAAATTTAAAATCCTGCCTGTGCAGTTTTATAACATCCTTGATTTGTTCAATCCCTGAACCTAGAAACGGATTCTTCTTTTGCACTCGCTTCCAAAATCTTCAAATAGTTAGGCACACATCAAGCTTGTATTCTTCTTATTGTTGATGGGATAGTGCTTCATTTAATTTTCAGCACAGTAGTGTTGCCTAAGTTTGGCTAAAGCCACCAGAGAGGCAGGAACACAATGCACAGGACTCCAGGTGTGAATTCTGCTGGCTTTCCAGTGTATATTTGTGTCTCATGCATCAATCTGTCCCGCAGCCTGCTAGTCCAGCACAATTTTCACTGGTAGTGGCTATACATGAATGCTCCACAGAACAACAGCCACTGCCTTTCCTGAATCTTAATTAGCTAGTATGTTCCAGCAGGAATTTATATAAGAAAAACAACATCACAGAGCATATGGTCACAATGAAGTACAGTCTATACCATCCACAACTGCTTCAGGAGGATTTTAGAAAACCGAACATTAAAGTGCAGAGAACAAAGGACTATTGTTATATTTAGCTGCATCAAGGCTGATAACAATTGGGTCACATACATAAAAATAAAGAAGGGGGAGGAGAAGTTGCATGTATGTGGGTTTTTCTTTTTAAGTATGAACAGTGAAGTACCTTTTCCCTTGAAAAGGCTTATTGGGTACATTTTCCTTCCAACACGCAATACTTTTGTAGATTATTCCATAATTGTCTACTACACTATTTCTTATTCCTTCTTCTGAACGGCTCATTGTTGCGGTACTGGACTACGAGAGCCACTAGTCTTGAGCTGGACCAACAACTTCTAATTAATTCATTCCCCATTCTTCCCCCAAGGCTCAGATAACATGTGCCAGATGTCTATCATGTATTATTGCCAACCAGAAAGACAAGGTAAAGAGAAGAAATAGATGAGATGGCAAATATTCATCGAGAATTCCAAGGGATATAGTACTGAGTCAAAGACCAAGTTATCTCAGAATCTACAACTATCATGTATCTGACCCTCCAGGAAAGAGAATAGTGATCACTAAAGAAAGAAAGAAAAATGTGGGTTGCCTTTTATTTTTAATAGCGAATCTGGAAAGTTGAAACTTGAATGTCTATTGACTCTAAAGTAATGCAATTACTCCATGCATATACACTGAGGACATTGCGATTTTGTCTTGGGCCATTATGAGGATATTGGAGACTCAGTCTTTTCCTTAAAATCCCAGCAGAATCACTACAGTCTACACTCAGATCATGAACTTTTAAAAGAAGATATCAACAGCTTTGGGAAAAAGAAAAATACAATTCCTTTGGAAGAGAATGTGTAGATCAGGTGAGGGGCTTTGTCGATGTCTGGCAGTATAAATACAACTCAAGTGGTTTAGGAAGGGCAGTAGAGGTGAGCCAGTGAGTTCGATTTATTTATACTTTTGAAGCCAACAGCATTATTGTACGAGACAGTTAGCTGGATGCTTCCTGTATGGCTTCATAAAGCCAACTCTCCTGCCTCAAAATGTGGCAAAGGAAGATCAAGACTTGGGTGAGGAGGGGCCAGGAGTGAGGATGATCTCCCAGGTTCAGCCTACACAGAATTTTGTCTATGCTGAATTGCAACAAGGGACAGTCATGATTAGAGTGGCTTATCTCTCTGCTTTCCTTGGAATTGTTCTGGTTAATTCTGCCTTGCTGTGTCTTATAAGCTCTCCTAAGCAACATGTCGATAGATCTGCAGGCCAGCAGCATCACAGGAAAACATCTGTCCAGAAGCAATAAAGCCAAAGCATCTGGCAGAAGAACTGGACAGCAGCCAAGGTGCCCGAGTCAACCCCAGGGTAAAGTGCTTTCTCATCAAAGGCATCCAGAATCCATGTAGAGAGTTTGAGCCTCCAGTATTCCTCTGTAACAAATCAAGCAGGATCCCATGAAACTTCTGCAGCCGGCTTTACAGTCCCTCAGTTTCTCAGGCATTGACATGGATTGCTCTGGCCCGTATCATATGCAAAAGGAATTAGTCTACAATCTATCAGACAATGAATCGGCCTCTAGACTAGTCCAAAAATAAGCTTCAATCACTTCAGGATTCAAGGTCATATTTTTCACTGGAGAATATTAAGCTGCAAAATTGCTATTTATTTTATTTTACAAATTTTTACGCCACTCCCTTCTGCCAAAGCAGCTCAGGGTGACTAACAAGTACAAAAGATGAAAATATAATAGAAATATAATACAAATACAGTCCACCAAGGGGGATGTTAAAGAACAAACAAAAAAACCCTCCCACCCTAACCCTCAAACCCCCCACCCTACCCATCTCCCTCACTGAAAGCCTGGAGAAACAGTCAGATTTCACATTGTCAGCAGAAGGAAGGGAGATCCGGGGCCACCTGACTTCCACAGACTAGGCGCGGCCACTGAGAACACCCTCGCCATAGTCGCCCCTCGAGCACCTCGGGGGACTTTAAGGAAGGCGCTACCGGCAGACAGCAGGGGTTGATCCAGAAGCCGGGAGGTGAGGTGATCCTGCAGATAGACGGGGCCCAGGCCGTATAGGGCTTTATAGGTAAGCACCAACACTTTGAATCGGGCCCAGAAGACTACTGGCAGCCAGTGAAGAGCTCAGAGCACTGGTGTAATGTGCTCACGGTGACCTGTCCCCATTATGAGGCCGGCTGCCGCATTCTGCACCAGCGGCAGTCTCCGAACAGTCACCATAGGTAGCCCCACGTAAAGCGCGTTACAATAGTCTAGTCTTGAGGTGATAAAAGCATGAATGATAGTGGCCAGATCAGAGTCAGAGACAAACAGTCGAAGTCGCCACATCAGATGTAATTGGTGAAATGTGCTCCTCGCCACAGCCCCCACCTGCAGATCCAGGTGGAGCTGGGAATCCAGAAGCACCCCCAGACTACAAACCTGGGGGACCAGCAGCGGGCAAACCCCATCAATGACAGGGGATGCCACACCCACTATCACCACTCCATCTTGTCCGGATTCAGCTTCAGATGGTTCACCTTCATCCAGTCACCCACAGCTGCCAAACACCAAGTAAGCACCGAGACTGCTGGGTTTGGGTCAGATGAAGAAGAGGTAGAGTTGGGTGTCATCAACATATTGACGACACCACACCCCAAACTGTCTCACAACCTCGCCTAGTGGTTGCATATACACATTGAACAGGAAAGGGGACAAGATGGAATCCTATGGGATTCCACACAAGAGGTCTTGGGGAGATGAAGAACAGTCCCTGAACACCACCTGCCGAGTTCTTCCAGCCAGGAAGGAGCGGAACCATTCAAGAACAATTCTGCCCACTCTGGCTCTGTCCCGCAGGCAAGTCACAAACATCTTGTCAACAGCATCAAAGGCAGCCGACAGATCTAATAGAATCTGCAGGGTTGAGCAATCCTGAACCGATTCCCTGTGGAGGTCATTGACCAAAGTCACAAATGCGGTCTCAGTGGCATAGCCCGGACGAAAGTCAGAGTTGCAAAGGATCCAGAAAACCAATGCGGTCCAGATGCTCCTGTAGCTGCCTAGCCACTACCTGTTCAATAACCTTCCCTAAAAAAGGAAGGTTAGAGACAGGCCAATAGTTGGCAAGGGAGTCAATGTCAAGTGATGGTTTCTTGAGCAGAGCCTACACCACTGCCTCTGCCCTCCCAAATGGAGGCATTGACCACCCCCGCTAACAACAGCCCTAACGTCTCCCGACTGGCCTTAATCAGCCAGGAGGGGCATGGATCTAATTCACAAGAGGCGGCTCTAACCGCCCAAAGAACATCCCTCGCATTGGCGGGCGACACCCACTGAAACCGATCCCACGAAACCAGACAAGACAGGGCTTCCACAACCTCTGGTTCTCCTAGTGTAATAAGCAGGGCGGTGAAGTCGTGGTGAATACGAGCAATTTTATCCGTGAAGTAATCAAGAAACATGTCCCAATGGGCCCTGGAAAACTCCAGACCAGACCAACCAGATTCCTCACCACCTGGAAAAGCTCCGCTGGATGAGACTTCACTGATGCTATGAGGGTAGCAAACTGGTTCTATGTCGCAATCTGTCGACTTCAGCACGAGAACGGTGCCACCGTCGTTCTAACCACCACGATTCTTGCTTCAAGCAACCGCAGATCCTCAGTAAGTCAAGGAAGACTGCAGTGCCGACACCTAGGGAACAGACACCTGGGAGCCATCTGGTCGATGGCCTCAGTCAGCAAGGTGTTCCAAAGAGCAACGAGTTTATCGAGCATCTGGTCGTCAAGATCAGAGGGTAATTCCCCCAGAGCATATGGGTTACCGTTAAAAATATACTGGGACTAGTTAGCAAACACACTCCATAAGCATGCCAATATTACCACATGTTTTATCATCCCCATGATCAATACTCCCGGTTTTTGTAAGCTGCCATTTTATACAAGTTTCCCACTGAAGTGAATGGAACATCATCAGACAACAGGTACTTTAGATGGCATAGGAAATGCACACCTGTCAAGATGCATCTGGCACATGGACCATGAAATGAAAACAGCACCAGGATCCAGACATGATTTTGTAGAGCTTCTGTCTCTGCTTCCATTAGCCATAGAAAGGTAGAGGGAGCAGCACGAAAGTTCAAACAGGAATGGAGACTTTTTGTAACTTGTTTCTGTGACATTTAGGCAGCTGTGAAGGTCTTATTAGTGGCAGGATCCCACCGTAATTTTTTTTTTAAAAAAAAGACACCAGGTGAACAAGAGGGGAAAAGACTGGAAAGAGTCTGCAATGCAGGAGAACAGTGTGCTTGACAAGTTATTTATTTATTTAGACTTCTATCCCACCCTTCCCCTAAGGCTCATGGAAATGCTTCTTCAGCTCCTCCCCTTCCTTGAAGGTACCTGCATAATAGAGATTAGCAGTTGCACTGCAGGGCAACCAGTTTCAACTAGAAGAACTATAGGGCAACTCTGCTCTGTCAAGGGGAGCTGGGTACATACGTCACAGAATTAAAAGCTTCATCCACATGGAGATCAGGAACACTAGGCACAAGTTTGCTGCTGACAGAGCTTGACATTTGCTTTTTATGCAAACGAGATTAGATTTCTAAGCTGGCAGTCGTACACAGGCACCACGCAGCCCTTGGGAACATATATGCCCTGTAACAGTAACCACTCTGGCTTGTCAACAGGCAGTGCTTCAGGGCTCCAAAGGAAGTTGAACTTGAATGCACAAACAAGGGGTGGACAAAGGCAGAACGCCATCCAAGAGCAGCACTGCCCTAGCGCTGGGTATTAGCACAAACATGTCTGCCTGGAGACAGGCTATGAATTAGTGATGGATGTTATTTTTAGATGGCAGCAGACCAGGACTAACCTTGAACCAGAGGCAGGATTCCTGCTAGAGCAAACAATCAGATCTCCATCTCCAAGCCTTCTCAGCTCCGGCAGAAAGAAAACAGCCCACAGAGAGACTACTCCTGGAGCAGACCAAGATAAAATGCTAACACTGTGTTAGACTGCATGATTGATATGCCACTGCAATGTAAAAAGAAAGCTTATACCATATAAGCATAAAGAACTTGGTCTCGTTCATGTTAACCCAATATGCTTTGTGCTGCCCCCACAAGCTTAAAGTATTTTTTCCTAATCACTCCCCCTTTGAAATGCATAATTTCAAAACATGTAAGCACAGGAGAGTGCAGAGGGCACTGTATTAGGCTCAACCCTCATTCTCCAAACATTCATCCGACCCCCTGAATATCGGGGACCGTCCAACTCCCGTACTGCTATATGCAGACGACACTGTCCTGATCTCACAGTCCCAGGTGGGCCTGAGGCGGGCACTATCAGCCTTTGAGGAATACTGCCGGTCAGAGTTCCTGTCAATTAATTTTGGCAAGACTAAGGTGTTGGTGGCGGGACCTAGAGGGGCACAGAAATTACATCGTTGGGCTATTGGGGATAACTGAATTGAGCAGGTGAGGGCCTTTAAATATTTGGGGGTGATTTTTTCTTCCTACAAGGGCTGGAGGACCCATTTTGAGGCAGTTTGTGAGTTGGTTGGGAAATCGTCAGATGCAATTATAAATTTTTTCTATGGGTGGGGGGGGGTGGGGAAGCTGGTCCGGCTGACCCTGCGTTTATTCAGGGCAAAGGTATTGGGCCAATTGCTTTATATGATTCCAGCTTGGGGCCCTGCCTATCTGTCTGATTTTGAAAGTATACAAAACAAATTTTTGCGAGTCATCTTGGGAGTTCTGAGGGGAACTCCACAGGTGATTTTAAGAGCAGAAGCCCTTTGTATCTCTTTGAAAGTATACGCACATCAGGCATTCCTCAATTACTGGATCAGAAAGGCCTTATTCCCCCCTTCCAATGGATCGCTAGCGGTGCAGGTGGTGACTGTTGGTCTCGGGGACAGCTGGTTAAAGTGGGCCGAGCAAGAAATACACAATTTGGGATTCTCTTTTGAAAGTTTGAAAGCCCTGGGATGGGTGGCTGCCAAAAATCGAATTAAAAGACAGCTGAGGGATCAGACTCTGCAATCAGAGAGGGCCCTGATAGCTGCGCAAAAGGTAACACCGGAATATATTGTATATAATCCCTTGTGCGACGGATCTTACTATTTATTTGAATGGTTAGATGTCAGTAAGCGTACTGCATTTTTTAAGATGAGGGTGAACGTTTTTCCATCAGCGGTCTTAGAGGGCCGCTATATAGGCACTCCGTGGGAGCAGAGGATGTGTCCCTTGTGCTCCTTGGAGGAGATAGACTCGCTCGATCATATCCTTTTCCGCTGCCCCCACTATATGGGCCCTAGGTTCAAGTACTTGGGAGGGTTCCTTAGGTGTGAAGGGTCTATGAAGGGGAGGTTGGGCGGGGACGCTCAAAGACTCCTCTGCTCTAGGGATTCTGAGCAATCTAGAGCGGTGGCAAGTTTCTGTTGGGCAGCTCTCACAATTCGACAGTCCCTCCTGAGCTTTAGGTAATCCCGACAGCTCATATGTTGAGCTGTATTAGGTGAGGGCCTTATATGGGGGTTATCCGTTAGCTACTGACTATAAGCTGATGTTTCTGATTTTTGGAATATCCTTGTTATGTCGTTATGATTTGAAGTGTATGAATTTGTCCCTGTATATCTTTGTTTTTATCATTGTTACTGTTGTTATGGCCTCGGCTAAACAATAAACTATTTGATTTGAAACATTCATCCGGCCAACAAATTAGCCCCATCAGTCCTTTCCATTACCCAGCCTGCTTGGCTTGGACTGGCAGGTTGCAGTGGGAGGCCAGGGACACAGAAAATTCCCTTATTTGAGGCTACTTCAGTGGAATTTACTTAACTCAAGTGAAATGGATGTGAAGGTCTTTGTTCTGAGCTTTAGGATCATAGCCCTTGTAGCCACTTAGGAGAGGGTTCAGGCGGCTACATGGAACAAGGTAAGGAGTGCTGCCACAGGCTTCACTACCAGCAGGAACTTTACCAGAATTAAATTCTCTTTGTGTACAAATATTTCCTTGCAAAGCAACAAAATAATCCAGATCTGTTCACAAAGGAGGATACAGAAAAGAGAATTGGGTCACTTGAGAATTCTCTTTCTATCCTGGATACCCAACAGTCCTCCTTTGGGGTCGTTCTCCCAATACACCAGCAGGAGGCAGAAACAGCATTTTTTCTGGTGCATGCGTAGTAGGATGATCCCCCGTTTTGCCAGCAAGTCTAAAAGCCGACAGACCATCTGAACAACGAAGCTGCTCAAATCCAATCAGTAACAATGAAACCAGTTTAACGCAATCTTAACTGTAGGAGGTAAATTTAGACCTCTCATAACAAAATTTGTTCAACTACTTCACATTCAGAGAAATTAAACAAATTGCTCTTTAAAACTTGATACAGTCCACAATACCCTTCTCAGGCAGTTATCCATGTCCTGTTTGTACCTATGGTGGGTCGGAGGACTGTCAGGTATCCAGGATAGAAAGAGAATTCGCAAGGTAAGTGACCCAATTCTCTTTTCTCCTCCTAGATATTCGGCAGTTCTCCTTTGGGGACGTACCAAAGCAGTACTGACTCCTTACATCATGGGAGGGTGCAAACAGTACTAATCCTAGACTGCCTGCAACACTCTCCTCCCAAAAGCAGCTTCTGCCGATTGAAAGGTGTGTAATTTGTAATGCCTTACAAAGGTGTGCAATGAGGTCCAAGTGGCTGCCTCGCACACGTCCTCATATGAGGCTCTAGTTTGAAAAGCGGCTGAAGTCGCCAATCCACGAACTGAGTGTGCCCATATGTTCGCTAGCAGAGTCCTACCTTTCACTTTGTAAGCTTCTGCAATGCACTGGGTGACCCATTTAGAGATCACGGTTTTAGATGCCTTTTGTCCTTTGTATCCTGTCTTGTTGTTAACAAACAAGGCTGAGGATTGTTTGAAGGAAGAGGTCCTTTTAATATATACCATCAGAGTCCTCCTGACATCCAGACAATGCCATTGCATCTCTTTTGGGTTGTTAGTGCGAGGGCAAAAAGGAAGGACCAACTCTTGGGAACGATGAAAAACCGAGTTTACCTTGGGAATAAAGGCCTGGTCCAATCTAAGGATCACCGCCTCCTTTTGGAAGATGCAAAAAGGTTTGGCTCAACGGACAGAGCCCCCAATTCAGTTATTCGTCTGGCCAAAGTGACTGCTACCAGAAAAGTCACCTTTAAAGACAAAACATGAGATTTTCTTAATGGGCTCGAACGGAGGGTTAGAGAGGGCCCCCAGGACTAGGTTTAGATTCCAAGAAGGATATCTGTGGATCACAGGGGGAGATGCCTTTGCCACTGTAAGGAAATAACAAATATGCTGATGTCTGGAAACTTTAAGACCCCTGGACGCAAAGATAACCTAATCTATGGCAGCTACCTGCCTGGTCAGGGTATTAGGTTTTAATCCTTTGTCTAATCCTGCCTGTAGGAACTCCAGAATCTCTGGAATTCCTGCCTCACTGAGGTTGCCTGATCTAGAGGCACACCAATCCCTGAATACTGTTCAAGTGGATTGATAAATTCTACAGGTAGAACCTTTTCTGGAGGCCATGAGAGTTCTGAGGACTGCATCAGAGTAACCCATTTTCTTTAGGACTTGGTGCTCAATTTCCATTCTGTCAATTTGATGAAGTCCAACTCCTTGTACAGGAATGGGCCCCAACTCAATAAACTTGGAATTTTTGGTAGCCTCAGAGGCTCTGCTATGCTTAGTTCTATCAGGTCTGTAAACCATTGCTCTCCTCTGTCAAAATTGTGGAGTTACCACAATTGCTATTGCCTGCTCCCTGTGAAGCTTCGCCAGAGTTCTGCCTATGAGGAGGAAGCATAAGAGTGTGTCTTTGGCCATTTCTGATTGAGAGCGTCGTGGCCATTGCTTCCTTGTGCCTGCTCCTTGACATGTAGATTGGCACCTGTTGATTTCCTGGTGCTGCAAAGAGATCTATGTGAGGTACGCCAGACTGCTGTGTTATTAGAAGGAATGCTTCCTTGCACAAAGTCCATTCCCCCAGGTCTAGCTGGCATCTGCTGAGCCAGTCTGCTGTCACATTGTCTGAGCCTTTTATGTGGAGGGCTTTCAGGGACTGAATGTGAGTCTCCGCCCAAGAGAGGAGTTTTGATGCTTCCGCATGAAGCTTTGGGCATTTTGGATTCCCTTGGTTATTCACATAAGCTTTTGCCATTGTGTTGTCCATGTAGAGCAACACAATCTGGTCCGCAAAGTCTGCACAATCCTTGAATCTGGTCCACAAAGTGTTGTGGAACCTACCTCACTGTTTTCAGTTACAGATAATTTATGCTCTGTTGACTGTCTCTCTTTCTGACCATAAGCCCTGAGCAGTGCAGTTGCCCATGTGAGCCCTCCAACCCATCGGACTTGCATCTGTCACTATGGCAATTCAGGTCGGTTCTGTCAGAGGGACCCCTTCTGTGAACCTGTGCCGATGTAACCAACAGAATAGGGCAGTTTTTATCTTGTGTGGAACTGGGACCCATGGGTTCAGTCCTGCAGATATCTCCCTTTGCAGCGGTCTCAGCAGCAGTTGTAGGGGTCACCGGTGAAATCGAGCCCACTGAAGTTGCTGTGTGCAGGACACCAACAGGCCCAGGAGACTAGACAGGGTCTTTAGTCCCATTCGGCTGGTCGCTCTCAGTGCCGTTAACAGTGAACGTATCTTTTCCTGCCTGCTGAGAGGATGAAAGGCAGCATCTAAGCGGGTATCTATGATGACCTCCAAGTGTTCCAGTCGCTACACAGGTGTTAATTGGCTCTTTTGTCAGTTTATCATGAAGCTGTGTAGTTCTAGGTACTCCACAGTTCTGTGTAGGTCTTTCAGGGTCTTGTCCTTGGACAGAGACCTGATTAGCCAGGTACGGATGGACATGTATCCCCTCAAGTCGGCTATTAGGGGGATCAGTACTTTTGTGATCATCCGTGGGAAGGATACTAGGCCGAATGGTAGGGCCCGATGTTGTCAATGTTTCTGGGTGTATGAGAAACAGTCACTTTCTGTGGGTTTGTAGTATTGGTACATGCAGGTACGCTTCTTTCAGGTCCAGGGATATCAGCCAATCTCCCTGGAATGTTTTGGCAAATGGACTTTAGGGTCTCCAGGCAAAGTTTTCTGGTTCTCACCTACCTGTTCAGATGTTTCAGGTCAAGGAATGCCCTTCATTCTCCAGACTTTTTTTTTAAAAGAATGGAGTACAATCCCTGCTCTTGTTCCTCTGGTGAAACCGATTCTATTGCTCCTATCTTGTAGAGCCTCAAAACTTCTGCCAGCATGGCCTGATGTTTCACCTGCTTCGAGGAAGTTGGAGAGGTTATGAAGATGTTTGGAGGGGACCTTCTTAATTCTATGGGGTACCCTTGTTCTATGACTGCCAAGATCCAGACAAAGAAGCCTTGGAGTCTGCCCCCTATCCCCAAGCCAGTCATGTGGCAGTCAGGAATCCTGTTTGGGGTGACTGCCCCCTTACCCCCCCCCGGACTTTGTCTTGTTGGGATTGAGAAACTTTTGCTGTCACTGTCGCTGCCACTTTGGTTTAAATTTCTGCTCTCTGGCCTTGGGCAATTGTATCCCCTTCTAAAGGCAGTGGAATTTCTCAGCATATCTGTATGGTGACCCAATTTTTTTCTTTTTGTTCCCAAGTTGTTGAAGAGCCTGCCTTTTAGCTTTGTGTCAGTGGTCTATGCCAGGACCTTATCGAAGTATGTGCCAAAGAGCTTGTGGTTCTGGTAAGGCCCTGCTATCAGTAGGTTCTTTGCCACCGAGTCCCCGTTCCAGGGTCGGAGTCACAAGGAACAACTAGCCACTAAACTAGCCGCTATGGCTCTGGATGCCCAAGAGAGTGTATGTGAAGGCATCTGCCACGAAGGCAATGGCCAGTAGAATGCGTGAGGCCATGACTGTATCTCTGACAAGAGATCTATCAGGGTCCTGTATATCCTAGAACCAACTTATAAGGGCTCTGGCTACATAGGAGGTGACAGTGGCCATATGTAACATATTGGTAGATGCCTCGAAATCTCACCTCAGGGCCAATTCAGTGCCCTTATCTGTGGTGTCTTTCAGGAAGCAGTCTCCTTCTGTGGGGAAGACTGCCTGCCTTGCCAGAGATGCTGCTGCAGTATCCATCTTGAGACTTTGGAATAGGGATTCTTGGCATCTGGAGAAGGACTACAAGACATCTAGTGTCTCATTCATCAGAAGGGCTCTTCCTGGTTGCTTCCATTCAGAGATTATCAGCTTCTCAAAGGCTTTACCAAGTAGGATGTCTTTGTCCCTTCCATGAACCTGGGGGAATGTAAGCTCTAGGTTCATCCTCCTCAGAGTCTGAGGACTCATCTTTATTAGTTCTCTCTTTTAGCTGAAGAGTTTTTATAACTTGTCTCATGAGTTCAAACCTATATCGTATAGGGAATTCCCTCCCTTGGTCAGCGGACAGGGAAAACACCTGAGATTCTGAAATCTGGCATTCCTCCAGGAAAGATCCCGAGTCCCCTTGTCATTCCCCTCCTGACTCTGCCCGCATCCTCTTCGGAGGAGTATCTAATGAAAGAGCGCTTTTTATCTTTAGCCTTAGTCTTGGCCAGGGGCTGGTCCTCGTTGGAGGAGGCATTGTGCCCAACTGCTCCCTCTTCCTTTATCCTTTCTGAGGTACTCTCCTCCCCGGAGAGACCTCCTCTGGAAAATCTAGCAGCTTTGAGCGGGAGGGTTTAGCTGGCTACTTGCCCTTTCCCACCTTTTTTGTTTTGACTTTGCCCACTGCTTTTCTGGAGGGGCCCACTGACGTGGAGGGGGACCTTCTCAGATTTTCTTTGGGATGCACACTACCCTCCTGGCACAGCCAGTTAATGGAAGACATAATTCTTCCCAGGGTGTCATTTAAGTTTTGAATGGCTGTTTGGGGGACGTTTACTTGTTCCTCCTCTGTGATTTCCTCCTGTTCCCTGATCTGTGGGAATGCAGGATTTAGCCCGCACCGTCTTGTCTCGTGGCTGGTTCCCGGGCTACAGTGCGGGGTCCAGCTGATCACTGGCTGCTTGCTCCAGACCTCCAGGCCTTAGTGTGGAGATGGGGTCATGGCAGCGGCCTGGTTTCTTGACCCGGGTCTTGGCATGGGTGGAACCTGCTCTGCGGCCTGCAAGAAAGTTTTTGTGGAGGCTGTTGAATAGCTCCTAAGGCTGAGTGGTCGAAGGGCAACTATTTGCTGTCCCACCCAGTAATTTTATTTTAATTTCTGCCAAAGAACTGCGCTCCTCTAAAGGGAGCACTCCAAATCTGCTCCTGCTGGTCCAGAGACAGAAATGAAACTGGCGAAGCAGGGAGGATCGTCCTACTATGCCTGCATCAGAAAAAATGATGTTTCTGCCTCCTGCTGGTATATTGGGAGAACAACCCCAGAGGGGAACTGTCAGGTATCCAGGAGGAGAATCCTGCATCTCTGGTGTAATACTATCCAAGTACTGTTGTCACTGGATATTATCTGCACTCGAAGAGAAGGCTGAATGGCTTTCTGGGGTGTGATGGTGACTTTCTGGGATCAGGTTACTGCTAATGAAATAGAAATTTCAGCCTAAATGACTGGTCCAAATCTGGTCCAGATCAGTGACTAAACTGTTCTGCAGCCCACATTTAAAACAAGTTGGTAGTTCCAAGACACCCTCTAATAAGCAAACATGCAGCATTTTCAGAAGCTCCTAATGCAATTGGCTTTAGCTCTTTGGTAGCCTCAGCAGAGAGTGACTCCAGTTTCCTTGTACCACAAAAGTGGTCCCCTCCAAGACATTTCTGAGGAACAGGAGAAGGTTGCACTGAGGCTGTTGCTGGCACTGTGCCTATAAATCAGGAGTGGCCAAGAGTCTCAACCCCAGAAGCCAAAAAACCAAGATCTTCATGTGGCTGAGAGCTACAAGACACTCTTTACACATCTACTGACTAGCGTGCACACATCACCCCTCTCCCCCGACTCTTCTCAGCAGCCAGCTGTGTCAGGGACGTGTGGGCCCTGGCTGAGGCAGGAGAGCACATGCACATTGAGCCTGGCTCACATAGTCCATGCAGTGTAGTGGCAGTCCAGCTCTCCCGCAGCTTTAGGCATCAGCAGGCAGCATGTGGTAGGTCACAGTTCAAGTACTGGAGAGCTGCATGCAGTTCACAAGCTGTTTTGCCACACTTGGTCTATAAATACACAGGGTGTCAGTCAAGCACTAAATCCACTACAAACTGCTGCCCTCTGATAGCTACTGTAACTCTTAATGAAGGATGTGTAGAGCGGGTTTGAGTGAAAAGGAAAGGAAAGATCAGTAGGAATGTGCAAGTCAACTGCCAAAAATCAGCTCTGCTATTAAAGCCACATTGCAATGAAGAGAGGTAAACCAATGTAACCACTTAGAATTAAATCAAAGTAACTACTCCACTACATCATCATTCACACAAACCGTGTAAGTCAAAGTAGTACTGCATCAATTTCCCCCTAGCCGAGATAGAATGAGAATTATTGCTGAACTGTGGTCACCATCCTGTTCACAGAGTTACTCAGTACATGAACTGAAAGGGGGGGAGGGGGGGAGGGCATGTATACCTTGATTTTTAGGATGTACATACTTTTCTTTCTACTGCTGAACAACATTGGTTTAGAACTCTGATCATATGAACACTTGAGTAAAAGAATGCAGGCCCAACTATACCAAATTAGCTGTGCCTTGGAACATGGGCTAAGAGAACACTAGATAAATGCTAATAAGATGCCCTTCGGACTGCACAAGAGTAGCAGAAGAGTCTCCAGGACACTTATCAGAAGCTTTGAATGGCTATGAATATATTTTTAAATATCTATCACATCTTCCAGTCAAAAAACACCATCTCAGGAGGGAAACAAAGTTCAAATGGAAGTGAAACCTGTTAGTACGAAGTTCAACATATAGGAACTATAGTGTTTACACAATTATAACAGCTGGGTAAGTGCCGAGTTGCCTTTAATTCATTATTTATATGGGATGAAAGCAAAGAGACAGACGTTTGAAATTCTGGTCTTTGGGTCAGACGCACATCCATTTCCCCCCGTAATCACATCTTCTTACTTATTTAAATCTATTAGACTCAACAAGGCTGCTCCATTGAAATTAAGGCTGAATAGAAAGACATCTCATGGCTCGGAATAGAATTTGTACATCAGAGATCAGCAAAAGAACCTAAGTACAGAACAGTCCCAAAAGCTGAGACAGGCCGACTGTTTGGTGGGTCAGTAGTTCTGTTCCATACAGAGCTAGACTATGCTGCGCAGCATGGCCAAATAGGAGGGTAAAAAATAAGTCAACATCACATCATAACTGCAAACCTCCCCCTAGATCATAAAGCTCCACACCACAGCATGTTGAACACAGCAGACACAGACAAAAAGTCTTTAGATTGTAAGCTTTCGGGCAGGGACTGTGTCTATCTTACCTCACTGGCGCTATATAAATGCTTATAATAATAATAATAATAATAATAATACTGACAGATTTTGGAAGCTGCCTCTTGTGAAACAGGACAGACAGGACTTTCTTTTCATTTAAGGTAAGGATCTCCCTGTCAGGCCTTCCCAGCTCAGTGGGGCTTCTAAAAGGACATGTGATAAACCAAACATTTTTGTTCTCCTTCAGCCTGTTACCACCCAGCTTTAGTTAACGCTTTCCTTACATCGGTCACACCTGAATGCTCACACGGGGAGAGTGTCTTATTGTTATGGCATTGGCATCCGCAAGGGCAGTAAGTACCAGCTTCATATAATAAAATGAGGCAAAAAAAGGATGCTAGCAAGTGAATTCTCTCTTTTGTTAGTTACCGTCTATAGGTTTTATTCTAGGAAAATTGACGAATCTGCAGCCTACGTGGGTTTGTTAAACAACTCCCTTTGTGTACAACACAGCTGCAGGTTTGGAACAGTCTCCTAGGATTCCAACTAGGATCCTCTGTCACTGCAGAACATTTTTGTCTGCAGTCAGTTTTCAGCTGCATTCAGAATACAGACGGAATTAGTCACAGTTGGACCCTGAAAAATGAAAAGAGCGTCCATAGGCAGTCAAGTTCTCCCTTAACCTTAAATAAAGTGTCAACTTATTCAGTCTGCCCTTTCCCAGGCAATCAGGCACACAGCATGCCTGTAGAACTTACTGCACATGGAACACAGACCTGAGACCACTGTGTAGGATGGCTACTCACACTCCTGTTCAGTCATACACAGTGTGTGCCATTTTAAGTGCATCTAAAGAGAGGGAAAATTTAGGTTACTTACCAGTAACTGAGTTTGAGAGAGCTCTGCATATTATCACTGATGGGTATATCTTCCTGCTCTGCAGGCAATTCGGAAAACGACATTTGTCAGCAGTATCCAGGCAATTTGCCTGGAATAATCTAGAAGGGAGTTGAGGCTTCTCCTTAGCACTCTCCCGGCATACACACACAAACCCCGCCCTTTTCTGCATGGGTTTTTTATGAGAGGAGGGAGAATTTTAAAAAAAGAAGAAAGGAGGACAGAGCCTCCCTGCCTCAGTTCCTTCCAACCCCTAAGGCAAGAGCACAAAACATATTCTGTACTCTGAGTCAGTGAGGAAGGATGGGCAGGTAGTGAGAATATGTGAAGCTCTCTTGAACTCAATTTCTTCTTTGAGGAGCTCTGCAATTCTCACTGATGGGAGAGCAATAAGCAGCTATGCACTTACCAGAGGAGGGTCCAAGAAGAGGTCTTCGGAGAATCGAGAATACAGCACAGTTCTACTGAAAGCAGAGTCCCTGCACACCACCAAGTGCAAAGAGTAATGCTTGTGAGAAAGTTATGCAAAGAGGACTGTGTTGCTGCCTTGCAAACATCAGCCACAGGGACACTTGTAAAGTTTGCCATAGGAGGGCACTGCCCCCGTGGAATGAGCTTTCAGACCTTGTGGAGTTCTTTCAGCAACAATGTAGCAAGTATGAATACACCAATATCCATTTAGAGATTCTTTGAGAGGAGATTTGGACTCCAATTCACTGTCACCCTAGGTGATAAAGAGGGAGTTGGACACTTTAACGAGTTTAGTATGGTGGCTATAAAAACAAGATGCTCTCCTCAAGTAGAGTGTATAAAGTGCAGCCTCTCCTGGTGAAGAATATGATTTAGGAAAAAACACTGAGTGTGATAACCCAATTAATATGAAACAGGGAGACCACTTTTGGAATGAAAGATGGATCAGTTCACAAGACCATTTTGTATCTACGTAATACTAGAGACAGGGAGGAGATGCACTCAGGGCTGCCAGTTCACTAACCTGTCGAGCCAAGGTCAATGCCACTATCAAAATTGTCTTCAAGGTGACAGGTTCGACAGAGCAGGTTGCCATGGGTTCAAACAGTGGTGACATAAATCTAATGAAGACTAAGTTGATCTCTCACCGGGGGACTGGTTGTACCGCCAGTGGGAATATATTAAGATGGTCCTTCCAGAACAAACAAACGCATGAGAGAACTCCTATTTCTCTTTGACAGGCTGCAAGCGTGCATAGATAGCCACCAGGTATACCTTCAGTGACAAAATTGAGGGAGGAATCTTGTAGGTGGACTAAGTAGGAGAGGAGGTTATCAATAGCGATAGAAGACAAGTGAAATGTCCTTCTCCGTACACTAAACTTTTAAAAAACTGAAACCCCGCAAAAAACACACTACTATTTTGCAGATAAGAAGCCCTAGTAGAGGGCCCACAAGCATTTTGGAAAACAGCTGAGACCGCAGGAAAAATGTCAGGCGCTAGAGAGCGATCAGCCAAGTGGAGGGGTGTAGGGCTTCCAAGTTACGATAGAACATTCTACCTTGTTGACAGGACAGAAGATCCCTGCAAAGAGGTAACTGGATGAAATGAATTGCCAGGTCTGGTAAGATTTAAAACCAAGGTTGTCTGGACCACGAAGGAGCGATCAAGATGACTCACGGCCCTCCCTCCTCACCTTCTGGAGGAGTGGGAACGGAAGAAAAGTGTACATGAAGACGGAGTTCAAGGGATCATGAATACATCTGAGAGACAGAGTTGTGACCTGCTCTGCTGCAGAAGATTGGAAGTTTTTCATTTTCTACCATGACAAAGAGGTAAGCTGTCAGCTGGCCCCATCATTTGAGGGATGGGGATCGTTCAGAAAGAGATCGTTCAGAAAGACTCCATGCTGATCCTCCCCCATTCTGCTGAGCAGGTTGGTGATCGTATTTGAGAGACTGGCCAAGTGAATTGACCGAGACACTACTCCCTGGCAGACACACCAGTGCCGTAAGTCCTCCGCTTCCGTTTGAAGAGTCGATGACCTGATACCTCCCCTGCCAACAGACGTAACGCATGGCCGACAAACTGTCACCACTTGCACTACAGAACATTCCACATGGGAAGTGAAAGTCTTGAGATCTGACCGGATAGCTCAGAGTTCCAGAATGCTGATGTGGAGTTCTGATTAGTCTGGAGTCCACATGCCATGTGTGGTGAGTGTGTCCATGTGTGCCCCCAATCCAGCTAGGGATGCATCTGTAGTCATGATGAGAGGGGCTTGGAAAGCTGAATGGTATGCCCCTTAGTAGGTGCTGTGGCTTTGTCCACCACCACAATGAGTCCCCGACATGATCCAGAATGGTTATTCTTCTGCTTTTGGGGTATAGAGTGGGGACATAGGGCACGATCCAGAACACCCATGTGCAGCACGCACAAGGCTCCATGTAGATCCTATGCGGCTGGCACACGTGCCACAGTCCCCATAATGGGGGTGCGTGCGCACCCACACGCATCACGCATGTTCATCAATGGGGGTTGGAATCAGCCCACCGACCATCTGAAGTCAATGCTGTAGAGAGGTCATGTGAAGTTGTGCTAGCAGTGTTACCGCTGTTGATACAAACAAACCCTGGAGTCTCAGGAAGTAGCTGACAGGGTGAGTCGGGCGGGAGCAAATACTCCAGATGAACTGGACAATGGTGAGGAACCTGTACTCTAGTCTGGAAGGAAGGCCCTTCCTAGGGTAGCGTGTCTATGACAGCACCTCTGAAAAGGTGCTCCTTGTGGTGATGAAGTGCGACTTCTCTGTGTTGACCATCAGGCTTAGATTGACCAGGAGAGGTGTTGTGGAGGAGGCTCTTGGAGTCCGCCATGAGAAGCCAGTCATCCAGGTAGGGGAAGACCTGAATGCCCGGTCTTCTGTGCTCTGCAGCCACAACAGTGACGCATTTGGTAAAAACCCTCAGGGCAGTGGCAAGAACATAAGTGTCATACTGGGTCAGACCAATGGTCCAACAAGTCCAGCATCCTGTCTCTGACAGTTGCCAGTCTCCATCCCAACAGGTCACAATGGATAATCCGTTCCCCGTTGTTCCAGCTCCCAACAATAAAAGGTTACATCCCCAAACCTACTTGGCTAATAGCCATTAATGGACCTATCCTCCAAGAACTTATCCAATCCTTTTTAAAACTAGCTACACTACTGCCTTGACCACTTCCTCTGACAGTAAGTTTCCACAAGTTAACTGTGAGCCAAGTGGAAAAAGATACTCACTCTCTCATTTCCTTTAAATCTTCTGCCAGTTAATTTCATGGAGTGTCCCCTTGTTCTAGTCCTGTTAGAGAGGGTATAACTGCTCCCCATTTACGTGTTCCACAACACTCATGATTTTATAAAACTACCATATCCCTTCTGTCTCTTCTCCGAGCTGAAGAGCCCCAACCTATCAAGCCTCTCTTAATTTTTGTTGCCCCTTTCTGTACCTTTTCTAGTTCTACTATGTCATTTTGAGATGGAGTGACTAGAACTGCACACAATACTTCACGTGCGATCATACCATAGATCAAAGGGCAGGACGTTGTAGTGGCAGCCATCTACAATGAAATAAGAATCTTTTGTGAGGGGGTCGAATTGAGATATGAAAATATGTCCTTGAAGACAAGAGAGGCCAACTACAATTTTTTCTTCACAGCAGGAAAACCGGACTGAAACGTGGTCATTCTAAACTTCAATTTTTACACAATTTTATGACATCTCAAATACAGGATGGGTCGATGGCCCCCATCCCTTTTGGGGACCACAAAAAATCTGGAGTACAAGCCAGTGTGGTAGGCAACAACTGGAGGGAGATGAGTCCTGTCCTTGTAGAGGAGATCATATCTTGGAGAGAGGTAACACCGCGTACTGGGGGACTGGTATCTCCAATCAGTGCAATGGCATCTCAGAGTGGCAGTGACCCAGAGTGCCCACATGAATTTGACCATCTGTGATCTGGGAGATTAGCAGAGGAGGTGATGGTGGAGGCTCATCATCTGAGAAGACAGTCTCTACAGGAAGTGATCTGGCAGGAGCCAACATGAGGTCCTCACGATCAGAATCAGAAGGGGATGGGGATCTAACTCTCATTTTCGTCTTTCTCTTTTTCTTCCTCAGCTTCACTATTGGGAAAGCCACTGCCTCCTCCTGAATGAAGTCCTCATGCACAGGCTCCACAAGGGTAGACGTAGCGAGAGGCTGGTTCAGCACCCAAGAAAGCACCAGGATAGGTGCTAGGAGTGGTGCAGGAGATGGTTCCAGCCATGCTGATGGACAGAGCGGCTGGTGCCAGGCCCCTGGAAGCTGCAGGGCTGCTTGCGGTGCCAGGATGCATGGGTTCCTCAAAGCCCCAATCTGATGTTCATCACTCCCTTGCAAGGCTTTTTTTGGTTAGGATGTCCAGAAGCTGCAATATGGAGTCCTTTTTTACCCTAGAGTAGAGGGCAGCACAAGCCTTGCAGGACTTAGTGTTGTGGGACTCTTCCAGACACAAAACGTACCTGTTGTACTGATCAGAGATGGACAGGGTGGCATGACAAGACAGGCGCCTCTTGAAGCCCAATTTCTTTGACATGGTATGCAAAGAATGCAGTCTGATGACTGCCCAAGGGCGGAGCCCTTGTGGGACACCTAACTACTCTGATACAACTAGGTAAGATAAAAGAAAAAACTTTATCTAACCAGATGCTGACGACTGCTTAGAATTAAGCCAAGTGTTTCTAAACTGCCAAGAGGTGGTTGAAAGGAAACGAGGCGGGGAGACTCCTTTTATTCTCTCTCCTCTCATGAGATCAAAAGCCTACACAGAGGAGGGGAGGTGGAATAGGAGTGCCAAGGCAGAGCCTTGACTGCCTTCTAGACTATTCCAAGCGCTGTGCCTGGATACTGCTGGCGAAATGAGTTTTCTCGATTCATTACAGACTGTCTTACCTGTCAGTAAGAATTGCAGAGCTTCTTGAAGAAGAACTACTTATACCTCTAGACTGGCAGACAGGAATATTGCCACACAGGAATACTGCCATTCTCCCTTTTGTAGCAGGCTTGGGACTAGAAAAACCTTAACTCACAAAATCAAAGATGCTTGAAAACCCCAGATGCAAACATAGGGAAAGGAGATCATCCTTACTGTACAGCTAGAGGCCACTTTTCTATTGTGCACAGCAAGTTAAACAGTTCCAGATGTAGAACGGTATGTACTATCCTGATGTAACAGGATAATAAAGATTTAGATCGCGGCAACACTGCATGCAGAGCGAGCAGTGGCCCATGAAGCTCTATTGCTTGAGACTTTCAAAACAAAATAGGTCGGTCAGAAAGTGTTGCATTGCAGATAGCCTTGTACTGGGCCTTCAAGCACTTCCCCATCTCAAGATTTTATTCTTAGGAAAACTGAAAATCAGGGGAGAAGGAGGGCACTTAAGCCTACAACCATTTTCTCTCAATATGCATGCATAATCTAAGTAAAATGATAAATATAAACACGTGTAAGTAAAGAACCAGTATAATCTCCAAAAACTGATTTAAAACAAACAAACAAAAACTTATGATGAGGCAGGGGAGGAGGAAGGGAAGTAGGGGTCCCCCCAAATCTTTGGGGTACCGGCACCCAATTTTTTTTTCAACAAGCCTATGCTGGGCCTGGTGACCGCTTGATGGGATATCGCCATTCCATAGGGGATCCTAGCAAGTTTGAACCCCTAATACTGGAACCAACTGTTCTACCGATGACTCAAGACCACATTCACACCTGTAGCAGCCAGCCCCGTGCAGATTTTGGCTCTGGGAGAAACTGCGAGCCAAAATCTGTGCCGAGTTCAGCTGGTGTGAAAGCCCCCTTCCCTCCCCTCCCTCACATGTGTGGTTTTGTCAGAGATCACCTGGAAGAGTGCTGAGCTGGTTTTCCCTGCTCTGCACTCTTCCGGGTTATCTCCAGCAAAGCCGTGCAGGGGAACTTTCATACTGGCTAAACGCCGCACAGATTTTGGCTTATGAGAGTCAAACTCTGTGTGCCGCTGCAGGTGTGAATGTGGTCTAAGGGAGGGAAAGAAGAACAGCAACAATAGCTATGCTTATATGCTCATATGCTGAAGGCCTCCACACCACCAGGGCTTCCGTATCACCATCCAGTGTGCTGGAGATGCTGATGGGCAGAGAGACTAACAGAGGGGACTGCTCTAGATTATTAGCCTGTCGAAGTCTTCATTTTCCAGCAATGACCACATGCTTAATTTGGGGGTGAAAGGGCTGGAGTAGACACTGCTTCCCTAAAAACTGCTCAGATTCATTTCTTGGGCATCTGTTTGTATCTCCTGTCAAAACCAGGAAACAGGCAGCCAGCCAAGAGACTTAAAAGCAGCACTTAGCTACATAAATGAATAGTAGAGTTGCTGCATTCTGCATATATTGGAGGCCATGGCGGATTGGATGAGGCAGAGCAGACAAACTGAATCCCGGTAAGACAGAGGTGATGGTGGTGGGGAGGGCGGGGGAGGTTCTGGCCCCCCTTGTGTGTGTGTGTGTGTGGGGGGGGTCCATCCTCCTATTGCCCAGCAGGTTCGGAGTCTGGGGGTGGTGTTGGACTCGGGTCTCTGACTGGATCGGCAGGTGGAGGCGGTGGCCAAGACCACCTTCCGCCAGCTGTATCTGGTGCGGAGGCTGTGTCCATACATTTCCAGGCCCGACCTGGCCACCCTTATCTATGCCTTCATCACCTCGAGGCTGGACTACTGCAATGCGCTCTACGTGGGGCTTCCCTTGTTTTTGGTTCGGAGGCTGCAGCTGGTGCAGAATGCAGCGGCCCGTCTCCTTATGGGGACTGGGTGACGGCAGCACATAACACCAGTGCTCCGTGCTCTGCACTGGCTGCCTATAGTGTACCGAGCCAGATTCAAGGTGTTGGTATTGATCTATAAAGCCCTGCACGGTCTGGGCCCCTCATACCTCGGGGACTGTCTCACCCTCCGTGCCTCAGAGCGATCCCTTCGGTCCACTGGGGGCGCCTTCTTGGATGTCCCGCAGGTGAGATGGGGGTCACAATGGAGAGGGCGCTCTCGGTGGCCGGGCTGTGACTCTGGAACTCCCTCCCGGAGGAAGCCCGCCTGGCCCCAGGTCTGCTGGTGTTCCGGCGAGCCTGCAAGACCTGGCTGTTCGCCCAGGCCTTCGGAGGGGAGGGTGGAGGGTTGGGTAGTTGGGGATATTTGGGGGGGGGGGCTGGGGTGTTGGATGGGACTGTTTTTAAATTTTTTGTTGATGGTTTTTAAAATTTTTTTTATTGTTATTGTAGCGTTGTACGCCGCCCTGAGATGCCGTAGGCATGAGGGGGCGGCTAAAAAATGCTTTAAAATAAATAAATAAATATTTTATATTCAACAAGAATTTCTGACTCTGCCACAGTACATTCCGAGGCATTGGTTGTTTATTTTTGTCTAACCAAATGACCGAAACCAAAAGTTATTAAAAATAAGATTTAATTATAATTTAAGAATATCTATGCATCCATAAGATGTGTGGGGCATGTACAATTAGCCACTCAAGGCAGGTTACAACTCAAAAGCTTACATTGTAACCTGTAGAAAGACAGACACCTTGAGAGGTAGCAGAGGAGCTAGCCAGAACTTTTCTGCTCCCCGGGTTTTTCTTTGAGTAAACAGACTCCCGATTGGCTACAAGAACACTCACCCAGCAGCAGAGCGGATTACACAGACACCCTGGATTTGAGCATTAGGAATGTGGTGGAAAAACTTCTCCTTGACACCTAGGTTCTGAAGGCTGCAGGGATACTCATCTGGAAACAAAGCTGACTAGAGGAGCTGACTACCTGGCTTCGAGCAACAAAACTAGAGTCTGAAGAGCTGCCACTTAACACCTAACTTTTGATTGGCTAAAGGAAATTCTTATCTGGCAGTGAAATTGATTGGAGGTGCTGCTATCCTGGCATTAAGCAACGTTGCTAGGGCTTACTGCTATTTACCTGCCATTTGGATTATTATTGCAGCTCATTTTTCAATATTAGAGAATTGATCATGTGTATGGGGACGCCCTTTGGGACCTGAAAAGTTAACGCTGTTTATGTAATATTCTATAACCACATATTATAAAGATGGTGATACTTCTACTCTATAGACTATTACAGAGTTATTCATATAGCAAATTTACTTCATTTGGAATAAATATTATTTAATAGCTCTATTCCACGACAGGTGCTTGAAAGACGGAGACCAACTAACACAACACTACATGGCCGATGAAAAGGTCTTCATTAGCCACCATTATTCAGTTTGAGATGGGGGCTTTAGCCAAACACAAATAGAAAGAGTCATTCACCCCTCACAACATAATAGACCCTGTCGCGTGTAGAGGTTAATACCCTACATTTTTGCCCCTAAGGAAATCTCACGAGGCTGGTCCTCACCTTGTGTGTGAGTCTGCATGTCTCGGGCCAGCTCCATTGGCAGGACAGAGTTCACCAGTGTTGAGATAATAGCAGCATCCAAGTTACACATTGCTCCAAAACACTTCAGCAGCAGCAGCCGTAATGGAACTCTGTGTTCCTGAAAAGGGAAAAAAGCCTTCCTATGACATGAAACTATAATCAAGTATTCCGTTCAAGAACAAAGTCCAGCTAAATGTTTACATGTCTGCACTTACTGTGACTAGTGTGTCTGTACTCATCTGCAGGTACTAGGCAGCCCAAAGTTTCAGCACATCAGATGCAGTATAGATCTTCCAATGTACAGCTACATAGCTTTCACCAACCAGGCAGCACTTTAAAACTTTACCTTTGTGATGAATCAGCTACAGATGCTTGCACAACACTACTGAAAGGTATACTTCAGCAATAGTGGAGACTAGAAATAAAGTGTATTTTGATTAGTGTTGAAACTTGATATTCGAGATTACTCAGTTTTTACCAAGTATCTCTGTATTTGACTCTTGTTTTACCGAGTAACCTGGGAACTGGCCTGGTCCTTGGTACCTGGTCCTTGGATAAGCAACATAAAGGGCTTTTCCTGGTCCTATATAAGGGAACTCGGTACTCTGAAAATACACAATACTCAGTTTTATTTTATCAAGTATTCAACTGAGTTACCGAGGACTGGCCGAACACTCAGAGCTAATCCTTGGAAACTCAGATATACTTGCAACTTTTTTTTTTATGATTTAGTGCAGTATTAACTTTGATCTACAGTTTGGCTGCCATTATGAGAAAGAAAGTAGCTCAGTTCTCTTTTTGGACCCACTTCTGATGATGAAGAGCATGTGGAAACTTCCAAGTGCACACATTTCTCAACAGCAGTTGGTCCAATTAAAGGCATCAACTATCGTGTCTTGTCTCCCTCTTGAACTTGGGACCAGCATGGCAGCCACACTGAACAATGCTAAAACAGATGAAGATGCTCCCAAAGACCCCGATTCAGCCTCATCAAAACAGATGCATCAGTCTCTCTGGCTGTGCCTTTTAGGGGCCTGCAAAGATTTCCTGCTCCATGTTAAGAGCAAGCAGATAAGTCCCCTGAAAACACTATGCATACAAACCTCTCCTTTTCTGTGGCAGCAATAGCAGTCTTAGCATCTTCAGTCTGTACTGGAGGCTGCCCAGTACAGAACTGAAAAGGGAATTTATTTATTTATATATATTTATTGGCCGCCCCCTCATGCCTACGGTTCATCAAGAGTCATGAATCTATGAGAGTCTAAATCAGTTTTCACCCTTTCCTACAATACCCTGAGGTTTCATAGGACTTTGAGGAGCTACTGTAAAGATGAGATTTTAAAATCAAAAGACTTTGAAGCACATGAAGCAGAAGCTCCAAGATTTTGTGCTTAAGGCAGCAGCTAAGTTTGGCATCAGAAGATGTTTACCATCAGGACTCCCTTTGGGTTTTCCAGGCCAAAGAAGCTAAATGGACAGTTAGCCAAGGAGTTCAGAAGGAAACGCAGATGGCTGGACAAGACAAGCGCTGCAACCAGTGTCACAACAACCAAAGTCAGTCAGCAGTAGCCACAATGCTTATTGTGTCATCAGTGATGCCCTATGGCTTCTTCTACAGTAGTCGTTCTGTAGAATCATTTTCACATGTCACAGTGAGAAACAGCACTTTGGGAAAGCCAACCAGTTCCAGCGTTCCAAAATACATTCCCAAGGCTTCCAAATTCACTGCAGCTTCCTTTGTGTCAGTGTCTGGGTTTTAAAGACTCACTGCTTATACTAAAAAAAATTACAGAAGGCTCAACATGACATGACTGTGGGTCAGAGAAGTGAAATCTATGTAGCTCTGAGTACTTCAGCAGTGAGCACTAAGGAGGGGATGGGCAGAGAAGCATTTCCAGAGGCATCAAAGGCAAACTCCTACTCCTTCCTGTGAACACTAATTTCCTTCCTCTGTCCCAGGGCTTCTCCTCACAACCCACTTTCCTACTCAAAGTGGTTTAGTAATGCACAGTTGTGCATCAATTAAGAGAGAAGCAGTCACAGCCTGTCAGCTTTCCCAAGGCATTCTTGAAATCCTTCCTCTAGATGACAGTAGTGCTGTTCCTTAGTGGAAATAAAAAAAAGCAAAAAAAAAGCAGCAAATTCTAGCATTCAAACCTCTAGTGGGGACAGTGCGAGTTACTGCTCCTGAAACTAACACACAGCTCAACTCCTTATTCCTCACACATATAATATACAAAAACCTATGGAAGCCTGAGAGAAGTTTTCTGTTTACACTGTGAACTGTGAAGCCAGAGGAAAGTTTTCCCATACTACACCCTTGTTAGCTTTCCTCTCTCGAGTCCCCAGGGAAACATCCAATAGAAAAAATGCAGACTGCAACCCCTTACCATTTGATAATATGCCACAAGAGACAGGATTGATTCAAACTCATTCTTCCTGCACATTTTCTTGCAGACTTCAGGATCTGCATCTGTCTGGAAACAGGAATTGAGAGAGGACATTGTTGGCTTGCCTGAGAAGCAGATAATATATAATTAATTTCAGGAGAAAAGGGGTCTCTTAGATCACCTTCTAAGGAAAGTTTAGCATGACTCGAGGCTAACACTCCTGCTCCCACCTCTCAATAATGGCTACAAAACACACAGTAGCTGATGTATGGGAAGAAGAGTGCCCTCCCAGCCCAGGTATATGGCAAAACTTGGGACTTGGAATGAGAGTGTGGTTTCTACACAACCCTCTGCAGTGCAAGCGCTAGTCCAGAGCTGGGCTTGCCCTGCTGAACAGCTGTTTGGAGGGAGCACTGCCCCCAACCCCCACAGCAAAAGTCCCAGCCTGTGTTACAGACCAATCACATCCTTCAAAAAGAGGAAGTGAAAAGCTCTTTTTCAAAGTGTAATTTGTAATCCATGCTCAGTAGATCACAATCAAGATCAGGGCCTCATTGTGTCATGTACAACATAAGGAAATGTGAGGAACGTACTAGCAGTACAGAAAGTTACATTTCCATTTTGGATCCAATCATGCAGTAATATGGGCCATGTACAAAATTAAACATTACAGAAGCATCTACCATTTAGAAAACCCTATTGAAAATATTTGGGACAAAACTAAATTTATTTATTTATTGAGATTTTTTTTATTCCACCCTACCCCTTAGGCTCAGGGTGGTTTACAAAATTCTTTAACTTAACTCTAACATTAACTAACTAACTCAACTCTTAAACCTCACAACAACTCTGTGAGGTAGGTTAGGCTGAGAGATATGTGACTGGCCCCACAGTCACCCAGTGAGTTCATGGCTAAGGGCACTTTCACACCTGTGGCCAAGCATTGTTAGAATTTCGGGAGAGGGGACATGCATGTAGATCAAACGACTCTGATCAGGTCAGAATGCCGAGATGCGCCTGGTTGCAGCTGCTATGCACATTTGCAAAGGGAGATTGATTGACCTAGCTGCAAAATCCAGCTCGGTCAATCGCCTTTATTAAACGTGCGTAACAGCTGCTATGAGGTGCGTCTTGGCATTCTGACCTGATCAAAGATGTGCCTGATTTAAATGTGGGTCCCCTCTCTCGATCTTCTAAAGACGCCCACAGGTGTAAAAGTGCCCTAAAGGGAGACATGAACTGGAGGCCACACCCTACCGCCTGGTTCAAGTACTGCACCCTTAACCATTACACCATACTGGCTCTCAGAGAAACTACAGAGAAGAACATGATGGGTCCAACAGCAAACTCCGATATACGTGTACACACAAAACAAGTCACCATGCATGCGACTGATCACTTCCACACAGTCACCAAGTTTTTTTTCTCACACACACACATGCGCGCCAAGGGAACATTTCCATAAAAGCATAAACTTTTGTGTCCATGCCTAGATACTCAAGTATTTAATACTGCTTGCAAAACCTTGGAAATACACATGGAAGCAACATGAGGGTCATTTTTGCTGTACTTGCATTCATGACTTTAGTCATCATAGGTCTCCTCTGTAGAGCAGATCACATAGCAAATATTGAGAAAGTAAAAAGGACCCACCAGGATACGAAGTAGCTCCTCCAGGTAGCAGCAGATGACATTTTCATCCTCATAGAGCGCCCAGCTGCGCTGCTGGGCATCATCTTTGTGCCTGGCGAGATCTGCAAAGATCACCTCAAGTCTCTGTTCATCATGGCAGATCTGCCCTGACGGTAGCCCAGAACTCAGATCCTGCAAGCGGACAGAAAGGCCACACCCACACCATTTAACCAGACGAAAACAATGGGCAATTACAGGAGAATGATCAGTTTTCATTGCTCTCTCTTCCCTCAGGTCTGGCAGGCCACTTCACAGAGCTACTAGTTCTAGCAGTGGTTAGCAATGTTAAACATCACCTTCCCAATACCAAGTTTTTGTTTGTTTCTTCCCCACCTCCCATCCCTTTCCTTTTTGGTGAAGCCAATATAATTAGTGAAACATTCTACTCCTTAAGACCAAGTTCCAGGGCTTGTACATAGTTAAAATCCCTCTTTATGCAGAAATCCCCAAAGCCCTTGATGCAACTGCTGAAGGGGTGCTGGCTCTCAAAGGGGTATGAAAGCCAGCAAGCTTAGTTAATTATTATTATTATTATAATAAACATTTATATAGCGCCAGCCATGTGCCTGGCACTGTACAGAACATAAAAATAGATGCGGTCTCTGCCTGTGGCTTACAATCTAAAAGACAAGGAGGGGGACACGGAGAGGGGACAGTGGGAGAGACAGGGGAGAAGACAAACAAATATTCAGGCGGATGCGAAGTCTCAGGTGCATGTGTTTGGCTTGGTTAGAATCAGGTTGGTTGCAGCAGTCTGCAGAGGAGGGCAGACAGTAAGTATATGGGGAACGACTAGCAGGCATTGGGAAAGGCGGTGAGGAAAAAGTGGGTCTTGAGGAAGGATTTGAAGGAGCGGAGGGAGGGGGCAAGGCAGATGTGGGAAGGGAGGGAGTTCCAGGCATGGGGGGCAGCGAGGGAGAAGGGTCGAAGGCGGTTAGGTGAGCAGGAGAAACGAGGGAGAGTGAGGGAGGGGACAGAGGAAGAGCGGAGAGCGCGTGCAGGAGTGCGTAGGGAGATTAGGTCCGAGAGGTAAGGGGGAGCTTGGTTGTGGAGTGTTTTGAACGTGAATACCAGGAGTTTAAACAGGATACGTTCAGGAAGGGGGAGCCAGTGAAGAGAGAAGAGGAGAGGCTGCACATGGTCGAAGCGACGGGCAGAGTGAATGACCTTGGCAGCGGAGTTTTGGATTGCGAT